>JAQMYJ010000039.1:26043664-26054977 GCA_030014305.1 Clarias laeviceps
CATATATAATACCGAAAGTTTCCTTATATTGTTCCTCTGCAATTAACATGCCGACGTTAAACAGTTATTGTTGCACTGATTCCACTTTTTCGTCCCCAACTGATGTTATTTTAATTTACTTGTATTAATGATCCATTTCTTTATGTGTGATTGTTTAGTTTTAAGTGTACGCTCTTCATTGTCAATAAAGAAAAACATGAATTAGAATAGGTACTTTCCTAAAAATTTTCCTCTAATTTTCTCCCGTTCATTGCGCCCCACCTGTCATGTCTGTATTCCCCACTAATGGGGCCACGGCAACTACTAAAACGCGGTTCATGCCGTTCCTTAAATGGCCACTAGATGGCAACAAAACCTAAGCTTCATAAAATCTTGCACCTACTCTGTTTAAAATAATTAATAATATTTATTTTTAGTTTTTTTTTTTTTTGCTATTTTAATTAATTTTAAAGACAGTAAGCAGAAAGTAAGGTGTAAAAAAAAAATCGAGAACCAAATTAAACTAAACCATCATCACTTAAAATACCAACAATTATCCAAGTTGGACTGACTAGTGCAGCTGCTAAAACCCAATGTTACAGACCATCTTAATAATTACATCTTTCAATTGTGATTGCATTAACTTTACAATATATGGTACAGACACTAAGTATAGGCAATCAGTCTGTATTTTTATATTTTGCTATATTCCCATTATTTTGTTTACTTGAATATAACTTGCCTGTTGATATTAGTGATTTACAAACCTAAATAAAAATCAATTGGCATATAGCAGCTGGATAGTAGCTAGTAATTTCAAAACCATGCAAAAGAGAACACTACACAGAACCGCCGATCAGAGACGTACCCTTGTGTCATTATTTCCTCTTCTGAGGCAGCCACTAAGAGAACTTACTGGAAACTAGACTCACCAAACTGTCACAGCACAGGCCAGTTCCACGCCTAAGTACTGAAAGCAGAACATTTACGTTGCTTACACATATTTATTATATGTGCTTAATATATTTTAAGGCCCCCTGTTCAGTTTAGTCAAAATTAGAAATTATCAAGAAAATGCATACACGTCTTTCTTGAGTATAATAATTATTGCATGCTTCTATATCAAGTATGCAACATTTTGGAGAAAAATAACTTTATTATCGTGCCTGATAATCCCTTTTCTTTTTCACTATGATCGATATGTGGCATTTACCCTTATTTCTCATCTGTCAGGTTGAGGTGGCGCTGGAAATTACGCTCCAATTTACACATTTATGAATGTAGCGCACGCGCCGCTCGACTCTAACCACATGAATGGAGCCGAGAGGAAGTCCCGTAACTCTAATGTATGTTCAATGAAGAGCAAAAAAGCTAAATTTCATGACAATATAGACGAATTGCAATAGGGACTCAATAGGTCTACTAAGTACCGAGATATTTTTTACATGACGATGCGCTTCGCCCTGGCGCTGATGCGGTGAAATGAAACCCGCGCTCGAGCACGTTTATGCCATGAGGCGCTTCTTTTCTACCCGGATACAGAGGCGCGCGTGCTTTCGAAACACACCCACCGGACACGCCCCCCTCATCGGTCGGCTTGGTGACGCAGAGAAATGAAAAGACTACGTGACTCAACACAGTAACCACGCAGCGGATCCCCGTTTATTGCAAACGCACGGCCTAGACATTGATTTGAACAGCGGCTAGAGCAATGAAGGACATTGCGATTTGACCAACAAATTAAATGTAAAAAACTGTTTGGTGAAAATAATAAACTAGCACACATTGTAATAAAATCAGCACGCATACGTTCATGGATAGTTTGGCATCATTTGCATTTCCTCTCTAGTTGTATCTTTTGAAATAGAAGGAAGAGGAAGTTAGAGAAACTCTCCTACTTTACCGCACAGTTCCTCTTATCATCGCCCAATGAGAATAAAGTGACCTAGCTCGGCATTTCTGTTCATTATGATCCGTTTTTCAAATTGTTCATTATTTTTTTGCGAATTTTAACTGCAGTGTTTATGTTGTTAATCATAATGGTAAGGTGTGTCTGTGCGTTTATAATTTAATTAAGCAGACTTGCTTAGAGCCTGAGAACTTAGGCACATGTGTAGACACAAAACTGTCTGCAAGATGTACCCTTTAAATTATATGAGAAAATGAGCTTGAATAAAAACACTTTGATTCTGATAATTATTATTTAAAAATTGCATACAACATTTATGTTTTATTTTTACCCACAGACAGGACAGTATGAGTTTAGTGTACAAATACTTGGTAACTTACCGATTATTCTAGTGTAGTACTGAGCCCTCGGACTGTCACCATCTATCTCCGGTTAGAAAGTTTGACTTCTGACTTAAATTTGAGCTTTGCATAAAATTGTTTATGCAATAAATAAATTATCTACCATCTAACTCTTGCTCTTTCTTTGAGTTTGAATTAGTTTCTTTCTCCCTCGGCTCGTCGTGGACTTGACTCTTGACTCATTCATGGAATGGAGCTGCGCTGAGTCTGTCCGGGCGCGCCTGACCACGCCCACTTCTCCAGAGCGTCAGACTCGCCGCAGATTCAAATCTTCCTGCTTGTGTGAATGGAGTTTAGCCCATAAAGCGGTTAACGCCTTGAGAACTCTCAAACACCACGCCATGTCAATACTACCACTTCTAAAGTAAAATATTTATATACTAGAGATAGATGAAAAGACGCTAGTTGCTGGGGAAAAGGGGGCAAAAACTGGGTCTTCACTAGCGGCCAGCATTTCTCATGTAGCCAAATGAGTGTTTAGAGGAAACACATACAGCTGCACACTGTTTTGAGCGGTTCTGGTTTTGGCAAATGGGAAGGGGGGAGTTGAAAATGCAAATGGGCTGAATATTAAGTCTGATTTTCCATGGGACGTTTGGGATGGTGAGGTGTGAGGAAAAGAATTGATGCGTGTGTAGGAGGTTGTCTTGAGAAAGCCTGTTCACACACGCTCAGACAGCAGAAAACAGGGCGTGAAAACCAAATACATCAACTGAATGTAACTACAGTCATTCAGTTAGTTCAAACGAAAGCTCACTTCCTTTATCTGAAATAAATGACTACTGTTAACTACTGTCTGTGGAATTAAAACAAGCACAGTCAGGTCCATGAGTGACAATTTCGGACTTTAGCAGAGACCAAAGCAACAATTGGGCACATTCTCAAACAGAATGCTTCCTCAGCAACACCAAAAGGCCTTGATGGTCACAGAAGACAACTGATGCGGTATTTCATAAATATAAATTAAGCTGGTTTACCTCGAGATATAAAACACTGGCTCAGCTGAGAACTAATAGGCCATAAATAGACTTCGTCTTAACCTTCAACTAGTACCAGAATGCTGGGAAAAGAAGAATATGGAGAAGGAAAAGCAGGACTTGTGTTCCAAAGCAAACATAATCATCTGTCAAACACGGTGGAGACAGTTTTATATCATCAGTGTATATGGCTGCCAGTGGAACTGGGTCTGGTGTTTACTCGTCATAAACATAGCAGGACGAATTCTGAAATGTAAGCTATACCTTCTGCTCAGATTAAATCAAATGTGGCAAAACTGATAGGATAGCAGATCTTGGCTAGATATGCACTGCAAAAGCAACCAAAGGCAAAGAAATGGAATTTTATTAAAGGGCCAACTTAGTCACATGACCACAACCCAAGTGTGCATGCTTTTTACTTAAGACAAAACTAAAAGCAGAAAGATCCACAACCAAGCAACAGCTGAAGGTGACTGCAGTAAATGCCTGTTGAAGCAACTCATTGGCTGCAAATATTCTGCATTAAAGTATTAAAAATAATCTGATTATTTATAATTATTTTAGTTTGTCCTGTTTATTTTGAGCCCTGTGAAAATTGAGGGATACGGTAAGAAGGCAGTCTAATTTCTAAATACTGAATGCAATATTTTTTTCTTAAAACCCTTAAGTTTAAACTGAAAGTATGAACTTCAATCATATCTTGATTGTTTCATTTCAAATCTACTGAGATGGTGCACAGAGGTAAAAATATCAAACGGTTTTCACTGTTCAAATACTTATGGACCTGGCAACATTCATGAATGAAAACTTTGGTTCTCAGCTATTCAAATACCCAAAATAACACTTGGTGTGAGAAAGTTTACATTTCTAGTTTACTGACCTTATTTACACCCTTTCCTCATTCACATTCCAGACATCCTTTGGCTGCCTCAAACTAATTTCCTCCTTTACAAGACTGATAATTACACTAAGTAGAGCAGTAGTCGTAAGCCGCCCTATTCTGCCCTGCAAAACAGAAATGGGTATGAGAAGTTTTCATCAGAAATGTAAGAAAATCTAAAAAAGAATTATACTCTTTTCTCTGCAGTAAACCAGGCTATATTTGTGTCTTAATACACAAATATAATAATAATAGGCTAAATATCTTTATAGTTTGTTTTAGATGATAATAATATATTATCCTGTATATTATCCTTCCTATTTTAGTACTGCTGTGAGCTTTAAAATAACAGTAACAGGACATTTTGAGATTTAAACATGCAACAATTCTGATTAGTTGTGCTGAAATCTAAAAATGGCATACTGCAGTACATGCTTTTTATATACAGCATGCCAGTGGTTACAGAGATCTTGCAGAATGACAAGTTGCTGGAGTGGCAAAGCGCATCACCATAGCTTTGCTCAATTTGACTAATTCACAGCAGACACTAATTATCTCTTAGA
The DNA here is from genome assembly GCA_030014305.1 of Clarias laeviceps. Classification (NCBI taxonomy): domain Eukaryota; kingdom Metazoa; phylum Chordata; class Actinopteri; order Siluriformes; family Clariidae; genus Clarias; species Clarias laeviceps. The sequence continues at coordinate 26,048,374 of JAQMYJ010000039.1, forward strand.
CAAATTTCGCATTTTAAATTACACCACATATCTGCTTTCTGTAAGTTATGGTAAATAATAGTAACTAATGATGGTAACCTTGCCTTAATACTGACAAGTGTTGCTTTTAAGATATAAAGATAATTTCTAAATAGACCCCTAAGATTAATGCCCAGTCATTCTCTTAGTATTGCTACACCACTTGCTGTCATACAGGAAACACTGCTCTGACAGTTTCTATGCTTTTATCAGTGGAGTAATGACAATGCAAAGACCCAAACTAAAGTTATTACAGAACAAATAAAAACACAGTTCTTCTAAAAGTTGCATTCTTACACAAGAACATCAAATGAAATTAAGCAAGATTTTGTAAACCAGTTTTAAGCATGAACAGAACTTTCACTTCATCCCATAGTAGAGTAAGACTGGAGGCACAACAACCAGTTATCAGTATTCAAAGCACAGTAAGCTAAGCACTATTTTAATCTGAGAAATGTAGCTATGCAAATAATGTGGAATGCAAGTGGGTGTGTTTGGCAATGTGTTTCCAGGCTGGAAAATGTTTTTCATTTACACAGGAATGCTCTTGTTCATTTACTCGGGGATAACATGTATTTTGATAGTGATGCACAAAGCATTGCATCATTTTTTTTGCAGACAGAGAAAGCTGACCCATTAAAAATTCTCATCACAAATCATTTATTGACAGGATTATAACAGGCACAAACATAAATGCTAATTATTTACAGAACTGCAATGCAGCAGTGGTCAGCCTTGAGCTTAAGGGCATACAAGTTAAACCAGGCCTTACCATTAAACCATGGCCATATTTTAAATATCCCAGAAAGGATTTCATGTTACTTGGGTATTGGAGTCTCCCTATGAAAACATTTGGATAGCCCTGCTGTGATTTAGTAAGGGAGCAGATTAGGTGCATGATCTCTGGGAGTAAAATGGAAATGGCTGTGGTATATATGGACCACCACTGCGTAAGAGCAAAGGACTGAGATGCAGCAGGCCTCGAATAGGAACCCCTAATTGACTAAATTTCAACAGCAGCTCAGGGAAAGAGGAGCAACCTGAAAAAGAAAACACGAACAGATTAACATATAATATGCATAAAAAAATTATTAATACTTAATGCAAATTTTGTATTATCGTCCTGCTCGCTTTTTATTATCTTGGAAATGTGCTTAAATATTTTGGATAATGCATCAAAACTGGGAATTTAACAAAGCCAAAACAAGCATAGACTGACATGCCTCAAAAGGAGATATCCAAAGTCTCTCCCCTTCATTCATTACGGTTTTATCCCTTATGCAAACCAGAAAAAAAATATTTTTTACCCTCAAGGTCAGTTGCAGCAATCTTCTTGAAGCTAGGAATGGAGTGATAGACCAAGAAGCAGGCTAGAATGCTGGAGTCTGTATCATCACTGGTCGGCAGCCTGCTAATGTACTCCTGCAGCACATGTCTGTTGTCTGTGTAAAACAATTAAAGGTCACTCAAAAGGACATTTTTCACAATGCTGCTGACTCAAAATATGTTTTCTTCCATTCATACCGGGTGTTACTTCTAAGAAAAGGAAGGTTTCTTTAGCACTTCACACAACAAAAACTGTTATTACACACTGCTAGAAAATGGCCCCTTGTGTACTTGCAGATATCTAAGCTTTCAGGCAAAAAGATTTTCACCAGGAACTCCACAGTTTAGGATGTGTATTTTTAGGCTGAGGTTTTGAACAGTGCTTTCTGTGGCACTGGATGATGTAAACAAATACACTGAATATGAAAAAGAATATGAAAACAATCTGAAAATTATAAAATATAAAGCATATCATTATTATGATTTTTTCAATCAGTGGAAAAACCTTTAGTTTGATTCCATAGGATCAAAGTACAAAAAAAACAAGTGTGATTTTCACATGGCAAAAAGGCGGTAGTACTCAAGTTTATGTCTTTTAAAATACACAATGGCACTATAAAAGCTCCTGCCTACTAACCACCAAGCAGGTGCAATCAGGTGTCCTTAAAATACTGAAAAGGCCAACTTCCCCTTGAAGAATCAAATAAAGATCCCGAAACTAGGCAAGCACCGATACTATAATGAGTGCATGAGCATGCTGAGTACATGCTTTATGGTGTTATTTATTTTTTTTAATCAGTATTTTATTTAAAGCAATCCTGAAATAAGTAACCTAAATAGCTTTGATTAATCAGAGGAACCATATTATACATGTTATATGTGTTAATTCTGTGCATATTAATTGTGAAACATGTTAATTCTGTGTTTATAATTCTCCAGCTTTTGTCATGGTACTGTAAGCACTTATGTGAGTTTTCATTTACTTGGACTACTATGTCCTTTTATGTTATCTAGATAATTTTAAATTAAGTACATTAGCTAACTATAGGACTAAGTAAGGTCTTAAGTCAAGAAATGCAGCTTTAACTTCATTTCAGGAAAAAAAAAAGTAAAATACTTTTTATTGTCTTCGTTACCCCCATAGTGGCTGATCACCAAAAACAATATACTGAGCAAGAGCAGTTATTTTCACTCAGCATTGTGTGTGGACATTTTTTTCTTGCTAGCCAGAGTTTGCAGAAGCTTTGGTGCCTGGAGTGTGCGACTCACAATGAGAGTTATGTTTAAGATGGTTTATCAGATGCTGTAGTTCCTCCAAGTGATATTTTCACAGAGCGCACAGTTTTTGCAATCTACATTGCCTTGATTACCATTATTATTAGTGAATTGCACCCAGATCAGGGTATAGGGGTAGCTTAGTGTTTAAGGCATTGTACTATGGTTCGAAAGGTCCCAAGTTGGACCCTTAACCCTCAACTGCTCAAATGTATAATGCAATAAAAATGTAAATCACTCTGGATAAAGTCATCTGCCAAATGTAAAATGTAAATGTACTTCGTGTCATATTTTGTGTAATTTCTCACTAGGCACACTTATAATAATGTGTGTCTTGGATAAATTTTCATAGTATTATATGGTATCTGATTTATTTTTTGTTGTGTGTGTGTGTGCGTATGAGTGTCAGCTTGATACCAGTGTTCTGAAATGTATCCTGAAACCATTCAGTCTGGTATTTTCTTACCTGAAAGCCAGCGATCTAGGGCCTGGTCAGCCGAGCTCTTCATGACTGGCAGAAATTCTGAACTTAGCAGCAGGCCGCGGCTTTGCCTCCGCGTGTCCCGAAGTCTCTGCTGTAGTATTCCGCTCTCACAGAGTTCCAGCACGAGCTTCATTTGCCACAGAGAGAACGTCTCACTCAGCTCACGCTGCTCCAGAGCCTTAACAACCTTAAAGGTCACACAGACACACAAAGACACGTGTTATTTTAAGATCGAAATCAGCGGTTCTCAACCCTGCCAACCAGTGCACCCAAGTTGCATTATCATAGAACACAATATTGGTTGCAGTGATCCGTTGTTGCTTTTAAAAAAAAGTGTATTGCAGTGGAGCGATTTTAAAGTAATTAAAACTTTCCCGTTTTTTTTTTAGTTGCGCAATATATCATCTATTACTACATGCAACTTCAAGCATTAAAATATAACACAAGCAGCAATGGATTAGTCTACTCAATAAATTCTATGGTCACTGAGAAAGTCTGATAAGAACATACTGCAATTGAGTATCAATATATCAACATGGGTTTTTAACAAGATAAAGTCCAAAGTTTTATTAGCATGCTTATGTCAGCTGACAAACAAAACTGAAAATTGTTAGACAAACTCGTATACAAGAGGTATTCAAGTCAAGCCGGGACTTTTGAATTTGCAGAATAATAGAACACATTTATGTTAACTGTTTACTAGTTAACTTCATTTCTCTATATAATCCCCTTTGGACGACCATAAAAAAATTTAATAACTGTCCAAGAATAATGGGATTTGTTTAATAAATTTACCTTCATCAAAAGTTATTAAAAAATGTGCAACCACCTGCCTTTTTAAGAACTCAAAGACCAATATGATGAAAAATGTGATGAGTCTGGAGGCTTTATTCCTCTTTGCTTCTTCAAGCAGAGGGGGGCTAGGTGTTTAGGAAAAAGCAGCATCACTGGTCGACAGTTGTGATAAACCATGAATTTGCTCAGGTGTTTGTGCTTCCCAACAGCACAGTGTAAGCAGCACGTCAAAATAACGCAGTGAACAATTTTAAAATGAAATTTGAAAATGTTTAAATGAAAATGTGGTATGAAGGACAAACTCCCAGTTTAGTAAATACTATTATGTTATGAAAAGATTACCTGATCAATCGAGATATGGGTGGGCAGCATCTCCGGATTTTCTTGCGTCACACATTCATACAGAATAGCTGAGTATAAGGCCACAGTCTCCTGTTTCTGTGGAACAGAAAGCCAAGTGAAATAACAAATAGTGAAATACACAAGAAAAATAGGAGGAAAACCACATTAAGAAGAAACAAATACTTCCTGAGCTCAGTGTATAAGGATGGGCGGAGCACAACTTGAAAGCATTTACAAAATCTTTTAGTTGGTTAAAATAACCAGGCTGAGAATTTTTGTCAGCCAATATTTTTGCTTCAAACCACACTGTCACATCGCTGCTTTCTGGCAGAACTAAACCATTCGATCCTATATAGTGCAAAGTAGGTACAATACAGCAGTGCTTTAAAGCCAGCTGTAATCCGTTTTTTTTTTTTTTTTAAACAAAAACCATTATTTTCACACAACTCACATTCTTCATGTTTTCAGAGGCTTCACAGAAGTATTTAGCAAAGGAAACCAAGGCAGCATCTGATGTGAATGTAGAAATGGCTTCAGGCTGCAGGGAACAGATGAAAAGAGATAGACAGTGTAAAAACAAAGTACAAAGTAAAAAGGCATTGCAACTAAATACATATACAATCCAACAAAAATGTTAATTAGAAATCTTACTTACTATTTTAATAACTTTTTTTTAAATATATATATATATATATATATCCCAATAATTTCATTTAAGTGTTCCCTCCTAACTTTATGCCTTGTGTGATTCTGTGCTGCATTACTGTGTGATTCAAATGCGCTACCACTACAAACATTTTCCTAGCATAAACCTTCAGAAATGTTTGCATTATTCAGGTAACCAAGCCAGTTTTTTTCAGCGATTCACAAATTAGCTACTTAACCAAGATCAAACAATGGACTTTTAGCCAGTTATAATGTATATGCAACGGCACAGTGGCTCAGTGGTTAGCACTGTCGCCTTGCACCTCTAAAAGCTGTCACCTCCAGTCCTGTTTGCATGCTCACTGTGCTTGGTGGCTTTCCTCCGGTTACACTGCTTTCTCCCCAGCACCCTCACAGCTTGTAGCCTGTAGGCTTATTGGCATTTCCAAATTGTGTATGATTGGGTGTATGGGAGTGCGCACTTGTGCCCTGCAATGGGTAAGCACCTTTAAGGATGAGCTTCAGGCTCCCTGCAACTCTCCACAGGATAAGCAGTATAGAAAATGGAATGATGTTTAAAACAGTAAAAGTGCTAACTCTACTGATAATTAATTTTACATGTGGACTTGTGCCATAATTAATTTGAGCTATTTCACAATGATATTCTGGAGCAAAAACTGTACAATTCCATAGCATACGTGTATGCACATCCTTATCATGATCTGTGGGGAAAAAATGAAATCGCTACAATGTAGGTTCCGCTTAGAGCTAACAATTTCTTCAGTCAAGATTTTTTTGGCATTTGTCCTCTGTACACCACCACACACTAGATGTGAGTTAAATCAAGACATTCAGCTTCAATTCAAGGGTGTGACAAAGGTGTGGCATTAACCATTCAGGAATTTCATCCATTTTTATACACGCACCCGTTTTGGGGGGTTCGTGAGTAAAAGAACACATGGCTGACTAGCACTTGCATGGTTAAGTGTGGCCCGTTACCTTGTTACTCTCTGGGTATTTAAGCAGATAAAAGGCCTAGAGCTGGTTTTGATTGTTACACTTGCAATTGTTAGCTGTTCACGCGAAAACTCAACTGAAGTTCCAAAAAGTGACTGCAAGTGAATCAGTGGGCTGAAAAAAATTATAAAATATACAGCCATCAAAGAGAATTTGGCCAATACAACAGTTAAAAAATTAAGAAGAAGAAGGAATTAACCGGTAAGTGTAGCAACAGCCTTTTCCATTATTTATGAGACCTAAAATGGAGTGTGTGCAGGGCCTGACTGGCCATCAGGAGCACCGGGCGAATTTCCGGTGTTTTATATTTATTTTTTATATTATTGCCCACCAAATTGTACTAGTGATGATTTCTAAATTGACATTCAATTAGTCAAATTAAATAATAATAATAATATTAATCTGTTCATTAATCTGATTCTGTTAGTCTTGACAGGCATCATTACGCTATGTTCGCTCCGCGCCTTTGCAGAGCAGCAAAGCGTTTAAACAGACATTGCTAGGCAAATCTGTTCAGGGCTTCAAGCAGGGAATTTACTATAAATTACTATAAATTGTAAATTACTATAGTTTCTTTCTTTGCAAGTATTGAAAAGCTAGCAAATATTAGATGTAGCATCCCTACTAGGGCTGTTCAATTAATCGAATTTCAATTTCGATTTCAATTTCGGGTCTCAACGATCACAAAAATGGTGTAATCGA
>JAQMYJ010000039.1:26055943-26079465 GCA_030014305.1 Clarias laeviceps
CAAACAGGAAGTTAATATCACCAACCATTCCCATTTTATTAAGGTGTATCCATATAAATGGCCCACCCTGTATATTAAAGGGAAACCAATAAGACTGTCTGTGGTAGAATTCTACATTTATTTTGGTGCATAGGATGGCCTGGGTTGGTGTAGAATTTCCAAGCATGAAATTGGGTCCCAGTCCGGCCCTGGGTGTGCGCCTGTGTGTGTGCGTGTATGAAAATGTCTGTAATTCCTGAATGGTTAATTCCACACCCCTTGAATTGTCAAATCCCTTGAATTAAAGATCAAAGATTTAGTTGACTTCATTCCTATCTTCATCGTTTCATTTGAAATTCAACATGGGGTATACAGAGGCTAAATGGTGCAAAAAACAAAATTTATGGACCTGACCGTATTTCATCTAGGAGGCTGGGTTGGACAATTTTTTAAAACCATAAAACAACTAGAAACAAGCATACATAAAGTATGTTTTTTTTTTTGTAATCTCACAGCTCCTTGACATAAATCCTCTCAGCTTCAAATAACCCCAATAAAAAAATAACGTGGACTTTAGACTACAATAAATATTTATGTTTCATTCAATTGAGTGTGTGTTCTGTGCCTTGATCTGCAATTTTTTATCAAAACATACAGACAGACCTTGAAGGTGCGCACTTCTGGGTTTCTGTTGTTGACACTAGGAGCCAGCAGACTTTTCCAACCCCGAGGATCATCCTTATAGGGCAGCTGACCAGCACGCAGCTTCACATAAAGAACGCCGTCTCTGGAAAGGATGGACCTGGAGCAGAAAACAGAGAACACAGTGTCTGCACTTATATACAAACACTAGAAAATCAAGCTTCTTATGATAGAGCCCTCTATTTAGACTTACTGCAGATGCTGTGTTCCTTTTGTCAGATCGATGTTTAGTTCCCAGTATCTTGGGCCCTTCACTTTAATCTGTGCACACACAGGTGTTGACAGTTTTTTTATTTAAGCATAACAAAATTTACACTGTCTGAAAAATATAAATTTTTGGCAAAATACAAGAAGACAAGCTTTTTTTTCCTCAGGCCTGTGGTTGACTTAAATTAGGGACATAGGCTGCAGTAGTTTTGTAACTAACCTAAAGAAACTAAATATTAGAAACAGACAAATTAATTTAATTAACTAGTTAGCTGTTGGATGATTACCTGACTAGTTAATAATTTTTCTTTGACTAAACCATTAGGCATTTGTTTGGCTGTTACCTGTTTGAGAAGATGAAGTTCAGGGAGCATTGTGGGAGCCATCAACTCCACGGTTGTCTCCTCATACCACTGTGTTTCCTATTAAAACACACAACCGAATGCTTGAAATCCAGTACATGTCAGAGTTACTCATCTACAAGACAAAGGTATGTAATCAGACACAGAGGTGGGGGGCGTCTAAGTAATTGTAGATCGCAGTGCTTTTCCAATCTTCAGGTAATTTAAAGTCAACCCCCTCCCCCTGTCTAGCCAGTATGACTAAAATGCCAGGATCTTGCACTCTAGACCTCTACCATCCTTAATTTTTTAGAGAGGTAAACTCACTTTAGTGGTACAAATTTAACATTTATATGTATGTCAATATTTATATCTGACTCCAGCTACTTCACGTAAAAAAAAAAGCCCTGCAGCATATACACATAAGTAGTACCCTGTAGGTGACATCAAGCAAGGCATAGCAAGGTTTCAGTGTGTCCACGTCCACAGGAACAAGCAACCGAGGCTCAGCTGCCAGCACACAGAGGTGACGCAAGGCCTGGAGATGATACCTGCACGAAAAAGCCCAGCAAACAAACTGGTCTGAATGTCTTTCCCTGAACATTTCCCACAGCAAATATCCATGCTATCCAAGTATCCATGCTCAACCATATTACATCTATTCTGACAACGATCACAATAAAATATTTAATTATGGAAACAATACTAAAATACCTTTAAGGACATGGCAGTTCAGAGAAAATAGGTGCCAATGGAGAGCAGTTTGTTTACCTATTATCTGTGCTATGAGCAGGGAAGTGAGGATAAAGAGCGCACAGGAGAGCAGCAATGGCAGAGTTGGAGGTGCTGAGTGTGTGCCTGTGAACAAAGCCACATGAAGCATTATTGTTCCACACCCATGAAACAGTCCGGCATTGTTTATGAGTAATTAGAGTTTTGTTTTAAAAGCAATTTAAACCCTTTGAATGGCTTTCGGTTAAAAATAACAGCTGCATTGATGAATGTGCTTGAGCAGGTCCAGGAGGAATAAGAGGCCCTTGTGATGTGTTCATCCCAGTTAGTGATGATATTTTCTCCCCACTTTCAAAACCTTTACATAAGAGCAACATTTACAGACAACAGCTTATATTCTGAGATATTTCTGCCCCAATATGCTTTTGATCAACTTTGTGTTACACAAGAGACATCATGTGGTCAGATATTTCTCACAGTCTTGCAACAGCAAGTGAAATGAAGAAATACACTAACAGTTAGATTTGTATAGTAGGAAGCTGAATGAATCTTGTTCTTGTAATTACCACTGAGACGCATGTCCTAAAAACTTAACTGGAAATGTAATACAGAAATCTGACATATAAACACAATGTGTAACATAATAGTACATTTGTTCAAATATACACTACCAGTCAAAAGTTTGGACACACCTAATTCCATGGTCTTTCCTGATTTTTGTTTCTTTCGACATTTTCAAACAATGCTGATTTTATCCAAAATATTCACTAACTAAACTTCATATTGGCTCTAATCTGAGATGCTGTTTGTTAATTGGGACTCGATGGTAATGACCTTCTAAAGTCTCATTATGGGAGATCTGCACCTCTGAACATATAATTGCAGTTTAAAATGTAGATGAGCCCCATGCTTTAAACTTAATTTCATAGTAAATCAAGTACATTCTACCAAATAAGTACGTAATGGCACATGTGTTGGCCTGAGATAATCTTTCCTGATTTTTCGACATTTTCAAACAATGTTGATTTCATCCAAAATATTGACTAACTAAACTTTATAATGGCTCTAATCTGAGATGCTGTTTGTTAATTGGTGACTTTTGAGGCTGATAATTCCAACTGAACTTCTCCACTGGAGGAGGCGTAAGTATTGGTCATGATTTCATGGGAAGGTCTTTAAGAGAGACAGTTTCATCATGGTACTTGATGGGTTTTGCCAATGCACTTGACAATTATTTTCTTGCAAGAACTATTCCAGAACAGTTGACTTTCAGGTCTTAAAATAACAACTGACTGTTGTTGCTGATATTATGTAACTATCTAATGCCATATGTGTTATTTCATAGTTTTGGCAAAAAAAAAATAAATAATAATACAGTATTGTTCTAGAATGTAGCAAATAAACCAGAAAATAAAATCATTCACTGTTTTATACATTGAATTAAAAGCTATGTCCAAACTTCTGACAGGTGCTACTTTATTTAGTTAATATCTAATATCATGTGCTTATCAACACAGGAAAGGTGTATTTGTATCACAACAAAGGGGACAGTGTTATAGGTGAGAAAAGCACTGACCTGCCTCCTCCAAGAAAAAGCAGGCCCAAGGCCATGTGGTGAGCCATGTGGAATCCATAATTCATCTCACCAAAAGTACGCTTGTGCAGAAAACGGCAGAGTTGAAGCACCTTTAAGTTTCCTGAGCCAGCCATGACCATGGAAGTGGCCAGAAGCACCATGCTCAGACATGTCTGTAGGTTATACTGGCCCAACTGTCAAACACATGCCACAAAAAAAAACATATCAAATAACTCAATAAAACATGATGGAGTGTTTAAATTGATTTGAATTCTCCTTCTTTAGGATCCAACTTACAACTGTGGCTGTAGATGGAGAACTGGTAAGTGACTTCATAAAATTTCGAGCAAATTTGTACTAAGGAGAAAAAACAGATGGCAAAGAAATATTAAGATACAAATTGGCATTTAACTATAGCCATTTAACCTAAACTCCAAAGTAGTGTTTTGCCACTTACCAGGCAGTCAAAAGCATCAGAATTTGCAGATCCAGCAAATCTAAAGCCGACAGCCATGCAGGCCCCAGCAATGATATAATCATGAGCTTGTCTGAGTAGAGGAACATCTGACTTTAGAATGGTTGCTTAAATTCATTCATGTAATAATTGTATACTTGTAATTGAGGCTCAAAACAGGAAATATATCTTATTCCAACTACAAACTAACTGATGGACCACTTTAAATTACTCAAGGGTGCACTAGAATCAATCTCTAACAACCTTCATGACCCACAACCTTATAATTTGATGACATGAACTTACACCAAAGTTTCCATGTTCAGATCCTCAGATACTAATGATTCCTCCTGCAGTCCAATGTTCTCTTGGATAATCTACCAACAAACACACTCGCCAGTTAAACATTAGAGTTCATTATAGATAGTACACTTTAAAACAAAACAGTAATCAAAAATTATACAGTAGTGTTTATGTAAGGGCATCTTGAAACTTTCTTACATTATTTCAAAACACATATCAAGACCTTTTTCAGGGCACAGGGGTCAATGAAAGAATGAAAGGATCTAGATAAAAGAGACTCAATGGTAATGACCTTCTAAAGTCTCATTTTGGGAGATCTGCAACTCTGCACATATAATTGCAGTTTAAAATGTAGATGAGCCCCATGCTTTAAACTTAATTTCATTGTAAATCAAGTACATTCTACCAAATAAGTATGTAATGGCACATGTATTGGCCCAAGATAATCTTTCACTTAATCCAATTTTGAAATGTTATGCCATTTAGTTTTACAATCTTTATATCACCAAAAGTGAAAACAACAAAAATGTATTATACACCACAACTACCTCTATGTTTATAATCTAATGTACAAATGGAAAAACATCATTACTGTGAAATTAGAAAAAATGATCAGTTTACAGTTGGAAATGCTTATCACTTTAATTCTTACCAACATTCACACTCCTGCCTACCTTGAGTCTTCAAGGTGTATAATGCATGTCATAAATGTGAACAATAACCTATCAGTGTGTACTGTTACTGTCCAAGTGCCTTCGTGATGTGTGCAATTAAAAGATATAATTACAGACACTGATTCGGCTATCACACAACAATTTGAATAAAACTGCATTGATGTTAACCACTCAGCATTTAAATTAATTTCTGCAATGTTCATAAGCCTGGTTTCTGCTTGTGGCCAGTCTTCACTTAGAGGGTGGGGTAACAGGGCAAAGGATTTTAAAATGAAATATTTTAAACAACAACTGTTTATTTTGGACATTCTTCACAGAGCAAAAATACAATTTATATAAATCTTATTTAGCCAGGTTTTTAGCAGGCCATACAAACCAAGTACAGAATTGTTTTACGCACAATTAACACAGAAAATCATACATTGTACAATGGCAACGCAAGGCAATGTGTGCTTTATGATAATTTCTTCAACGTCAACACATAAATAGCAGGGAAATATTGCTTGATTTTATTCAGTCACTTTTGTTCTATCAGCTAAATTTATTGCCATTACCGTAATTATCCAATTATGTGATCAAACAAAACATCTGTGGAAAAAAAAAATTTCAACAGATGCTGAATGTTTACATCACTGCCTTGCAGCACACATGGAAGTAACCTGTTAGTTACATAACATGCTTTGGCTTCCCAGAACTGCAGCAAAATGGCTTAATACAGCTTTGGCTTGCAAAACTTGCATTGCAAAATATTTTAGTGACCCCACAACCTAACAAAGTAAGAGGAAGTTAAGCTGAGATGATAACCAGAAGTTATCTGTTTTTTTTTTCTCCACACAGAGAATGCAATATTGGAAGGGGGGGGGGTGCACGTTTTTACAAGTGTATTGAACTGTACTACAGTATATTGTACTATTGTACCTGAGGCACGTTGCTTGTCACCCATTCCTCATTAGGCAGTATCTCGTCCCACATGATGAGGCATCTGGCCAGAGTCTGGAGACACAGGATAAGCACTAAGGTTATCTTCTGCAGTCATGTTGCCCCAGCAGGTGTAATTCTATACCCTGGGTATCAGACATGGTACGTGTTTGTCTGATTTCAAATAAAACTTTAAAACATAATGGGGAATAGTTTGAAAAAAAAAAGTTACAGTTCAGGCTCAAGTTTACACAGACATTTTACCACACATTTCACAGTCATGTTAAATCAGTTATGGTATTTATTTGATGACAATAAAGTGTCATTTCACTACTGTGACTAAGAAACAGATTCATTTCAGCTTTTACTGTATTTAATACTTTGTTTAATTTGTTCAAAGGTTTAGAAACACGCATGATGCCAGTTATTTACTTCAGTGCACCAGTATAGCAAAACAACCACAACATGATGCTGCAATCACCATGCTTTAGCGCTATATAGTGCTCACATGGTAACAGGAAAAATGTGCAGTTGTTTTTGACTATCATTAGCCGAGGTCTGTGTAACCTTTTGGCTTTAACAGTGGCCATACTTAGCTACATTTATAGCCAGTCTTTTCTAACCTATCAATGTAATTACTGCCACTGCTAAATAATTTTATAACATGTGAAGCTATAATCAGATATGGAAATACATCACAAAACGAGGTCAGACAATTGTAATACATAATGGGAAGTGCTCAAAGGTTACAGTGAACTTTGGAAATATAATTTATACATCACTTATTCCCTCTTCCTCTCACCCTCAGCAGCAGAAATTCAGGTTTGATGAAGTCCAACAGGAACATGGTGTCTGGGGCTTTCAACCAATCAGCTATAGACCTGAAAAAGTGAGTGTGTGAGAGAGAGAGAGGTGTGTGAGAGGGGTGTAACACCTCACAGTTACTGACTGTGCAATGCTGAGTATAAACAGAGACCATGGGAGAATTGTTTTGAGAAAATAAGCTAGACAATGAGGTGGGGGGGGGCGGGGGGAAGAGTAAAAGAGAAAAGACTTGCCTATTGTTGGTTTTTAGATAGATCATGGCAAGAGCCAAAGTGGCACCAGGGCAGGTCACATCCACATTGATCGTGTCTCCTTCCTATAATTAATAATTTTACAGCATATCAGATTATATATATAATAAATTCTGCCCTTAATAACATTTAGGAGTTTATATCTCTCTTGCTCCATTTTCATTGTTAAGACCTTAATCTGGTAGCTCGGGGATTTGTGCTTCTCTCTGTTAATGCCGGTGTGTGTGCGCCGGTGTCCTCCCACCATGTACTGGTAAAGCTGCTCTGGTACATTCAGGTCTGTCATGCCGATCAGGTTACTGCCATGCTACAGAGAGAAAGGCTTAGTCGGCATGGGAAAAAACACAGCTTTCAGTCTCACCAGCAGACTTCATATATACTCGCATAATGCTTTTTATCTGTAACACAATGCTCAGAGAACTTAAAAAGGCACTTTTGTTTGAACTGTGTTTTTCTTTGACAGAAAATGGAACCTCAAGTGATAAAATGAAGTAAATAATAATTTTATATAAATATTTGAGTACCACGGTCATGGTTTGAGTTGTACAATTACTTCTTTAAAAAAAACTTCTAAAATCAAAAATAGTTTATACATGGCAAAATACAAACTAATAAGATCACAAGATGTACAAGTTCTGGCTCACAGTGGCATGTATATATGGCTTTTGGAATGTAAAAGGGAGTGCAGAAAGAAGAACTATGAAAGCTATTCTTAAAGTGTAAGCGATTTGGCTGTGTTAGCAGCTTGAATGATAACAAGCAGGAAGAATGTTGTCAGATGACCAGGAGAATTACTAATACACAAGTGTGCTAATAAACTGGCAAGGCAGGTGACTTTCCACGTAAATGCAATCTGCATGAAAGAAAACATTCTCTGCATAATTTGGCAGCACTTGAACACTCACCCCAAGACAAACCATGCCAAGTGCCAGGCCTGCTGCCAAAGAGTAAGACTCTCTATCTGTGCAGTACTCCATTTCAGGGCCAGGAGGACGGCCTATGTGAAGACACAGATACATGCACATTTATTAAGCATGCTCACATCCAGCATGTTGGGCTACTGCTATATTGATTTTTCCTCTGCGTATTTAAACAATGTGTCTAAAACAATGGTCTTAAAAAAAGAAAAGTAACAAGCATTTGAAGTTGTAATACCATTACTATAAAAGTGGTGGATAACAGATTTTTAAAATGAAAAAATAATTATATAAACCAGTTGTCCAATTTCCATATGGCTACAATTTTCATTACTGATCTATTGCTCCCTAAAGTGTTGACAAGCACAAGAGAGGATTAAAATGAGACAAATTAGAAAAGAATTTAGGCAGCATCCCCAAATACTAAAAAAATTTTTTTTATAAAATATATGTAAGATCAATACTGTATATAATTAAATCAATTCAAATATTAATTAATGAACTCAAAACATTTCCCACCAACATTGAACATAAAAGTTCTAACATTTATAATAAGATTTTGTTAGACCGAAAACCTTGTGCAACATTACAACATTTCTTTCTGTCTAGAGACACATTCTTCTTATATGATTGTACATATGGAAATTGTCTTACTTTTACTATTAAACATAGCTGTGATTTCTACTGTCAGTTTTTACGGTGCAACTTCACCAAGAATTTATTTATTTTATTTTTTGAATTTTTTTCTGATTTTCTCCCTAATTTAGTCGTGTCCAATTCCTCCCGTCACTAGGGGGCTCCCACAGTTATTACTACCACTCAGCCGGGAGGGCCGGAGACTATCACGTGTTTCCTCCAAACCTTTTCAAACTGCTCGCTCACGTACCATTAGGGGCGGCGTAACACACTCGGAGGACAGCGCTATGCGCCCCCTTCGCGTTCATGAGCTCACAGACGCCCCTGATTGGCTGTAGAGCCGTGATTGATGTGGGAGCACCAAGTACCTCTCATCCCTCCCCTCTGACAGAGCTCGGCCAATCAGCTCTCTCTAAACCTCCGGCTGCGAAAGGTTACAGCATCACCCGGGAATCAAACCAGCAATCTCCGGATGATAGGGCGAGCACTTTACCACTGCGCGACTCGGAGGCCCCTTCACCAAGAATTTAAGTAGGACCTCTTATTCAGGATTTTTTTTCTGACCCCATTTCGTCCATGAAGTTGATGGTTTACCATTGTTCCAGGTTTTGATAATGTGTTGGACAGTTCTTAACCCGATTCCAACAATCTCAGCAATGGCCCTAGTTGTTTTCATCACTTGATGCAGGCCAATACTTTTATCGTTCTGAAACCCAGTAATATGTTTTCCACGATCACAGGATATTTCTTCCGATATGGGTGTTTAATACATGAGAAGCTCACAGCACCAGTTAGGGTTAAAATAATTGCTGCCAGCTGAAGTATATTAATCACTGCAGTAACTATCTAAACTAACTGAACACCAACATAAATATCTATGCACTCTTGCTTTTCAACCAGGGCCTAACTCTGACCACCATCACCCACCCACACATTCACATAACATTCATACATACAGATTGCATCTCATACTGACCTATCTCTGCAAGCAGCACCTCTGCATTGTGCCGGTGTCCAGTACCCTGGTATACAAGGCCGATGCCAACAACTGCAGCCACTTGCACACTGTGAGGCACATCTAGCTCGGTGGAAGTGGGTGGGAGCAGGGCAGGCACATGGATGCTCAGTAGACGAGTGACAGACATGTCCATGGTGCCCAGCTTAGCTGCTGAAACACCCAACAAGAGCCCAATGCTCGTCATCTCATGGCCCTGAGAAAGAAAGAAAAAATGTATCTTCAAAACAGAAAGACTGGTAATTATTTGTTAATTGTGCCCTAAAACATTTTTTAACATTTACAAACATTTTTTCAATGCATATATTGGTCTGTACAAATTTTCTGTGCAAATCTGTAGTCACTGTTAAATAAAATAGCAACAGATATCCAGATATACCCCTGCTCATTCACATAATTATCCAATCAGCCAGTCATGTGACAGCAGTGCACTGCATCAAACCATGCAAATGGAGAACTTCAAAATGTGATCTTAGTGACTTTGTGATTGGTGTTTTCTAATGTTCAAATGCCTAATTTTAGCAGATCCGAGCCATGGCAAACAACCTGACAAACAACCATGCCATGGTCAAAAAGACACAAATTCCCCTCAGTCTGATGTTTGACATGAACATTAACGTAGTCTCTAGGCATGATGGGTGCATCACTTTACCTGCCTCTCTTCATACCCTGATGTACTCTGGAACAGGAAGAATCTGAATTCATCAGCAAACATGACCTTTTTTACAATGCTCCATAGTCCATTCTTTATGCTCCCTAGAGATTGAAGCCCTTTTTTATGATAAGCTTCACTGATAAGTGGTTTTCTTAAGGCTACACTGCTGTTTAGTCCCAATCCCTTTACCTCTTCGCATTGTGCATGTAAATGCTTTCACTTTCAGTATTACCTATAAAATTTCACTATTAAACATAGCAGTGAATTCTACTGTAATTTTATTCTTACTATTTGATTTCACTAAGTAGTTAAGTGATCTCCCAGTATTTCTTAATTCAGGATGTTTTTTCAACATGATGTTTCACCACAATCCTTACAGGTTTTAATAACACGTTGGACATTTCTTAACCCAATTTTAGTAGTTTCAAAATTTCCTTAGTTGTGTTCTTTGCTTGATACAGGGCAGTAATGTGACCCTTCTGGAACAGAGTAACATCTTCGCCACAACCATAAGGATATGTCTTCTGACATTGTTGATTAAAAAATGAGAAACTACTCAATGCATCTGTGAGGGTTAAATAACTTCTTGCCAGCTGAAACATATTAACCACTGTAGTAATGATCCAACCAATGGCACTTACCTATTTGCTTAGTTAAATCTAGATGGTGACATTTTTTTGATCGGGCAAGGAGAGACGAGCTGATGTGTGATTATCGAAACGCAAATTTCAAAGAGACGAGGACAAAAACAGACGGTTCTTTCTTTCATTCATTCACTTTTCAAATGAATGTGTGTAAGCAGGATGTTTTTCGCTGGCTTCTCGTAATTGAGTACTATGATATTCTAGAAAGCCCAGGTTGCCATTCTCAATGTGGTAAAGGGCCAGTGAAAATATGCAGTGTAAAGATGAAGCCATAGATTGTATATGTGCATTGTAACCACTGAAAGTAGTGATAGAGCCTGGCCTGACTGGAAATGAGAAAGCTATGCAGCGTCATAGTGAAACTGTGCTTTAAGTTCGTCTTTCATGTGAGAAAAACAACAGGATGAGAGCAGAAGTCAGAAAAAGACAATTAGAATGTGTAACTCCAAAACTGGAGTGAAGTACACTGAGATTAATGAAAGACAGACTTAAATGTCAAATCTGAAAAGCAATACAGCGAGCATAGCATGAAACCAAAAGGGGCCAGCTACTACCATTTCAAGCTGAACTACTCCTTTTAACAAGGAAGCGTTCCCTCATCTCCTGTTTGGTAAACTTTGGCTCATACAGGATACTTTAAATGTCTTTTACAATAGCTCTTAAATCAAAGCATAAATCTGAAAAGAAAGGACTGAAATTAGTCATTCTGCACGACTACAGCATTTTTTTTTTTTACTATCATAGTGTCTATGATTCAAATGGGTTTAACTTATTTGTTATATGTATGAAATAAAGTATAATAATAAGAACAATTAGGATTGCTGTCTTGCAATTAGGATATGCTTCTGTCAACCAATGAAGTTGGAGTTTCTTCACTACTTATATGTAGTTATGACTGACGGAATGTAATAAAAGATTTGTAAAGTGTATTTTTGGGTAATGTGGAACTTATTGCTTCGGTATATTGACATTGACTCTAGTGAAAGCTTTTCAGTGAGAAACATGCTGCATACAGTTAGAGAGAATTTTTAAAAAGGAGTGGTCTGTCATACTGCATGATGAAAATCACCTGGAGCTCAATAAAACAATGAGGTTGTGGTGCACTATGAGAGTGAAACGAGGCCCCTCGTCCTGTCATCCAGTGAGAGGAAGTGAGGAGGGTTGGCTCGTATAGGTAGATACACCTTGGGGTTAAAATTAATGACAAACTAGACTAAGGTCACAACACTCAAGTACTCTTCAGGAAGTCACAGAGTACTGCTATAATGGGGACTGTTGGGACTGTTGATAACATCTGTGACTTTACTGGTTATTTGCCCTTGTATAGTTCCTATTTTACTTAATTAAGCTTTATATACTTATTTTTTAGTTCATCGCATGTGTCAATTTAGGATAAATTCCTGAAATATCCCTTAACAAGATTTGGACAAATGAACGCGAGCTCAGAGTGAACTTGATCTTTGACCAGCAAACTGTACTTAGTTCATTCTCAAGTCAAAGTAGATGTCTGTAGCAAATTCGAAGAAATACTCATTCCCAAAATATTGTGATTACAAAGAGACAGATGTGATGCGACAGTGATGTTGACCTTTGACCACTAATTAGTAAATGGCCTAAGTGGACATTTGTGCCAATTCTGAAGAAATTCCCTGAAGGCATTCCTGTGATCTAAATTACAGGTAAAGCTACTACACTGTTTACTACACACAGTTTCCTATGATACAGGGCTAGACAAGTCACTAGTGGAGGTACTCGGGTAAAGCGGACTACATATCCAAGCTGTTCAATTTTTATTAACTGTTTGCCTGGCAGAACAAAAAAAAATGCACTGCTTATAACTGATATTTTGTCCACACCCTTTTATCAAGTGTAAAAATACAATGATTCATCTTTATCAATATTATCAATAAACAGACTTTGGCTGTATAAAGTCATCCCTCACAGTTATTCAAGAACTGGTTTACTTTATAGTCTACAGTATATTAGTAGCGCATCACATGTTTGTTTGTAATTATATTAGCCTACTTCACCTTTCACAAGGTACTGTAGGTAATGAAAATTTGATGTGTCTGTTTTTTTATATGTCAGTTTGTAACCTCCACTCTACCTGATCTATCGATAGAAAAGACAACCAAACAACCACCAGTTATTATTTGAGTTGTGGCCCATTCCTAGCCATTGACACTAACACAGTAGAAAGCAGTAGATTTGCATATGTACCATGCCAGTACAATGGTTGGAGTGCAAATGGTCAGATTCCAAATAATCACTGGTTAGCAGTAGTCACTACAACAGGGCCATTCATTGAAGGATTGAGTAGAGCTAGAAATATACATTTAGACATTAACCTCTTTTAAAAAGTATACGTTTACAATAAGTTAATTTGATAATATAGCCAGCTCGCTCAATATTTTTGCAATGTTTTTTTTTGTCAGATAAGCAACAACACAATGTGCTCAAATACTAGATCATGCACCTGCCTTAGAAATTTTGTTAGACACATCAGCCATGTCATATTGTGCCACCAAATCATTATCATACAAACCATGATTTAAGCATAACTTTTGACTAACATTGGTTACAATGATCATCAGAATGTTTAAATATTAAAAGATACTTGTTGATACTGGTATTCTATAGCAAGAACTGCTTTAGAGACATGTCTCTTAAAATTAAAAGTATAAAAAGGTCAGTATACCTTAGTTAGATAATCGTGGATGTTAAGTGTGGCAAGTTTGGTGAGGTGACCATTAAGGCCGAGTGCCATAAGAAAGCCAGCATATTCATTGGCTAGCTCTGTGCTCTTGGGCTTGTTGTAGGCGATCCAAGCCGATTCAACACGTGAAGCTGGCGCAATCTTCAAGCCAGCTGCTACACCGTTATGAAAGCTGGGCCAGCTTGCCATGTTGGGTGGCACATCAACATTGCCACTGTTCAGGTCCACGGTGGTGTTCCTGGGTGGAGCTCGCCCTGCCAGATGACATAAAGGGATCTGTGTTCTTTAACCTTTTACAAAACTCCTTCCAAATGAACAAAGTGAAGAATCAGACCAATGGATATGGAAACAACATTTGCATTTTCCCCCCTATTTATTTAAAAAATAAACTCCCAAAAATAGTGTGAACACTTTTCTAAGCATGCAAACATTTTCCCTCGACTGTACAGTAAATAATAATAAACAATCAGCACAGCCCTAAAGGATGCACCTTAATTTCAATTTCTCCTTTTCTTCATACTAAAAATGGAAAAAAATCAACTGAAAACTGAAGTTATTTTTTCCAATACGTAATTCGAAACTACCTTTTTCGACATACTTTGTTTAACCAGAAAATGAGACCAGATGCCTGGTCTTGGAAAACTGTTTTCTAATTGTGCGGCTCTGTTGAACCACATGACAGAGGAAGAGGTTATTATCTTGAACATCAAAAAGCAGAAAGTATGCCTGTTTTTGCAAAAGGTTTGTGAGAAAGCATGTGAGTGCCCAGAATACATTTGATATAGTATTTCTGATCCCCTATGGTGAAAGCTACATACAAAATACTGGAAAAAATGTGTTTTTCCAGTGATAGGCATTTGACTGACTGCTTCACACATTTTTTCCTTTTACTAATCATGTATGATGTAAGATTATATGGAGAAAACTTGTTGGTTTGTGCTCAGACATACCAGTCAGGTTTAGCTTTGGCACAGGCAGAGGCTCAGTTGGTACTGGATGATATGAAAAGAGTGTGAAGAGGCCTCGACCCACAGGGAGAGCCATGGTGCGCTGGCACAGCTGGAGAAGCCTGGCAACACAGTGGCAAAGCAAAACAGTGGAATACTTTATAACTGCACATTTGGCAAGGTTAAATGGAAAGTGAAAAGTCAAAGAAAGACAGAGATAGGTAAAAAATATTTTTATTTTTATATGCTTACTACTTCAACAGCTACTACTGGAAGTAATAATTAGAAATATGATTGTGATCGTACATTAATTTTGGACTGAGACAGTCACTTTATATCTGTTTAGATTCTTACTTGCAGATTAGCAGCATAAACTGCTTCACTAATGAGGCCATGTGAAGATAGTCTGACATTTCAGTCATATTTTTACTTAGTATTGACCTTTTGCAGATGACATGATGTCTGTCCACCATGGTTCTGCCAACTTCTGGACGGTTATTCATGTGAATAACCCACGTTGAAAAAACATTTGTGGAAGAACTTTCAGCAAGAAAATGCACCTGCTAACATTTTGTCTTCTTGAGACAACACACAGTTTCCGAATTGCCTCTAAACTGTGTGTTGTGTTGCACTTCTAACAAGAGGCTGAATCCCAAATCCCTCTCCTATCCCTGAACAAGGGCAAAAATAGATTCAACATCCTACATAGTGCACTACATCACTATGTTACCTTATTTGGGATTCATTTGTCCTCATCACATGTTGTTGTTGGTCTTTCGGCTGCTCCCGACAAGGGGTCGCCACAGCGGAATATCCAGTCCGCACAACAACTTGGCACAGGTTTTACGCCGGATGCCCTTCCTGACGCAACCCTCCCATTTTATCCGGGCTAGGGACCGGCACTGCATCCAGTGGCTGGGGTTTGGGCACTGGCTGGGAATCGAACCCGGGCCTTCCGCATGGCAGGTTAAACACCTACCAGTGAGCCACCAGTGCCCCATTTGTCCTCATCACTATGTTACCTTATTTGTCGCCCTTGTCCAGAGCGACATTTTTTGGTGGTTGTGGGATTTGAACTTGCAAACTGTAGTCCAATGCCTTAAACAACGTCTGGTTTTGCAACAGAAGCACTGAATGGTCTAACGCTATTGCTAGCAAACACTACTATATCCAGTATACATCAGATATTTGTACACTGTCTGGAGTGACCATGTTTATATTATCAAATCAAAGTTAATATACCAAATCAATTTAACAAGCATATTAATAGACTTATTACCTTCTTCATCCATTTTCACATGCTTCTCTCCCTTTTTTAATAAGCTGCGAACTCTATGACAACATGCTGTATATAAAAATAATTAGCAGAACAGAAGTAATCAAAGTTACTCTTGTATCAACGTGACGAGGCATAAGTTAGTCCTGTAGTTAATCTTAATGTTTGTTAATCTTAAAGATTTTTTGGCTCTGAAATACACCTGGAATGTAATTATCAATGAAAATACATAGTAGCCTAATGTTAGTTAATGGTACTTCTGCCTTCCATTGTTGTAACTGACATTATGGCAGTCACATCTCTGCAAAAGGTCAATACTAGAGGTGTCTCCTGTTATATCCCTTTACTATTAAAGTGACTTTTTAAAATTGTATAATGAGATAAAATCATTTCTCATATACATCATGAAAGGTTGAGTTTTCTTACTTGTTCTCCTTCTCCTCAATATACTCATGGTCGCTGACCTCTGGCAGGTGGGGGACATTGACCCGCACAGGTCTGGAGCTTTGGAGCAGACGTCGAACCTCCTGAACACGCAGGTCACGGCTCCAGATCAGTCCCGTCACCTCCGGATGAAGATCTGTCATACCATCCTCTTCCTCATCTGCCTCGCTCGTGATTGGAGATTCTAGTGGCTCATTCAGTGCGACCATCTTACACACACACAAACACACACACGAAAGCACAAACAAATGACCATCTTTCTCTCTCTCTCTCTCTCTCTCTTCCCCATCTATCTACAGTATTTATATATCTGCCTTTCTAGTTAAATAGATAAACAGATTGAGTATTATTACGTACTCTACACTGGGTAGAGAACTGGCAATTAAATGTGTGAGGGTTTAAACATTTGTGCTTTGAGCACTTGTTTCCATAGCACATCTGAAGACCCTAAAAATGAGTAAGAAAAACAGGTATCCTTTATTACAGAAGAGTAGAAGATATAACTAGAACTGACAGTTTCTAAAATGGCACTCCACGTTGTGAGGTTTTGTTTATTACCAAACAATAGAAAAAAAACAACATTAATTCACCTACTGAAACACTGGTCATGGCACAGATTATTCAGAGATGTATTATTGATCTGGTCCCAAGACAATAGTGAAGCATGAACAAAATATTTGTTTTCATTTTATAAAGGATTTGGTGAGGTGAGTTTACTCTTCTTTACTGTTTATAGCTGCTTACCTCATCTGCAACTGAACCACAGTTCTTCAGTACTGTTTCTAATACATATTTAGTTTCGAGAATTAGGATTAACCGATAATGTCACAATCTGAGAGTCATGTCATGTTAGCTAACATTAATTGGGCTAATGATGAATATAATGAATATGTTTTACATGAAGTGTGTGTGTTCATTTTCTCATACTCAGTGGCATTATTGCTTATTCCTACAAATTAAATAAATTTTAGAAATAGCAAGTACATGGAAACTGCATGCTCTCTGGTCCCCAAAATGAAACACACCCAACAACAGAGGCAGTATGGGCATGAGCGTCAATAAAAAAAAGGACAGATTAGCTCGGCAGTATGGCCATTTTTGTGCTCTGACAGAGTAGTAAATTGTGTAAGAGAGCAGCTCAGACCAAAACCGGGAATACAACAACTAATTTTACAGTTCACTTATAACACTGTATTTACTTACGGTATATACTAAAAGTTTATATTTCTAATATTTGTCTTAGTGATGTTAGGTCAATATAGCAGTTGATACTTGCTTTCTTTATTTAACATGACAAGATAAGATCATGCCTTTATATTTATTTTCATTTAAAGCGAGTACCTCTCCATCATTATTTGCCTTAATGATTGTGCCTCCTGTTGTTAAGGAAGTCTTAAGTACAGCTACTTATTACGCCATTGAATTCCAGTGGATTATGAGCAATTCTTAAACCTTGCTTTTGTGGCAGTGGTGTTGCCATGTGACAGCTGTTAATACAGGTAGTCCCTGACTTACAAACATATGAGTTACGAATTTTCGCAGATATAAATGGACCACAGTCATATGAACATTTCGTGGAAGTAGTTCATGTGCATTGTACAATGAACAATGCAGTGCACGAGATACCAATACCAATATGTACAATTGTATAAAAAATTTGTAAGTATGTAAGAGAATGTATAAAATGTCTAAAGTCCGGTATATTGTGTGCGCGTGTGGGGGTGCGGGGAAAAATGAGTCGCCTTCACCAGTTTCAACGAATCAGTCCAGAAACACAATGATAAAAATGAGCTGTTCTGTAAAGCTGTCCCGATGATGAATAATCCTAATTTTGGAAAATCCTGTGGAAAACCGCTGACAGAATGGCGTCTGGGATTCCCCTCATGATTTTAAGGCATAGAGATAACACTGTTGTTACATTTTACATACCAGTAAATCCATGCATTGCGAGTAACTTAGTTTGTAGTCTGTATCAACAATCAGTGTTTGCACGAGCGTGTGTGTGAAAGTCGTCCCACACAATAACCCTCCTCCTCCTTTCCTGTCGGGGGTGATTCTTTTCAAAGGTAAAGTGCAGGTTAGTTAGTTTAATTTTTACTTTACATTTTCTATTCATCATTTTTATATGAATATTTTTGGGTTATGGAACGTATCATTGGACTTTCCATTATTTCTTATGGGGACATTCGCTCCGAGACAAAATGGCGTCCGAGATTCCCCTCTTGCTTTAAAGGCGCAGAGACAACTTTTCACAGTGAGATTAATTTCCTTAGGCACAGTTACAGTTTTTGGCCACTTGGCATACAGATTTAGTTAAGTGGATTGGTATACTTTATATTGTTTATTATATTGTTTGTGTCAAAAGCATATAAGACTCATTTACATGTTAAGTCTGACTTAGGAACAAATCTGACTTACAAACACAATTCTGGAACAGAATTCAAACTTAATTTAAAAAGGGCTCATATGCTAAAAATATTTATGTCTTCAGCCTTCCATCTTATGACTTCATCCTGAAACAGTTTTTTTGGCACATATTAGAAACCTCTTTGAGGGTGACACATTTCAAGAATTAGGTTAAAAAACATTATCTGTTTATGAATCATTTTTAGATTCAGGTCTGACTTGCAACATATGCAGCAGTAAAATGCCAACCATAGTCTCTTTGAGCAGACCATAGGCTACAGATCTGGTTTGAATACTAGACAGTGTGATATTGTTAAGTAGTACATCATTTGGGACAAGTGTGCAACCCTGTCATTATGGAGAAAGTTGTTTTGAGCCAAAATGTAATCAAAATACATTGGTTAAAAGGTATTTCAAACAAAATGGCTAATACAGAGGCCTGGTCAAAGTTTTATAAAACACATTCAAACAGCACTAAAATGTTTATTAGTTTAGTGCTAGTATTTTTATTTTATTTTTTGGATTTTTCCCAGATTTTCTCCCTAATTTAGTCGCGTCTAAATCCTCCACATTAAGGCTACTACTACCACTCAGTCGGGAGGGCCAAAGACTATCACGTGTTTTCTCTGAATCACGTGACACCAGCCAACCGCAACTTTTTGAACTCGGAGGACTTCTTGCGCGAACTCACAGATGCCCCCAATTGGCCGTAATTAATGTGAGAGCACTAAGTACCTCTCATTCCTCCCCTCTGTGCTAGCTTTTTCCATTCAGCCCAATATCTAGCAGAATTATATGTTGGGTTTTATACTTTTAGAATAAATAAGCGTTATTTTGTTACAAACAGCATGTACAGTTCCTGATATTTCACAGGCAGGTGCCAGCCAGTTGGTGCTCCAACTCAAAAAATAACATCTACTTCCAAGAGATTATTACCACTTTTCAACTTTAACATAGTTCCTATAAATTGCAAACAAGGCCATCGTCAGTACAAATAAAGGCTTGCTCACCAGGGACTATCTGACCATTTTGATTCATACACATTCAAATTCAATACAAACTTAAATAATTCTTTTGATTGTGTAAAGCTGCTTTGGGACAATGTCAATTGTTAAAAGCGCTATAAAAATAAAATTGAATTGAATCGAATTGAATAAAGGCATACAAATTGTTTTACCGTTGGAATGGCCAAATAATTTAATACCTGCTTAAACCAGTCACAATGTGCACGGCAGTGCTTTACCTAGAAATAATATTGCAGGTTTTCACTTATGTGCAATACAACACCTACAGCTAACACTTTGAGTGTTAACAACAAATGCATGACTAAAGACTTGACTCAGACTTGAAGCATAGAGACTTGAGACTTGACTTCTGCTCATTTCTGGTGTATACTGCTCCATGCACCTTACTTATTCATTAACTAAATAGCTGGAAGCTATTTTGGATTACTTACCGGTTTTCCTTTAGCCAAGGAAACCTTGTGAGCCTGCTTGGTTAAGTCCTGTCGTCCAATCAGAGCACAAACCTCTTCAGACCAATCAGAGCAAGGATGTTCTCTGCACTGGATTATGGCATCTCGGATTGGCAGTGCCACACCAAAAGGCACCGACTCCAGATCCTTCAACATAAAGCCTGAAAAGAAAAGATAAACATAACTAAATAAATAAAAATAACTGAAGTCCTTTTTTATTACTTTCTTACTCTCAACTCATCTCAGTTTTACTGTATTGATAAACAGTGTGTAAACAAACTGAAGCTAGTAGGAGAAAACAAATTAAACTTAATTATATATGTCTATAAAATTCCAATTACCATTTACTATTCGGGTTTACATGATCACAGTATGACAGCATGATGAGGAGGTAACAGTGAATGTCAAACATACCTTCAGAGGTCAACCACACTACCAGTTTCTCTGCGAGACAGCCTGTTGGAGTGCTTTTCTTTACACTGCTCTGCCTGCAAAGTCATACAAACAAACAAACACACACACACACCACACATACACACACAACCTGAAAATTAAAGGGCTTCTGATGCCAATTGCAGACATCTGTACAATTATAGTTGTCATGACTGCACATTTTGCACTTTTAGAGAGATCTGATGATTACCTTCTAAGAGCAGGTTCACTGAAACCTTTCTTTTGCCCTAAAAAACAAACAAAAAAAAAAAACAGAAAGGATCAAAATCTTATAATTGTAAAAGAAAACATTCTGCACAGAGTTGTGATCAGTTCTCTTATGTGTTTAATCTGTCTCAAACAAGCAACTTCTAATCTTTGGCATAAATACGAAGGAGAAATTTGCATTAAAGAAATAGGGAAATACACACACACACACACACACACACACACACACACACACACACACACACACACACACGAGAAGAGTGACAGCTCACCTGCAGAGAGCCTGGACAGGTACTTTGACACATTAGATGAAGCAGCTTTTTCATCTCCCACGACATATAGTGCATAACTCTGCGAGACAGAGAGAGACAGAAAAGGGGAGACAGATGAACAGAGAGAATTTAAAAAAATGAGCAAATGTACAAATGACTGTCATTAACAGTGGGACAGCACCCGTGTGGTTTCGGTTTGCAGTTGCAATGACATTAAAAGTCATTCTGGTCGTGTTAGCGAGAAATAGCATATATACACTGCTTCTAACCAAGACTGGAGTCATCAACCACATTACTGTACATACTAACCACAGAATAGAAGGGAATGCTACCTCTGAATGTCATATCGATTTAAAGAAAACAAAAAACTCCGCTTAAAATAAAGCACAACAATTCCACTGGAACATCAGAACACGTGTTTGTTGTTTTTAATTCTAAAAAAAAAAAAAAACAGTGATTGAGTCAAACACTGACAAGACATAGGGTTAAAATGGAGTGTACAAAGAGAAATATTAGGGTAAACACACTCCATAATTGCATGGTGGCTTGTCAGCGCCTCTCTGCGGTTGTGCGTCATCTCACTCGCCCTGATGGGTAGAGATGCCCACCCCCACCCCAGTGATTCAGCCCTCCGTTTCCATGGCTTAAATTACAGCAGAAAAACTTTCACAATGCAAACATACACAGGCATTGCTCTCTCTTCAAAAAAAAAAAAAAACACCTTATTGACATACACAGTATATGGCATACATTCTCACACATAATAGGGGCATGTCAGTGTTGGGTCAGGAAGGAAGCAGTACAAGTAAAATATCATTATGATTAGCTAGGTTCATTGTATCACCTGAATTCTTGCTTTTTCCTCAGAACATGGTGTTTGAATTTAGAAGCATGGTTAAAGTTCTGTCAGAGCTTACACTGAAGATACGGACCCTAGATATATTTAAATTTTCTTTCATACTATGAGAACTGTAGAAATGGTAAAATATAAATGAGAATACATAGGTGTTTAGGGGGAAGTTGTAAAAGGTAAAACCTATGAAATTTACCAAGACAATCAGTTTGGTCCTTTGACAAATGCCAGGCAGGTAGGGGAATGGTGGCAATTCCTGTCCCCTCAGATAGCTGCTGAGCCATGCAAATACACAGGGCACTTCTCCAGTCAGGTACACTGGCCAGCTCATCAACTCTATCTGAGCTTTAGACAAACAGACAAACACAGCCTTCATTTAAACAGTAATGACTGCATAACGGTCCAAGTCTTGATTCTGCAACACCAACAGCAACTCAAATTACTGTGTGATTCATTGTCAACTGAACAGAGATGTCTTCGGCTGCTAATGAGGAGACCCCAAGCAATTGATTAGGTACTTACCCTGATCTATCTTGCAGGTTTCCTTGAAGGTTTTGATGAATGAGGGGTAATCACGCCAGTACAGATCAATGTATTCCTCCTGCTGCAGATCCCTAATGAGATGAGGAGGGCATGGGGATTAGTCTGATCAAACTGCTTGTGCAGGTCAGATGATCAATCTGCAGACTGATCATGAAACCATAGTCAGTTAGAGCACGGAATAGGTTTTCTTAAAGGCAAAATGCCTATGTGCCGGGATTATAGCGCATAATAATGAGGAATCATTATGTTATCACTGTTGGAATTATTTATTAGCTTAAATGCATATTTTCTTATGCTCAGAACTATTATGCCTTTTATTAATTCTATACATTTTAACAACAGATGAGAACTACAGCATTAAGCAAGTGATTACTTAAATCATTTAATCCTTTAACATGCACACTGAAAAACGTCCTTGACAAAGCATGGTTCTTGGGACAAAAGCAGAAAAATGGGTAAGTGGGGGGGCTTCCAGCCCACACACAGTTGCACACTAGAACTTACAATAGAACCCACTCAAGCTTGTGTTTATGTTCACCACAAAAGCAAATCAAGCTCTTGACATTTTTTCCTAACAATTGGGCAAGATCGCTCATCCGACCATGCTCCCATAACTGAACTGGCAAAGCATTTTATTGACCTCATCATTTTATTTTATTAACTTCTCTTACTGTTATGAAAAGTATGGAATATTCAGTATTTACTGCAATGGAAGTTACTGTACCTGGCCATTTGTTGCAGGAGGCCAACGAGGGCACGGGCGCCGCTACGCTGGAGCTCATCCAGTTTTAAGTCCTCATAGAGCAGATGGAGCACATAGAAAAGTGCTGGGATGTGAGTGAAGAGCAGAGCTGAGGGCTCCAACCCTGCTGTTGGCCCACTCTCATCCATAATACCAGCAGACACTTCTGCATCCAGACCAGCCATGCCTGGGGCTGGATACACCGAAACCTGGCAGTGGTAGTCTGAAGTACAGAGGTACGCCCAGTCCTTGATTAAGGCAAAAAAAATAAATAATAATAATTTATATACACACACTACCGTTCAAAAGTTTGGGGTCACTTGCAAATTTCTTTGTTTTTGTTTAGTGATTTATTTTCTA
>JAQMYJ010000039.1:26103872-26125916 GCA_030014305.1 Clarias laeviceps
GACCATTTTGATTCATGCACACTCACATTCCATACAGACTTAAATAATTCTTTTGATTGTGTAAAGCTGCTTTGCGATAATGACAATTGTTAAAAGCGCTATACAAATATAATTGAATTGAATTGAATTGAATTGATTGTCGCACACTAACACATCACTATCACATAATAACACCATAAAGACTCAGGACCCCCCAAAAATTTGGAAACACAATTAGAAAAACCAAACTGCACACTATTTGAGCTATTAGGAAACCCAAACTAAACTGCAAAGTAAGTTGCAGTGTTATCTGGCCCTAAACAGACAGTACAGTGTGGCAGATTATCTGAACACAGTGACTGATCCACAGCTGAAAAACACCCTAACTAAGTATAGACTTAGTGAGCACCGTCTGGCCGTAGAGACAGGCGATACGGACAATCCTGTTTCCCCGAGAGAAAGGACTGTGCCAGTGGTGCAAACACACAATAAAATAGATACAGAGCTGTGCTTTTTGATTCCTTCAGATTTAATTCTTCACCAAATTCAACAAACCCATCCCTAATTTAAATTTCTTTTTTTGATGCCTTTCGTAACTGGTGTTTCTTGACTGCTCTGCTAAATGTGTATATTTGTCTCTATTATTATTATCATTATTATATATATTATTCATTTCTGTTATTTTGTGACTTATTTCTGAGCTTTGGCAATGCCAATAAAGCAACCGTTGAATTTTTGAATCTTGAGAGAGAGAGAGAGAGAGAGAGAGAGAAACTAAGAGAGGTTTGCTTAGTTGTGTTCAAATCAGTTTGGTGACATGAGCAGGTGTCTGAGGGGACAGGAGGAGTCACGATCTCTTAGTTTAATAACGAGAATCTACTTGGGTCCTCCCAGTGTAGAGCCAGAAGAGCCAGAAGCCTTTTTCTCCCTTTTCTCTTTAAGTTCTGTAGATTTGTTCTGCATTAAATCACAACAATCTGTTGTGGATTAATGCAGAACAAATCTACAGGACTTAAAGACAAAAGGGAGAAAAATTGATGAACAGATGTTTAGCCCTAACTATGTTAGATGTTTGTCTTTGATCTAAACCCATGTGTGACAGACTGTTTTACTAAACAATACATTTGAATATTACTCTTTATGCCACATTTTAAATCCAAGTACTGCTCTACGTCCCCTAGGCTTTTGCAAAAATATCAGTAAAATAATAATTATAAGGTGTAATATAAACATAATAGAATACTGCATAGACACTAACAGAAAATATTATTTTTTCCTATAGTTTCTAATAGTATCCAATAATTTCTATTAACAGGAATAGGAATAAATCAAACAATAAACTTTTGTGTGGTTTTTTGTATGGTACTGTGATGTGTTTGTGCCTTGTGCGCTGAAAGAGTAAATAGAGATAAATGTGTCTGGCAATTGTTCTGTTTGTTCCCAAAAGATGTGGAACGAGAGGTGCATCTTCACTGCACTCATTTTACTCAATTATTTTTCAATAAAGCTCCGCCCTCTCACATATGACAGTTGCACCTCTCAGTCGTGTCTTGGTGTCATAAATGATGTGTGATATATTATTGGATTCCAGCATCTCTATCCCACTTGGACCAGTAAAAAGCTTGAAATGCCGGGCTGTGGGTTCAAATCTTGCCTCCAGCCTGTGGGCATGGAGTTTGGTGGGTTTCCAAATGTGTAGACTGAATGTGTACAACTTGCCATTCAGGATAGCATTACTATGTTCCTAGTGTTCCCTGGGATAGACTTCAGGCTGCTGTGACCCTACAGAAGATTAGAGGTTACTATAAATGGACAAAAATTGCTTATAGAATTGTATAGGATATTTAACAACATTAATGTTGAGTAAATTATTCCATATTCCAAAGAAGACCCTTATTCAAATACTTGAAATCCGTAGTTTATCTTGTTAATGCCAAATTGCGTTTCAACCATGTATGCAAGGACCACACTCTTAATGTTATTGGTCATGATGACCAATGTCCCAAGAGCAATGTGCAACAGACCTTGGTCTTGATTAGAGTCCTAATGATGCTCTGAAAGCATAGTTGAACCTAATATCCTCCGTGTGGCCAGATATCCAGATGTGTGTTTACAGCATTAGTAAGGGTTGCGCTGAAGATGGGTCTTAATTGATGTGTTACAGGGCTTTTGAGTGATATCAGAGTCATGATTCTTGTAAATCCTGAAAGCAGTGCTTCTAAATTCTAACAAAGAACATGGTAAACTGTGTATTATGCTAGCACTGATCTTTAACTCATGCATATACTGTAGGAATAACATAGGATAGGTTTGAAGTCTGGCCGCCCAGGGGATATGATTGTAGCTTCAGGTAAATGCATACCTGAAACTCATACTGTTGAATGTGCTTCTTTTATACATGGGTCAAACATATGAATAAAAAAACAGGGTGGTGGAGACATTTTAGTACTGCATGTGTTGTTATCCAGCGTGACTTACCGAGATGCATTGAAGTTTTTGTTAAAAGCATATTCACCACTATTGCAAATAGGTTCTAAGAATAGCATATTGTTAAAGCATGTAACATATGAGTTTTGGTGACCCATTACATCAAATCGGAGTCACATTTTGGGTGATTTGTGTTTTGCATATTTTCAGATTCCGGTGTAATAAGCACCATTTTGATACCAAATGTATTACTGTATCATGTCCAGTTGCTGAAATATGGCCAATGTGAGATGAGCATAAATATATTTTTTGAAAATGTAAATGAGGATTCCATGACATAGTAAGAAAGAGGGAACCCTTTTGACACCACAATTTCCTTTCTACCCTTAAAAAGAACTCCACCAGCAGCATTCAATTTAGCATTAAAACTTTCTTGATTTTGCTGAAGGATCAGGATTATAAGGTATTTTTGATAAAATTGAAGATGTGAAACATTTCACTTCCTGTGACCTGACTTGATATGACAGGTCACATACTGTATTCCATGTGCTTTCTGACTTTTCCCATTTCCTCAAAGCTCCAAAAACATGTAAAAAGCAACACTAATATTACTTTTAGATAGGTTCTTGAACCACTGCACCTCTGCCCCATGGGCCACTGACTAACTCATCATCGTTGTACTGGGTTGACAGTGCTAACCACTAAGCTACTGTACCACTGCCCAGTGATCACTGAAATAAATTAATAATTGAATATCATAAGGCAATAAATGAACAAAGATGCCATATGTGGTTTCTTCACAAAATGTTACCAAATACAGTGGTTAGAAACACACAGTTATGTAGGATGTTTTTGTATGCTTTGTTGTAACACAGGTTCCCTTCATTGAAACTGTAAGTTCCAGCATGGCAATGCACAGAATGATCTCCATGAAGAAACTGTTTGCCAAGATCGGAAAAGAAACACTGGAGTATTAGGGCCTGCACAGAGCCCTAATCTCAATGAACACCAAAGGGATAAACTGGAACACAGCCAGCTCCCCAGGCTTCCTCACACAACATTCAGTGTCTGACCTCACTAATGTTTGTGTGGTTGAATGGAGCACAAATCCCCAAAGTCATACTCCAAAATCTGGTGAAAAGCCTTTCCAGATTAATGAAGGCTGTTACAGCACCAAAGAGGAACTAAATCTGGAATGGGGAGGTTCAAAAGACACACAAAGGTGTTATGGTCAGGTGTCCATGGTCAAGTCCTGGAAAATCAGTTATTGTCGTATCTGATATTAATCCGTAATTAACTCTTAACCAAAGGATCTTAACCTTATACCAATAAAAAAATAATAATAATAAACACTTTGTCATTGCTGGTCAAAGAAAAGGATATAAAGGCTTATAAAGACTTTAAATATTAGAAACAAAAGGACATAGGGCAGTTTAATGAACATTCCAGACTGAAATGCTGAGCAGAGAGCCAGTAGCCCCTGCCTAGCTAAATAGAGATCGGTACATTAGAAGCCGATTGCGGCCAATAGTGGTACTACCACACAGAAGAACTATGACAATATCACAATATCAAAGACTAGGAAAATGAAAAAAAGAAACTACTTTAATTATCGACATTAATGTTTCTGACACATTAAACAATCCTCATTTATTGTTAGCACTAATGCATTAATTTGCCCTGCCGTAATATACGTACAACAAATGTTTTAATTGAACCTATTTTAGACTCAATGTATCAACGTTTTTCAGTCCTGCAGCCACCACTCCATCTCCCCCCCCCTGAAGTCTATGTAATGCACTAGACATGGCCTCCCTGGTTTTATAGTTATTCTTAAGGTTCTTCATAATACACTCTATAGAAAGCAATATTTTTGTCCTTTTTTCTAGAATCTACTGTATTCTACTTAGCACTTAACATATTGATCATATACTGTGAATCATGAATAAATGGACAAGGTGCCGGAACCAGTTCAGCTCCAATTATTTATTTATATACCACATGCATAAAACAATTACAGTTAACCTGTAGGTTTTGAAGAGTTACAGCACAAATGCGTCATTGTTAGAGCAGTCACCACTCTGACCAGCTCATCTATCTGTTCTGCTTTAAGCTCTTCTATCTGTGTGATTTATTAAAGTCGGTTCTATTCTTTACCTCTCTCATTAATCATGCTATAGAGAACTGGCCTGACCGTGGAAGAGAGCAGAGCAGATGAAATCATTTGGGATGCTGTTAAGGTCACTAACCGAGTACTGAGTGTTTCTGCTGAGAACTGCGTAAAACTGACTCATCCTGTGGGCATGCTCATTGCTAGATGCTTCAGCGAGCACTTTACTCAGAACCAATTTGTATCTGAGCCAATTTGTCAACATATTTCACCCCATAGGCCACAAGCTCTATAATTCATAGCTCACTGGCATTTAGCAATTAGCAATGCGATGTAAAGCAATGTAAAATTATCCTTCCTACAACAGGTGTATGTACATGCAAACACATTGATGTGCTGGATGTTTCTGGTTGTAAAAATATATTTTTTAAACAACTGACATGTATAAATGCAGTTGCAGCCTGCCATTTCACTGAATGTTAAAAAGCAGTAATGGATGTTGGATTTGTAACAATCTCTGGTTTAAATCATCCTAACAGTGGAATAAATATGTTTCCCCACAGTTTGGCCCCTAATGTATTTAATGTCTTGAGTGATTCTGTTAGCGCTGTGATTGAGTACTGCATTGCAGCAGTCTGGTGTGAGCAAACCAGCCCAGAAGCACCCTAGAGGCTCATTAAAAGCCTGCAACTTCACAGACTTCCATATAATCACACAACTAAAAAAAACAGAAATAAGCATATGAGTAAATTTTGACAGTTCTTTACAAAAAGATCTATAAACATTTAGTCTTATGGCTACTGTATATCATCCAAAAGAGAGTGTAACTATTAGTGTGTGAATATGAATATTGCATTCTGCATGCTGATTTAAACACGCACACATTAACACACATGCATGCGCACACACACACACACACAAGCCATGTTACAACATTATTAATATAGATTTAAAATCTGTATGTATGTCAAATCTTTTTGTAAAAATTCTTGTTGTTCAGTGTCTAGAGTTAAATAATTTTTCTTTCTTTTGCTATAAAATATCAGGGTTGAAATCTGCCCAGTTTATCTTAAAATTTTTATTTCACTGACTGGGCAAAAAGTCACATGCTCTAAGATTTAGTTCACCACCTTTAGCTTTGATTATGGTGTGCAATATGTTGGGCAATTCATGTGTGAAAATTATTCCTCGCACTCCCAGAACCACTTTTTCACAATTTGAGACTAAAAATTTGTCTTTTCCACATGCAGAAAGGTCATAACCCGATTATTGCATTCAGGTCATCAGCTGACTTCATGTTATTGCCACATAATGATCTGGCCAACTGTAGCCTCCCCAGATCATTACCTTGCCCCAAGAGGTTTGTTCAGTGTCCACAATGCATGATAAGTGCTTCCCTTCTTACCCGGACACACAAATTGCTCTAGAATTGGGTCAGTCTAGACTCATCAGTCCATTCCTCCAAAGGCTCGTTTTATTCTTCTTATGGACGCACAGCTGTTTATTCTGTGACTTCTTGTCACATTGTGTCTATGGAAATGCACTTACTCTGCCTTGTTTAAAATATGTTTAATAATGTTTAATAATGCCTTGTTTATGTTTAAAATAGCTGTGATTTTTACTGTTGATTTTTTTTTAATGATGTAACTTCACTAAGTGTCTAAATGATCTCAATTCATGATTTTTTTTTTTCAACAAAGGTGATGGTTCACCATTATCCTTCCAGATTCTAATAACCCACTGGACAGTTCTTAGCTCAATTCCAGTATATTTTCATATGAGTGTAATACAGTTCAGCATCAAAATGTAAGGATTAGGTTACTTTGTGATATTATTGATAGTAAAATTGCTTGATCATTGATATTAGTTTAAGATTGTGATGTATTTAAGTCAATTCACTTTTTTTGTAAAGCTCTCTTACAAACAGACATTGTCACTAAGCAGCTTTACAGCAACCTGGATGTAGATCCATATCACTAATGAAAAAGGCTAATGATGACTGTGGCTTCCTGAGATGACATGAAGAAGAAACCTTGAGAAGAACCAGACACAAAAGTGAACCCATCCTCTAATGGGTGACACCAGCTCATGGCATTATACTGTAAATTATTCACGTAAATCTTACTGTATGCATTTAAGGAAATGGAGCAAAATCTGTTAAAATGGTATGGAGTTAAGAAATGCTTATTAATAATGTACTTGTTTATTGAATTTTACATATTTTTGAAAATAACCTCAAAACCCAAGTGGCGCAGATCTGTGCCAGCAACATAACATAGGTCAATGATGGTTAAAAACTTATTTGTGTGTAATGAAAGCCATGCCAGTGTGTGTCAAGGTGGGGGGTTTCAGGCATCAGACTGTGTATTAGGGTTTTCGGCTATGTCAGGTAGAACAAATGTTATCATTACTTTTATAATATGTAAATTTTACCACTACAGGAATATGGGAATAATGTCACAAAAATGTTTAATTCTCAAAATTAGCATATTAGTATTTTTATTTTTTTTGGTCATAGAAACAACTGAAAGCAACCAGAAAAACATGTGATTATGTGTATCTGTGCTATTTATTTGCCTATGTGACCCATTTTGTTTGCTCAGTCATGTTTCTATAGTGAATATAAAATAAAATTGCACATTCCTGAGCCCTGTATATGTTTATTAAAAAAACAGCAAAACAAAAAAATGGCTAAAATGCTTTGAGAAAGGGCTACGCCCCTGCAACAAAGATTATTAAAAGAGAAAGAAATTCTACATCAAATTGCTTGATTATTAAAATGTACCATACCTTTAGGAAAGTTTTTATTACTTGTGAGTTATGTATTACAAAGTAACAAAGCATTTTTTTTCATGTCATATACACTATAACGCCAAAAGTTTGTGGATGTCTGACGTCACACATAAGTGGCTCTTCCTCAACATGTTGGACACACACAATTGTCCAGAATTTATTTGTATGCTTTAGCCTTTACAATTTCCCATCACTGGAATAAGGGCCACATGTTCCAGCATGACAGTACCGCTGTGCACAATGCAAAATTCATGAAACCATGTTTTATACTGTAAATTATTCATGTAAGTATTATTGTATGCATTTAAAGAAATAAAAAAATCCATTAAAATGGTATGGAGTTAAGGAATGCTTCTTAATAATGTACATGTTTATGTTTAGTTGGTGTGAAAGAACTCGAGTGGTCTGAAAAGAGCCCTGACCCCACTGAAAAGCTTTGGGATGAAATGGAGTGCTGATTGTAACCCAGGCTTCCTCACTCATCATCAGTGCTTGACCTCACTAATGTTCTTGTGGTTAAATCTGCAAATCCCAACAACCATGCTTCAAAATCTAGTTGATTGCCTTCCCAGAAGAATGGAGGTTATTGTAACAGGCAAATGAAGATTTTCAGAAATTACACATGAATGCAATGCTTAATGTTCATAAGCATTTGGTTATACAGTGTATGATTATTCAGACCTTATTTATGTATCTAAATTTATTAAGGAATTATACAGTAAATGGTATCAATATTTCATAATGTATCTTAGAATATTAAATGCTAGTGGAAGTGTCTGTCATTGGTAGAAGTAGTTAAAAGGTTAAAGGTAAAAATAAGCTGATATTCAAAGTTATATTTCTTTCATCGTCAGCCAAATACACTCCCTGTTCTGTAATCGGAGAGTGAATCACAGATGAGAAATCAAAAAAGGAGACTGAATAAAGATTAAGTGTCTTTAAACAAAAAATTCATACCACTTTAGTGCTGTTATTTCAGCGGTGAAAATAATAAGTAATCCCACTAAAAATATTCACTTTAGATTTTATAATTAATATATATTGGTGCAGGTGTTTGTTTACATCGAGCAAGTAGCTTATTAATAGTTTATTTTAAAGTGATTATTAAATCTGCCACATAACTGTTCATACCAGCGCTTTTACTCAACATAACACAACACTTATGGTTAAATTTCAGACAAATACCTAAGTACTGCCAAAATTTTATTAAATTCTTTCCAGCCAGTTTTGCATGATGTTGTGACATAATCTGGCACATAACTGCTCATTGCACATAACTTCACTTCTACTCAACATTTTGATTTCATTTATGACACACATTTCAGGCAACTTCAGGCAAATACCTAAGCCAAAGTTTCATTTAAGTCTGTCCAGTCAGTTTTGCGTAATGCTGTGACCAACTCTGGCCGGACAGACATACAAACAGACAAACAGACAGACATATAGATATACAATACACATTTTTTTCTGAGAGTGATTTTGGGTCCTCCAATGTATGAAATGTAAAGATGTCAGTGAAAGAGCAAGTTCTGACCAATGTACAGACAAAATCTTTCTTTTATTTATATAGATATTCCAGTCAAACCTTTTACTCTGACGAAAATGCAAGGGGCATCCAAGTCAAACTGGTACTGGTGATGAAATTTTGTCATAATTAAAGGTAAAAAAAAACAATTGATATTTACAGGAGACTTCAAGCATAGCACTGTGATGAGACTAATAGCTGCAATAAACCATTTAAATGGTGTAAACATTTTAAAGAAGGTGGTATGTCCATCAATGACGTTCTTGTTCGAGGTGACTCCCTATGCAGTCCTGCCCGTTAACATTCGGAGAGCTGAATGTGTGATCCTTCAGAATTAATGGATAGCTTGTCCCCAACTTGCAGAAGAGATGCTACTCTCAACTACAACTAGTGAGCACTAGTGAAATGCTCTGATGAGTGCATTAGTGTAGCAGAGGATTATATAGAAATAATGGGAGTTTATACTCTCATAACTGTGTTTGACTTAAATGTCACTTGTAAAATCATCAACCATTCAATAATCACAAATTCCATATGGTTACTTCTGTCTGCTATATATTTTAGAGATTTAGTTTTAAAAGATTAAATGCTTGCATATAAATCATCACAATATCCATGTTGTTCCTTACAGTACATAAGGAGTAATGACAAACATCATGTCAACAGAGTTATCAATCCTGTAATTTAGCACAAGGTATCTGGGTTAATATGAACAGTGACAAGATGGACAGTTTGGAAGATATTTTCAAAATGTATGAATAAATATTTAAGATTAATATCTGTAATACCATTGTGGGTTCTTAGATGTTCATAACACAATAAATGTGCCAAAGCAGAGCTTTTTTTTCTTTTGTATATGAATGGTGTATCATGTGGAACTTTTTGCATTTCATTGTTGCTGCTAAATGGGCAGCAACACAATCTTATTACATATGGAATTTTTCACCTTAGGGCTGAAGACCATGAAGGCACTGAGGTGATAAAAAGTTACTGCAGTGTTGCTGGAACCATTTGGTCTTTATATGTGACTCATCATATGCAATCACACATCGAGAAGGAGCATAAATTGTTGAGCCCAAACAAAATGGTTCCAAGGTCTTATGCTGCTTGTGGCAAATTTTGCCACAGAACAAACTGTTGCATCACTTGAGAGCATTAAATTTTTATAAGGGGAAACTATTAAACATGTAGGAAATATTAAAAATGTATAATGATAATTATTGACCTCTGCAATATAGGTTACAAAAAAAATACATTTGTTTTTCACTTTATTAGGAACACCTGTACTTTTACAGTTCATTTTCATGCAGTTATCTAATCAGCCAGTCATGTGACAATGGTGCAATGCAAAGGAAAATAATGCAGGTCTATAGCGCCAGTTAATGTCAGACCTTCAAACTGGACAGTCGAAAAATTAAAAAAAGAAATACAAATGTTTTGTCTTTTTTCAGTCTCAACTTTCGAGTTGAGAATATACACATTTGAGTATATACACATGATAGTCACAGAGTTTTGTTCCTTGATGACAGTAGTGGAACCTGTTGTGATCTTACCTGTTGTGTGGGTTACATCAGTATTATGTATGCTGAGATGCTTTTCTGCTCACCACCATTGGAACGAGTGCTTATTTGTGTTACTAGAGGCATCCAGTCTTCTCAAACCAGCCTAGTCATTCTTCTCTGACTAACATCAACACAGACCCTCTGATCAAATTATGTTTTTTGTTGTTATTTGCATTATTCCGTGTGAACCCTTGAGATTGTTTTGTGTGAAAATCCCATGACATACGCATTTTCTAAAGTACTAGAACCGGCCATCAAAACCTATAACTCCTGGGGTAAAGTCACATAAATCAGATTTTCCCTTGTTCTTAAATTTATTGTGAACATTAACAGAAGCTCTTGACCATCCTTATTTTATGCACTGTGCTTCTTCCACATGATTTACTGATAGAATAACTCCATGAATGAGCAAGTGTACAGGTGCTGCTCTTGAAGTGGCCAGTGAGTGTTAAATAAATTTTCAGAGGATAAGATTTTTCATTTTAATATGTATGACGATTAAGGCCAGATTTTATATAACTCCATCCAGATTAATGTATAAATGACAAAACTGAACTAGATGCCATTTCAATCAATATTTATTTTTTCTTCCCTTTCTGGGAATAACCAGTAGCAATACTATTAAGTTTATTTCTCAAATGTTGGGTGTATCGATCATAATGTCTCCAACTCTGCTGTCACCACTCTTCTCAATACATTGTAAAAAAAGAAAAAGAAAAGGATTATAATGGTTGGCAGTCTCAATTCTGAACAAAAGCCATAAGACATGTATGCAGTAAAAGAAAATATGTCTAAATACTCAAGTTTCAGTCTGCTATACAAAGGCTATTCACTTAATAAAAAGTTTATTTGACACAGACTCCCGTGATATTGTTGAACTATCTTCAATAGCTGTCTTAATATTGTTGAACCCCAATAACAACATTGTTTACAATTTAGATAAAAAGCTGTTCTAGAAAAATACTGGATGTCTGTGTAGACCATAATGCCACATATGAAGTCCTGAAAATGACCACATCAATGAAACATGAAAAAATATTATAGTATTCTATCAAAAAAAATTGATTGTTTAATATTCTCTTTTTTTGTAATAGTAATTCTAGCTAAATGTGAAATATGAAAAATAATCAACTCATTATTATACAGTATTATACAAGGAGAAGTCTGACACACTAATTCTGCATACTGTGGGCAAAATGTCATACATGGCATCAGGCACTGGAACACCATTTTCTATACCAAATACAAATAAATAGTAAGTTGAAACTTATAACCCATTAATACATACGATCTTAGGAAATGGTGTTCTTTTATGTTTAGGTTTTCATTGGATAATTAAATGTTCTAAGTTTCTAACCTTTCTGGATTTACCCATCTCTCCTTCCTTAATAAGGCAATATGTCAAGTGCATACATCACAGTCTAATGAATCATACTAACCATGGCATAAAAACGTCATTCTGTGCAAAGCAAAGCCTTAATTTCACCAGTGACCAGCACATCAGTCTGGTGGGACTTCTCTGATGACGTAGCTGCCCAGATGTGATTTGATTGTGTTTCCTCACGAGAAAAAAAAAAAAAAAACATTTCAGGCTTATAAAACGAGGCGCGGTGGGTGAGGCCATTCAAAGAGACAGCAGTCGCAAAGGAAACTTCTTTGAGATTAGAAATCATCTGTTTCAGCGTCAGGGTCAGCGCTCCAAGAGGGGCCACACACTCATCCACATCCATCCGAGCACATGTAAGGACTTCTACTCTTGTTACTTTCTCAACATCTTAGTCATTTTCAGCTTTTAATTCTAGCATTGACTACGTGTTTGCATGCTTTATATTACTTTCTACTGTTTGGTCGCCACTTAGAATACTTTGTGCTGCTTTTTTCCTTTTTCTATCCTTAGATTATTTTAAATGTTGGAATACACAGGTTAACTTAAGATGTATTTTTACTAATCATGTAAATATGTTCCTTATTTTAAAAATGCTTTCAAATCTCACAGCAAGATATAACAAGCATTTATTATTTCCTTTATGTTTTTGGGTAATAGGTATAGGGTTAAAGACTTTTCTTTCAGTAAACTATAGAGATTCCATGCCTAGATAATATCGCTTAACATTTCAGTCCTAAATGTCTGCATTTTACGCATGCATCTGACATACACAGAGATAATCCTGGTGCTGGGGGGGGGGAAGAATAATAAAGATGTGCGGCTTTCGTGCAGGTTTAAGGCGATGTTACATAGGAGCGCCTCTCAGCTGCTGCTCCTCATAGCGATCTGCGGCGTCTTTTACACGCGGACTCTCAGTTTGCCGCTCGCCACTACACGGTAAGAGAACACCTACAAAAACAGGGTTTTAGTGCTTTTTACATGCATTTCTATCATTTCTTTCTTGAACTTTCTGATTTAGCAGCGTTGGAAGTTTGGTATTGCGTAATGCGTAATTAGTAAGAACTAATAATAAGGCTGGGTAAACCGTTGTACTACAAGTATAATGGTGTTTAAAGGAAGATCTGTGGAAGTTTACTATTAAAATAAACGCGTTGTAATTTCATAGACAGAGT
This sequence comes from Clarias laeviceps, assembly GCA_030014305.1. NCBI lineage: Eukaryota > Metazoa > Chordata > Actinopteri > Siluriformes > Clariidae > Clarias > Clarias laeviceps. Next base: position 26,116,828 of record JAQMYJ010000039.1, read on the forward strand.
CTCGTTTCTATGAATAACCTCCACAGTCTCTCCAAACAAAACCAAGTCGTGTGAATAGGATTATGACGCTGTGATGTCATGCATCACTTTTTTACTCTTTAAAAAAAAAATCTTTTTACTGCGTTGTTTGTGTTGGGTTGATTTAATGTTTATCTTATTCTTTGCAATTCTGCTCATTTCTACAAAAAACGCAATAACGCACAGCCTATAATAATAATAATAATAATATGATGATGAATATGATGATGATGATTATAATGATGAAGCCTGAACACTGTGGAGATTCTTCTGGCAGCAGAATAAAATCTGAAAAGAGATTTTGCCAAAAAGTTTTTTACTCTTATGTGCAGAGCCACTCGCCACGCAGACGGTCTGTTCACCAGCGGCTACAGCAAACTGCTGGGCCAACTGTCAGCCAGACGCTACCTGGAATCGCTGATCGGCAAACGTGTCAGGTATATGCATGAGGACAAGCCTCCAAATCAGCTTTACCGTGTCAGAATAGTAGACTGCTTAATCATAAGAACAACAGTTTATGCATGGGGTGAATGTTTTATCCCAGTAGGTGCGCAAACTAACCATCAGGTCGTCTGTAGAAGGTCTTTAAAACTAAAGACACTTTTCGGTGTATTTAGATTGTCTTAACCAAATAAATCCTTTGGTAAATTAATCCTGGAGAGCCCTGTTGTGGTAACATTTCTAGGGGATTATTAGATTCTGTATTCTGGGTTTGTATGGTGCTGAAGACGTCCTACAGTCCTATGAGTGTCCAGTGGGAACCTTAGTAGTATGTTTTTGCTACTATCTCAGTCTTTTTCTGTCCGTTCCAAGCATGCAAAATGTTTGCACTATTATACTATAATAGTTTGGGCAATGCATGCAGATTGCTGTATACAGTGCCTTTGTTTTAGTCCTTTCTATCTTCTTCTTACTTCTTCAAAGTTCATTTCAAGCTTTAAGCTACTGCCCAATAGTGTATTAACTATTTCAATGTATATAATATGTAGACTTTTGTTAGACAAATTGTTGACCTGAAGGTGTTTGTGTGTGAGGGTTACTGTATAAGGAGTTTTGACCCAGGAACAGACACTGTAGTATATTAAATAACAAGCGGAGCATCCACTTGATCCCCCCAGTGCTGTGTTAGATTGTAGCAATGAGTGATTATGCAATCACAGAAAATTTTTGTAAGAACCTATTTCTGTTGCTTCAATGTTGGGTCTGAAGAAAAGGACATTTCGGAAGCTGGGTGGGATTTGTGGGTACGGGAAATCCCTTAATTCTGCCATTCAATAATAATAAAACTTTGAAGAGTCATTATATATAAGGAGTAATGAGCACCATCATTTTACTGGTTAACAGACATGTAATCCAATTCAGTAATCTTGTTACAGTCATCACAACCTAGCATTCTCAAACTTTATTATATTCATTATTGAGATCATTTGAATTGAACAGAGAGGGTTTAATCCAAAACAAGCAAATGTAAAATATTTAGGGAAAATGTTTGAGAACTGCTGATCCAAATAATTGGAGTAGATAAATGATGGAAACCAACATTTCTAATTTTGTCAGTTTAAAAGTGCATAAGCACATTTAAAAATAAGATAGAGTGTTCCAAAAAGTACTAAAATGGTACAGATATTGAAAACAAATCTTATTTAACATAATACTAATATCCTAGATAGATTCATTTTAACATTATAGACATTATGTTGTTGACCATGAAAGTGGCCTGAGTAGGTTTACAGCAGCACTGTCGGCCTCGGCTTGCTCATCAATGACAATCTGATAATTATGATTTACATATATTTACTAGGACTTTTAAAACTCATTTTCTTTTTTTCATCTTTTTTTTTTATTCTGCAAAGTTGCTTCATGACCATTGTTAAAAGCTCTAAATAAATAAACCTGGATATAATTGAACTGACGTTCTGACAAGTTTTGTTGGACAAATTCTGACAAAGCGGTTAATAACCCATGCAATGCAAAAAAAAAAAAGCTTAAGCAAGACTAATTATTTTAGTAAATTAAGCAAATACTACTATCTATATTTGTCTATACAAGCACTACTATCTATAGATCGATTCTGTTCATTTTACTGAAACTCATTGTCTAACTCCATTTCAGCGATGATCTGGTGGAAGGACAGATGCCAGTGAAGCGTCACTCTGATGCGATATTCACAGATAACTACAGTCGTTTCCGCAAGCAAATGGCTGTGAAAAAGTACCTGAACTCTGTCTTAACAGGAAAGCGGAGGTTTGTTAATCTATGACCAAGCTCTTTTGACTACATAAGATGTTATGACCTATATGACTATATCATTATCATCGAGTGGGATGAATTCAAATATTGTACTTTCAACATATTATATAATTATGTTATGCTGGATGATTTCACTCATACTGTATATATGTCTTTAGCCTAGAAGACTCTGCCAGTGACCAGGAGGAATCAACTGGAGGAGAAACCTCCTACCGGGAGAGCTATGATGACATAACTGTAGATGAGCTTCTTAATCATATACCAATGGTAAGTTGCTGACAAAATAAAAACAGTAACAAATACTAATTTATAATCTTTAAAAGGATGCTACCAGCTTCCTTGCTTCCTTTCCTCATACCACAATCATCTTTTAACTATTTTACTAAGCATGCCTGTAACAATTCTTCAGATGATCTCTGAAGAATTGTGTGTTTGTGTTTGTGTGCGCGTGTGTCAGTCATCAGTTATGCTCCAATTCCCTCCGACTCGCTGTCTTTATCGCTCTCCATTTCCTTGCTGTTGTTTTGCTTTGTATTAGGGGATTTGTGCAAACATCATGTACAGTACAATCAATTATAAATGTTTAATTTCTTTTTCACTCTTCTCTTCCCTTTCTCTGCTTTCTTCCCTCCCATTTAGCCACTCTGAAGACCACCTGATAAGAAAACATGATTATCAGTGACTGTACTAGACATTCCATATACAGAGTATAGTAAAGGATAGCAGCATTTAATTTCGAAACAATGTTTCTCAACATAAAAACATGTAAAATGTGGTAACCTATAAAGTAAATGTTTACACTGTATATAATAATTACACTTTAAGGAATGTTGGCCTGAAGGTATGTGCGTGTAGTGAGTTTTGGCCCAGAAACAGACACATTCCTTCTTTGTTCTCTGTAAGTAGTAGATTTAATAAAATAAGTAATTAATAAGTAATTATTAAACACATTGAAAGAAGCCATGGACTGGCACGGTACAATCAGAGAGCAAGAACTTGGACCCAAAGACCACAAGGGGAGCATCAACTAGATCCCAGCAGTATTGTATTAGGTTGGAACAAAGATTGATTATGTAATATGGTCTGATCTCAATGAATTTTGTAAATCAGAATAATTTTATAAGAATCTATTGCTGTTGCTTCTCTGTTGGTTCTCAAGAAAAGGGAACTTAAAGAGCTGGGTGGGATTGGGGTAATGGAGAATCTTTATTTTTGCCATTCAATGATAATAAAACTTTGAAGATCCATTCAAATTCCATATGTGTATTGTCAGTCATTGTGGTTATGACCAACTTTCTTTTGGCAAGCTAATGAGCTGCCTACAGCATAACTCAAAAACAATGTCAGTGAGCCATATTTATCATGAAATGTCTTTAATCAGTTGTAGGTTTTAGTGTGAGGTTATTGTAATCATGCATATCCTTGGCCAGATTAAATGTATAAAAAAGGTCTAAAAGACCCAAAATATACACACATAATGCATTAAAGGAAGGGAAAAAAAATAGCTATATTATGCATTTTGCAAACCACATGTTCCCTCAATGGGAAGAGTAACTGCAAATCAATGCAAAGTTATTCCGACTGATCACCTTAATCCTATGATGAAGGATTTATACCTAGCTGACAATGCCCCATACACAGGGTATAAAGTTCACTGAATATTTGATGCCTATGAAAATGAGTCACTAGATGTCAATGCACCTGAATACATGTGGGAAATTTTAGACCAGTGTGGTACTCTACCATCATCAAAATAGCACTTTCTGACATGAAAAATTTCCTATGGAAGAATACTGTTCATTCCTCTAGTATAGGTCCAGAGACTCACACTTATATTCACGTCAAACTGGGAATTGTGATGAAATTTCTTGTGAATGAAGGTGTAAAACTGATTGACATTTACAGAAGACTTCAAGCACAGTATGGTGCTGAGACTCTTAGCTGTAGTTAAACATTTGAATGATGTAATCTTTTTAAAGGAGACTGAACATCTGTCCTGGTCGAGATGGCCTGGAGCCCACTACAGTTGTTTGCATGAACATTCAGCAAGTGGAACTCCTGATTCTCAAAAATTGACAGATATGTTGTCACCAACGCATCTGCCTATGGGAATTGTACATACATTCATTCATGAACACCACTTGCGCATTACAGGAACTCAGCTAGGAGTTTTTGCCATATCCCCCATATAGTCCTAACCTTCCACATGATCGGGCCATTAAAGGAGTTCCTGAGAGGCCAGCATTTCAGACGTGAAGCAGGCAGTCTGATCATGGCCTGAACTTTCTACCTTGATGGTATTAAAGCACTAGTGAAATTCTGGAAAATGTAGATTAATGTAGCAGGGGATTATATAGAGAAATTTAGGTCATTTTTACTCTCATAACTGTGTTCTGTTATTGTGGAGAATCAAAAGTCCCGGTTTGATGTAGACACCCCTTGTAGAGCCTATGCCAAAGTACACTGAAGCAGTTCTGGCAGATTGTGAGAGCTAAACATCTAACTGACACATTATGAAAATGATGAGTAAAGTTAAGTGAATTCAGATGTTCCATGATGGTAATGTTGTCACCTCACATCACCAGGGTTCCATCATCAATCCTGCACTCATGTTACTGTCTCTGTCTACATACTTGTCTTTGCTTATTCAGTGGTGTTGGACTCTCGATCAAGTTAACCTTCAACTTTTCATTTGTATAAATTAGATGAATATAAATCACCCTGCTGGCAAAATGCCATGAATGTAAAATTTTCCTGTGTTTTCTTTTTTTTAAAAATTAACTGGTTGAACTGTGACTTTAAAATACTTTTTTGGAGTAAATATGTTTGTGCATGCGTGTGTGTGTGTGTGTGTGTGGGGGGGGATCCTTTAATAGAATAGCATCTCATTGAGGGTAAATCCCAGTATTTCAGGCTATTCACCAGATCTACCGTGACCTTGACCAGTTATGGAAGATGAATAAATAAAATAAATTTCAACTTCTTATTCCTTTCCATCTAATTCTTATTGTTCAAAACTGTCATCATATAATGATTTGATACGTTCAGACAGAGCAATGTGTTAATATGACATGAGTGGTGAGTCAGTATGTTTACTAGTCTCATTTGTAGCCTTGGAAAACGGAATCACAAATGTCAGGGGCTGAAGAATGCCAGTGCAAAGATTCACATAAAGTATTAAAAAGCAGAGATTCTAAAATTAGAAATTGTCTGAAGATCTGTCATGCTGAATTAATGCTCATTTTATCGCTGACCAGAAAAGCAGCTTTAACAACTTCTACTATTTAACATGGATATATGTGGAGGAGACTACATTGGCAGAGGAAAGAACCTGTTCCTGTGCCTGGCAGTTTTGGTGTACAGGGTTCTGTAGCGCCTGCCAGAAAGGAGGAGGTAAAAAAAGTACCTGGTGTCCTGGGTGTGTAATGATTTTTCCTGGCCGTTTTGTGGCTCTTGTAGAGTACAAGTCATGGAGAGGGGGCAAGGGAGCTCCAATTATTTTTTTCTGCTGTTTTTACTGCATGTTCCTGTCCTGTTTTGTGGAGGCTCCAAACCAGACAGTGATGGATGTGCACAAGACAGACTCAATGACTGCAGTATAGAACTGCCACAGCTCCTGTGACAGACTGTACTTCCTCAGTTGGCGCAGGAAGTACATTTTCTGTTGGGCCTTTTTGAGGATGGTGTTGATGTTGGATTAACGTCATATTAAACCCTAGGGATTAAGGATTGGCTGTTACTTAAGTTCATATACATGTGAAGGCAGACAAGCGAAAACTTTTGGAAATATAGTGTCAATTTGATTCCAGTGTTGCAGAAATCCAATGGTTTAACAAGTATTTACAAAGTATTTTTGCTATTACTTGTGTAGAAATTTTTAGAATTCAAAATGCTGGGTGGCAAAAACTCACTTGATACATACCACATTGCAACACCTAAAATATCTCTAAGGTAATGAGGGACTTAGCTACATATGTTTGTAACCAATAAATGCTAGCTCTGAAGTAACTGTATTAACACGAATTTCAAATAGACTGTGTCAGTTTTAACCTAGAAATGCATGCCGTATTACTATTATTGCTTATTATGTCAGGATCAGTAGCTCACTATTTTACAGTGGAAATTTTACAATAGAAATTTGTACCAATATATATGGGATGAATCTAAAGTATTCAGAAATAGGAAAGATTATTTTTAAGCTAAATGTTTGCACGCTAAACTTCACCTAGGCCTAACCCTAATCTAAAACCATACAAATTAACCCTCATATTTGGCTGCAGCATGCTAGAGTTAAACATACTATTTGAAACCAAGAAATTGGCTGGGACTGATTAGATGAAAATCCCAAAACCTACATGTGTACTTTTTATAAATTACTCACCTTTTTCTGCCTACATTTATACATGTATATATGTATGTATGTATGTATCCATGAATCTATCTTTACACACATCGATCAGCCATAACATTAAAACCGCTAATTCTGCCCCTTCAATGCGTGTGTATAGTTGGTTATCACTGTTGTTCACTTCACCTGTCAGTGGTGAGGGTTGTGGCTGATGTATTGTTACATCAAGGTCCAAATTGTGAGGGCCAGATGACGGGAACAGATCAACTCCAAAACTTCAGCTCTTGCAAGATGTTCCCGGACTGCAGTGGTCAGAACCTACCATAAATGGTCTGAGGAATTAAAGAATGCTAACTTGGTGACAGGGTCTTAGAGTATTGTACCTTTGTTCAAAATCATTAAAATTAAAACAAAAAGGCTATAAATATTTCACTTTATGTGTAGTAAACTTAGAATATATGAGAGCTTGATGTCTTATTAAATTATGAAAGAAAATAATTTCTTCAAGATATTCTAATTAGAGACAGATAGATAGATAGATAGATAGATAGATTGATAGATAGATTTGTGTGTGTGTGTGAAATATCACCTACACGATTACAGTACTTGTGAATAACATGAACCCTGAAGTTTTTTTCATTACACAGAGTACATGCATATATTCAACATACAGCAGTGTCTTAGAGGATCAGACAAATTTAGTTGTAGGTTTTTTTATTCACATACCGTAATGGATCTTCAAAGTAAGAACACATTAACAGAAAGTAAGTGCTTATACTATACAAACATTTATGATATTTGGCAGATGCTGCTTTAGGGTATGCAAGTGCTGCTTAATTTTTTAGTTTAGCAGGCAGGTACCAGAATTTTAAATCTGATTTGGGCAGCTACAAGTAACCAGTGGCATTGAGTGGTGTGAAAGAACTTGGAGAGGTTGAAAACTGCATTCTCAATTAGCTGCAGAGGTCAGATGGTGCTCCAAGTCAGAACAGACTTGACAAGTTGCAATCTCAAAATGACAAGGGAATAAACAGGCACCTAAGTGGCCTCATGGATAGAAATGGCCAGAATGTCACGTAATGTTGTAAAGGAGAAACCAGCAAGGCTGAGTCTTCTCAGGTATGTGAGAAAAGGAGGAAAGTTGCACATGATGGTCTGTAGTGCCAGATGGTGGGATCTAAATGTTGTCCAGCTCTCAGAGCTCTTTAGGAAGTTTACAAGAGCTTGAGATGGGCATGCATCTAAAGGACTATACAGCAACTCGGTCTTGCTGGGATTTAATTTCAGTAAAGTGTCATTCATGAAAAGATGTCTGCCAGACATGCTGAGATCCGTGTAGAAACATCAGTGTCTCAATGAGTAATGAAGAGGACAAGTTAAGCGTCATCAGCCTAGCAATGTTATGAAAAATTATGTGAGGATATAAGCTCACCAAGAAAGTGGGCATAAAAAAAAAGAACACAGAAGTACCCAGCACTGAGCCTTGTGGGACACCAATGCAAATCTGGATGGGGCAGATGTGGATCCCCACCATATTTGACCGTCACCTTCAGGAGAAGCAAAATCGTTGCTGTGCATTGAACCTTCTCAATTATGATTATAAGAGGCAGTTTTTGTGTGGTAAGGAGCTTGCAAGCTAATAAAAGATTTCAAGTTGTATATTTGAATTCTATATATCACATTAAATAAAAATCATCCTTGGCTTACATTTTGTTTTGAACTTGGGCTGTGTTTTGAAAACACTGCAAAATAAACATAAATTGATTTATAATTTGTAATGATCGGATGGTAATGGCTGTTAATGCAGTGGGCAGAAAAGGGCAGGCATAGGCGCAGAGGGGTGTTTTTCAACAAAAGAGTCTTTAATTAGAACATAAAACAAAACAGGAATCACAAAGAAACAAAAACAACCACAACCCAAATTATATTACCCATAACTGAAAAATACCCAGGACACAAGACACAAAACATAAGCATTATACTGAAATACATGCTTAACTGACAAGACACAAATACACAGACTCTAATACACAAAATATAAGCACTATGTTGAGACATATCCTTAAGGACGAAACACAGGCTCTAATACCCGTTACACAGAATATAAGCATTATGTTAAGACACATGCTTAAAGACGAAACAGACTTGTGCTAAGCGTGGAGCTGAAAACGGGGACAAGACGAGAGACTCGTAGAGACGAGAGACATGGGGAGACTAGAGACTGGACTAGAGACATGGGGAGACTAGAGATTGGACTAGAGACATGGGGAGACTAGAGACTGGACTAGAGACATGGGGAGACTAGAGACATGGGGAGACTAGAGACGGGACTAAGGCTAAAGACATGGCAATCAGCTAAACCTGGCTATTAGCTAAACATGGTCATTAGCTAACCTTGGCAGTTAGCTAAACATGTCTTTAGCCTAACATGCACTTAGCTACACTTACCTTATAGCTAAACATACAACTAGCT
>JAQMYJ010000039.1:26134961-26154475 GCA_030014305.1 Clarias laeviceps
ACTTGCACAATTGGTGGCTGACTAAATACTTTTTTGCCCCACTGTATATATATATATATATATATATATATATATATGTGCTTATATGGAAGCCTCGCCAGTGTGTGTTAACGGAAAAGCTTCAGACATCAAACTCTCTTCTGGATAAGAGAGTTCTGCCAAATGCTTAAAGGTAAATGGGTACATTTTACCACTACCAGATTATGGGAATGATGTCACAAAAATGTAGAACTCTCAAAATGAGCATATTATTATTATTATTCATAGAAAGAATCATAGAAAACTATCTCAAAATCATGTGTATCTGTGCTGTTTCTTTGCCTATGTAACACATTTTTTATTTGCTCAGTCATGTAATTGGTTAAAGTTGACTAAAATTCAGTTCAGTGCGAATAGAAAAAACCCTGCTGTCTTTGACAGTATATAAACTGATGATTCTAGTGCTCATTTAAGACGGATGTGCATTCAGGCAGACAACAGAAACTGGGCAAATTACACAAGAAAATATCACTCAATTACTCAAGACTGTCTCCTGTTTTAAAAGGTTAATTCCATAAAATATCTAGCAACTGCAAAATTAGATTTCTTTGGCCAAACAGCAATCAGTCAGGATCTGGCTTTGTCCTGCACTGTTGTACATGTGAATATATGTGTTTGTGTGTATGTGTTATGCACAGCATCGTTAAGTCATAGTAATCCATGATGGTTTGTTCAATTACATAGGTCCATCGGAGCTGATGCATTTTAATAAATCAAATGGAATAGAATAAAAAAAGAGTCCCTGAACTCCTTGCCATGTAAAAGGTCAGCACTGAAATTAATTAAATTGCGAGGAAGAATGAAATGATTAAATATCTTTTGGGCTCAAACTTTTTGACTGCTATTTTTTTTTTTTTTTTTAAGCTCAAAATATTTCATGTTTTCTTATCAAAGACCTAATGCAGTTAGTATGCGAATATATCATTTACTTAAGCAGATTGAAAGGGGACAAACCCAAAGGCGTCACTAAATCATATAAGAGCCACATTTAGTCTCTGCATCATAGCGTGGCCATAAGCGCTATAGAAAGTCACCACAAAATGGATGTAGTGTGCAGGAATGGCAACCAAACTGTCAGCTATGCACTGACATTTCAGATGGATCTCAGAGCGCCTGAGGAGCCGAGAGTGGCATCGACACTCAGCTCTGACGCAGCTCAAGCTGATGCTGGTGGAGCACAGGCTCGAATGACTTGCATGGCAGTCCAATGCTATTTTTAATGTGCTCCTAAAAACCAGTCTTCGCCATTTTCTCTTAGAGGATTCCCTATCCTAATGACTGTTTTGGGGTTACAAAGTAGTTAATTTTTTGTTGTAATTCAGTTTTGTACATACTTCCACTTTTTTAGCAGAATAGATAAAGTTTCTACTAAAAGGGGAAAAACCCAGAGATCAAATCATAACATAACTGCAGCTTTTAGGGACAGAATTTGCAGAAGACAGAAGTGGGAAAAAAAACAATTCCCTCTGAAATTATTAAAATGGCAAGACCAATTATTCTGTTATACACTGAAGACATTTGGCATTTAAATCTAAAAATATGAGACAATATATCAGAATTTCAGCTTTCATTTTCTGATATGTACATCTGGATGAGAGAATGGTTTAGAATCTGGCATTAGGGGTACAAAACATTGGGTGATCAAAAATATTGTAACAGCAGTCTAAAGTAAATAATATTTGGTTGCATATGACTTGCTGCAAGAGCTGCATCAAACTGGTGATCCAGTGAAATAAACAAAGTATTGCATTTTTTATGATGCTTTTCCAGGCTTGTACCACATCTTCATTCGGTTGTTATTTATTTTAGCCCATTAGGTTAAGAGTTTTAGGGTTAAAAAGTCTGGTAATTGACCTGGAGTATCTAAAAACTCTTCAACACAAGACCTTTGTTATGCTGGAAGTGTGTTTTGAGTAATTGTTTTGTTGCACGATGAAGTTATTCCCAATAAGATTAGATGAAATTTCTCTGTAAAGTGGCAGACAAATGTTTCTGTAGACCACTACCATAATGAGGTACATCATCAATAAGCATGAGGCAATCCGTTCTAGAAGCAGCCATGATCGCTCAAGCCATCCCCACAGCACCCACCATGCTTGACCATTAAGCTTGTATGTTTTGGATCATAAGCCAATCTTTTATTTCTTTACTATTTGGCCTCTCTATTACTTTGGTTCATCTTGGTTATTGTGGTATGGCATATATTTTTTCTGCTCAGGAATAACTTTTTTAAAGAGTGGGTTATGATATCTTCACTGCTGAAACATGCGAAATGCTTTTCCACTGTTCTCAGCTTCAAAATGACTTACTTTTCTCACATAAACAGCTCTCTGGTCTTCACAGATGAAACCCAGAGCTCACACCAATTCAGAGCTATTCATTATTTAAACAATCAATCTAACAGGGCACACCTGGGCAACAAGAAACATCTGTCAGTCACATGTTCCAATATTTTGGGTGGGTTCAAATAAAAAAGGTGCTATTTGCAAAGTCGTTAAACACATCTAACGTAGCTGTAAATATCAGAAAAAATAAAGATAAAAGGAGATTGTATATCATCTCTGTTGGGCAGAAACCTTATATATCCACACTTTTCATTTGTCTTTTTGTCATTTTTCACTTGTCATTTGATGTATCTGTCTATCAGCAACAATGTAATATTTTGGCTTCCTGCATCATATATACCATACCTTATAGTTTATGTTTTCTTTAAGGACACAAAATACTACAGCATTTTTCATATAATGTTAAGATTTACTTAAATGTTATCCATTCATTCAACTTCTATACCACTTCTGTGTACAGGGGCCTGGAGCCTATCCCAGAAGACTTTGGGCCCTAGGGGGGGTACACCCTGGAAAAAATGCCAATTCATTGCAGGGAACACACACACACATTATGGGCAATTTGGGAACGCCAAATAGCTTAATCTGCATGTCTTTGGACTGCAGGACGTACCGGAGTACCTGGAGGAAATCCATCAACCACGGGGAGAGCATGCAAACTCAAACCTGAGAGGGAACCCTCGACCATGAGGTGCGAGGCCATGGAGCTAACCACTATGCCACTGTGCCCCTTTAAATCTTAGGGCTCTGCAGTCAGCCATGATACACCTGGAGCAGATAGGGTTAAGAGCCTTGCTTATAGGTTTAACACACTGACCTACCACTGCATCATGTAAGTGTCCCTACAAGTCGGACTAATTGTCCCATTGCATCCTCTCCAAAGGTCTGTTGAATAGCGTCAGTATTAGAAAAGTAAAAAGTTTCAAGGTAAACCTAGGGATGTCTTGTACACAAGTTAAAAAATAACTCATTTATACCCTTAGAATGTCTCATTTTACATTTATTTGTCATTTAGGCTGTGTGAGTTTTGGCATCACCAAATTCATATCAGTCTTGTAAGTGATTGCGAAATATTTTACAGATGACTGTCATTCTAAATATTGCACACATGTAAGATAAAAACTTTTGGAAATTTGACTGAAACATTTCGAACAATTTGCCTTATGCAAACATTTACACAAGACTGATCCTTGAAACCCATTGTACACACAATCAAATATCATAAACATGTAGTTCTCAGAGAGCTTATGCCTAATAGGCAAAGGGCTCCAAATAAGACTGTACAGACGTCAGCTCAAAAGTCGTGGTCAGTAAACACAAGCAGGAGTGAGCACACAGTATAGAGATAACAAGAAGAAACTGATAATCCAATATGATTCAAATTCAAGAAGGCAAGGGCAAGGTCATAAACAGATCAAGCAGAATAACAACAGCTCAGAATGTGTGAAAATGGATTTGCAAAAAAATAAAATAAAAGGATTTGCACATGACATTAGCTCCATGTGCTGTGTACAAGTTTGTGACAGGAAAGAAATATAACCAGTGCAGAAGAGTTCAAAATTTGGAGGAGGGTGCTCTCTGGTGTCATGGTGGTGAATTTCCTGTGGACAGTGAGACAAATGCCTTATCCTGTATTGGTGATTTACTGCTCGATCCAATAAAAAGCAAAGCTTTCTAAAAACTTTGTTTGCAATAATTATTTCCATTATTTGTGAATTGTTGGATTTAAGATTTTGGATCTAGGGAGATTATTCAGCATGAGGTCCCTAAATACTAACTTTGTTACTTTACCTGACATCATAACAGTATGAAACATTAAATTAGCTGCTTGGTTATGATAGTTTTAAAACATCCCCTTCCATTTAGATTATAATTTGACTCACTGCAACATTATGAAATGCCAGTAATAAAAATAATTTTACAATTATATACAATAGGATTTACTGAAAATGGTATAGCGTTTTTAAGGAGCACTAGAAGGTCTATACTCGTACAGATCTCAATAATAACATAATAATGGAGGTAAACATTTGACACTTTTGGTACAACATGTAATACAGTAAAGTCACGCGTCTTTCTTAAGAAAAGTAATTCAAAAAAGAGGAAATGGTCATGACAGCTTCTCTTCTCCTGTTTGGTACAGACTTGCAGAATTATACAAGTATTTGGGTTTTCATAAGGATTAAAAACAAGCTTTCAGTAAAATATATCTATGGCCAAAAAACATGAAAATAACTCTTACGGGTAGTTACATTGGGTTCACTGGTTTTTCCATCAAAAGCAAGACAACCAACACAAGTATAAAAAAATATAGAACTCTTTATTCAGCCATGTAAATATTTACATTTTGCTTAGACAAGGCACACAATTGGTAATTTCATTAATACATTTATAAAACCTTATAAAATTTTCTTCTGTGTCAATGGATAAGGCTGTTCAGTCCTTTCATTCTTTTTTTCTTTTTTTTGGCATTCAGTACTTTACAAATGTGTGCTAGGACCACAGACAAAGTGACCTACATACACTTCACATTAAGGACAGTGAGAAACATAAAAATTCACATAAAACATCCATAAAAGAATTTATAGGAATGAAGGCTAATTTTAAATGTGCAAATTGTGCTCTTGAGTTAGTGGAACTCAGAGTCGTCGGACACTGCGTTTGCTGCGAGCAGAACCTGCTAAAGGCACGGTCTGGCATTGTGACGATGATGCCTTTATTATGCCTCTCTGGCATGTGGTGGACCCGTGGTATGCTGACTGGCACGTCGAGCAGAAGTCGAAAGCACAGCTGGGCCGCATACACACTGCCCTTTTCATGGCCGAGTCGAACCGTGCAGGAGAACCACAGAGACGGCAGCTCCTCAGTGACTCGTGCCCTTTTAGGGATTTAGTAGCCTGAAAGAAAAACAGAAGGGCCTGGGTCACCAGCAGTACATTAGCAATGCTGTTCAAACCCCTGAGACATCCAGACAATTCCCAAACAATTTAATTTCAAGATTTAACTAGGGGACACCTTAAAAAAATATCTAAATATTTTGCAGTCAATATACCATTTCCACCCAAAGTACAAAAGAACTCCTGCTCACCTCATGAAACTCTGTAAAGCGGCTTGGCTTGGCTGCTTTGTGCATACTGTCTGTATTGCTGTGGGTCTTCTTTGTGGGTTTGTGCACTGGCGTTGAAGAAGCTACACTCTGTAGACAAGAAAATACCACCCTACTAAGGGCAAAGTCTCTGGTTAAAGACCCTGTTGACCTTTCCGAGTCCTGGAACAAAAAAAGAGTTCAAGTTAGGTGACAAATCAATATAACGATAAAAAAAAAAAATCTTAAGAACTGATAAAAAAAAATTTGCACTCGCCCTTACCCTTAGCAGCTCCAATTGCTCTGCTTCTTGGCATCTCTGAACGGATCTCTGGTCTTCGTGAATGATTTTACGCCATGTCTTGCTCACTTTTTTACAGCTGTAGAAATAATATGTCAGTCAGTTCATTTTCTGGATTTTATTTTATTAACACAAATGACAAGAATAGCATGATTTAGATAAAAGTATGAATAAGTCAATAAAGAACATACTTTATTAAGTCGAGCTCCCCAAGTAGGCCCAAGATCCTGGTCAGGATGTGCTTCATGTCTTTCTTCAACAGTTCACAAAGAATATCTACATACTCCAGTCCCATCTTTACTCCAATGATGTTATGGAGGCCATAGTCCTTAGCTAGCTTATTAATGACAGTCCAGTCATAGCTTTGGCTTTGCATGTAGCCTTTGGCCAGCTGTTTGCACACCTCCTCCTGAAACTTGAGAACAGGAAGGCACCTTGATTTAGATTCAGAATGAACCGGGGACAGTCTGCACTCCTTTTTCTCTGTGCTTCTCTCCTGAGACTCTGTACAGTTTATGTCTCCATCATAATGCTCAAGCTGGCTGTTATGGAGAGAGAGGTAGCCGCTGTCTTCCGTGAGACTCTGGCTGCCCAGGAGAGCTTCATCATCAGACTGGAATTCTACAGCACAGGCCTTTTTCTTGCAGTTCTCCTTGTTATGAGGTCCTGTGGGCTCGCTGAGCTGCTGCTGAGAGATGGAGGAAGGCACGCAGGAAGATGGCGCGCTTTTCTCCAGGCTCTTTAACTCGGCGCTCGTTTCCGGTTCAGCCTTCTCTGCTGAGGCTCTGCTGCGACTCAGGCACTTCATGGTTATAAAGTCTGCCCACCACAAAAAAAACTAGAAAGGACAGAATATTTAATAAGCATTTATTAATTTCAAGAAGATTTGGTCACTAAAGCAAGTAGCTCGTGAAAGTCATTTAACATGCTACAAACAACCCAAATAAAATAAAAACTCCACTTATTTTTTTAGTAACTCAACGCGTACCAACTAATCCGTGTGAGGACTTTATTTGTGAAAACTATTTTGTTTAGTTTATATTAAATGTTGAGCCTCATGTCCTGGTAGAGACTATGCATGTATTAAACCTAGATCTGTTGCAAAGACATTGCAACACTCAAACCTCGACTAATCCTATACATACACACACTCTCGCACACTTTCAAACGTATTGTTTCCATAATCATGATTATTCTAGTCTTTATTTAATTTATATTTAGCATTACCTAGCTGGAAGCTTTGCGCGCGCGCGCCCAAGAAGGCTAACGAGCTAGCCACAGCTGCACTAATTAAAAGGCTAACTTAGCGTATTAGCTACGCGTTTATTGTCAGGACCAAGCTGGTAATTAAACACCTATAACATTACTGTTATTTAACATATATAAATACCATGCATTGATTTCTGCTACGGACACGAAAGTACATTTCGTGAATAAACTTGCCGGAATCTTCGGTTGCACTAAATGTTAATGCAGTGATGTAACTTGTGTGTGTGAACGCCAACAAGACAAGGATTATACCTTACCTCAGAAATAAAGCTCCAAGTCCTTACACGAGCCTTACAAATGATTGAATAGAGCTGTTCTATCTAACTAACTGAGCATATTCGTTTTACGCGGTCAAACTCAGACGCCAATAACTAATGAAAGCAGAGATGGGAAAAAGCGCCAGTTACTCTATAGTTTGAATTTCGCGTCAAAAAAAGCGCTGGCCTATCAGATACAGTATAGTACCTTTAACCGCGCTAAAGCCAATAGGAGCTGTCCGCGAGCTCCGCACCCAGGCGTTCCAAAGTGCATGTTTGGACAAGTCCCGCCTACTTCGCCGCTATTGGCTACAAGTTCATTCTCACGAGAAGTTCCCCAATCGGAGTCTTTAACCACCGGATTTACGACGTATGAGACACTCGGAGCGCGTACTAAGAGGAAAGAAATGGCGCGTACGTGTGACGTAGGAGAGAGAAGGCGCCTTTTTAAAACCAATTTAGATTAAATATTCTGGTTTATTTATTGCAATATGTAATTAGTAAGTGAATATAACAATGCAACTCGTTTTTGTTACCCTCTAGTCGTTTTTTTTTGTAAAATCAAGGCTACAATTTACTATTAATAATGTTTAATGTATTAAACAACTAATAACTGTTCTCTCTGATGTCTGCAAATGTTTTGTGCATAAACGTTTACAGACTCTATTCCAAAAAAAATAAAAGAATAAGAATAAATAAATTTGTTCAATGTGAAATTTGAGCATCAATCCATATGTAGTATCAATAATAATAAAAGCATTCTAGCAATACAAGCAAGTCTTTTTGCTATTCTCTGTCTCAAAAACTTAGGCTTGCCTTGAATGGAAATGAAGAGCCATTACCGTGGTATTTCACACCTCGAGCTGGAATGTGGAAAGTGCTTAAAAACCTTACTCTGCTTAGAATAGTGGTTTTGAATGTTCCCAACACCCTGTGAGAAAACTACAGGCTGGCGGTCACCCCCACACAGCTTATCTAGCAGCATTTAGTTTGATGTTTAACATGACAAAGGGTACTCATGCAGAGAACACCAGGAGAGCCGTTGTCTTACACAGTCAGAATTATTTCGTAGAACCAGCTTTACTGGAAATATACGAGTTCGAGAATGTATTTCACTTTGGCTGCTTGCAGGGGACACAGTGGTTCATAACTGTTGCTTCACAACTCCGTGTTGAGGGTTCGGGTATCACTTCAAGTCTGTGTGCATCATGGCGTGTGTTTTCTGTGTTTCCTCCCACAGTCCAAAGATATGCTTTGTAAGGCGGTTGTTTCCAAATTGTAGTGTATGACTGCGAGTATGTTCGCAATCCTGTGCCCTGTGATGGGGTTCCCCATCTTGATACAGATTGATGTTTGAAATATAGTAATCTACAGCACGAGATGAGTCTACTTGTATACTTTTCAGGAATTTCTAAGCTGACCTTAATTTAGCAAAGCTCATGCGTTAAATAATTACATATTAAGTGCCAGGTGTTTATCCACCTGACACATCTGGATGACAAAAGCAGGAGATCTTGATTTACATGAAGAATATGTTGTCTTAATGTTCCCTTAAGGGTTACACTCTTCAAAAATTTCTTTCAGGAAACGACAACATAAAACTGTTGCTATTATTAGTAATGGTCAAGCGATATGGTACAGTACTTAAAAGAAAGGCATTTATTAATTGTTATAAATCAATGTCATATATAATTATTCATCTCCGTCATTGACCTTCGATAATGTCCATGAGCACTTCCTGTTCAGAAAACTGCTGCAAAAACATGCTCATCTCATCCAGCAGCTCCTCCCCTAATAAAAATCCATGAACGTCGTGCAGAGTTTTCCCAATCCGATGGTCAGTGATCCGATCTTGTGCGAAGTTGTAGGTCCTGATTTTTTCTGATCTGCCTCTGGTACCAATCTGTTACAACAGAAAGTTAATATTAAAAATATTGTAAGTCTAGGGTCATAAAAAGTTCTACATTTCAACAAGAACCTCCAAACAGTTAACATTTTTGTTTAATCTCAGTGGCCAATCTTGAAGTCTAATCTAGTTTTAAACATCAAACTTTGTACAAGGAATTGATGTCTTTGTTTGATGCATGCAAACAATTATTTTATGATTGCTTTTCTTAGGATTAAAACTGTGTGGGAGGATTCACCACATCCAACTCTAGAAACCTTGTGTCCAGATGGTCCGAATAAGTGTGCATAATGTCAACATATACACTAGGGTAGTGTTCCATAAACTTAGCCAGAAACCAATCCAAAATAAATTCTGATGTTTCACTAAATACAATGTCCCATAATACAATTTCACTTTGTGATTAATAAAGTACTCTATCTATCTATCATACACACACCAGATCATGATAGAAGCAAAGTGCTGCTTTTTCAAGACCTCTCTTTCACATCTCAGTGGAAGGAAAACAAACAAGTAATTCAGTGTAAATGATCACATAATGTTCTGTATATTCAAATAAATAACACTTCTAAAACAACATGACAGCACGAGATCCTGGTTAGTAAACAAAGAAACTTCAAACAAACTCGCTAATTTAACTGCTGTCTGGAAACGAGATCTATACTGTGGAGATGCAGAATAACTTTATTATGGAGGTCAGCCAGAGAATGCCGCTACTTTTGATTAAAGGTCATAACTTCCAATCTCTGACTAGGAAAATAGATTCAGAATTCCTACCCTCTAATAATCTTTTTTTTTTTTTTTTTTTTAACAAACTTTGTTTTAAATGTTTATGACTTAAGCCAGTACAAAAAAGGAAAAAATTAGTTTCCAAACATTTGTATTCATCTTCGATAGCTAAGTATGAAAGCACAATGCTTTGGTTTGTATGTGGCACTTGTATGTGGCAATAGTAGATACTGTCTCATTTAAGGAAAAAAACTATTTAAAAAACTCATTTGTGTACCTGAAGTTTGCGGGCGTGGTACCTCTTACTCGTCTCCTCCTCCAGCTTTGCGGCGTAGAGCTTGGCTCGCAGCAGCTTCATGGCCTTCTCTTTGTTTTTGATCTGGGAGCGCTCTTGCTGACACTCGGACACTGTGCCTGCAATTCCAACATTCACCTTCAGCACCCGAAAGTCTAACATATTGTACACACCTGTCGGAGTTGTTTGTTAATTCCATGGTCTTAATTCCATGGTCTTTCCTGATGTAAATTTATTTCTACATTGTAAAACAATGCTGAAATCATCAAAAATCTGCAATAATCTCCTTTGAACAGTTGATATTGAAACGTGTCTGCTACTTATACTCTGTAAAGCCATCAAATGGCTCTAATCTGAGGTGCTGTTTGTTTATTGGTGATTTTTGAGGCTGGTAACTCTAAATGAACTTCTCGGCAGCAGAGGTAAGTTTTGGTCTTGCTTTCCTGGGATGGTCTTCATGAGAGCTGGTTTCATTATGGTGCTTGATGGGTTTTGCAAATGCACTTGACACAATACTGTTCTTGCAAGAACTATTCCAGAACAGCTGACCGTAACATTTTAAAGTAGCAACTGACTTTAGTTGTTACTAAATCCCATAATTGCGTACATGTTATTTCATAGTTTTGAAATCTCCAGCATTGTCGTAGAATGTATAAAAAATTTATCCAAACTTGTGTCCAAACTTTTGCCTGATACTGCATCTTATGAAGGAGGTTAATAAAGAATTGACCTGTTGGTAAATGGACTATCCTGACCGCACTGTCAGTCGTGTTAACATGCTGTCCTCCAGCTCCACTTGCTCTTTTTGTTTCAATCCTCAGGTCTTTAGGGTTAATAGTAAAGGAGATCTGTGAATGCAATGCAGAATAATTATAAACCTTAACATTTCCACATCAGCATGGATGAACACTGATGTTGAAAATATTATGACCTCATGCAAGGAACTGTTCAGAGATATTGCTTGTGTCTGTTCTATTTACTGCACCTCTGTAGGCTGTGGCAATATTGCCACAGTCATAGTGCTGGTGTGCATCCGGCCTTGTTTCTCTGTCTTCGGAACTCTCTGGACCCGATGGACACCTGCTTCAAACTTCATCTTCTTATAGCTCAGTGGACCACTGATGCTGGCTGTGGCATGTCGTAAACCCCCTGAGTTAAAGAAGTAAAAGCATTCTCAGAGTCTCAGAGGCATTCATGGAGCTGCAGCCAGTCCATTTATTATAGTTAACAATGACATTAAGCAGCATTAAGAGAGACTGACCGATATCACTTCGCATGTATTCCAGTGTGTCAAAGCCCCAGCCATGGAAAGCAGCATAGTTTTGATACATGTCAAATATTTCTGCTGTAAAAAGCATGGCCTCTTGACCTCCAATCCCAGCGGTGACCTCTAAGACCAAATCACTCAGGTCTGATTCTTCCTCGGGAACAAGGAGTGAGAGAATCTATATAAGAATTAAAAAAAGAAGCATTAGAGCTTTTGGGGGTTTGAAGCATATATTCAAGGACATGTCCCCCAAATGTTTGTAGGACCCATTGTACTACATTTTATTATCAATTATTCATTATCAAACACTGGTTCTGTTTATAATTATGACTAAGGCTTGTAATAGACAGTGTAATCATGCAACTTACATACGAAGTTAAAAGTTTTGACTAAAATCTTTAAAGTTATAATAGGTTACAGTATATTCTTCATTTTAGGAACAACCATGGTTGGCATCTCACATTACACTGTGTGTCAAACCTAGGCTACAGCAGCAGGAAACCCACATCGAGCTCCACTCCTATCATTTCTAAGCTGACAATAATTTAGCAAAGTTATTTAGTTCATGCGTTATATAATTACACATTAAATCCTAGATGTTTATCAGATTTATACAGTTTGATTCATCTTCGAGTGCTGAAAATAGCATTCTTTGTGCAAACTGAATGTATACAGATGATAATACAGGAAATTATTCATGATTTACATGAAGAATATCCTATATGTCTTGATGTTCTCTTAGGAAAACTACTTTCAAAACTACTTTCAAGAGAGCACAAAATAAAACAGTTTCTATTATTAGTAATGGCAAGTGATACAGGACAGTGCTTAAAAGAAAAGCTTATTAATTGTTTTAAATGAATGTCATATGCAAGTCTTTCTATCAGCTCAAACCAGTCTGGACATTGTGCCCAAAAAAACTGAAGGTCTTTCGCACCATTCTTTGTCAACTCTACAGGCTGCATGAAACACCCAAAGGTGGGCAGTTTCTTGAGGAACCATTCCAAATCACAAATTTCCTTTTCTGATGTTTGCAGGGCAGCATGTTGGCTTAGTGGTTAGCACTGTTGCCTTGCACCTCCAGGGTCCGGGTTCGATTTCCGTTCAGGTTCGAGTTTGCATGTTCCCCCTGTGCATAGTGGGTTTGCCCCAGGTACTGCGGTTTCCTCCCACAGTCCAAAGACATGCAAATTTGGCTAACTGGTGTTCCCAAATTGCCTGTAGTGTGTGAATAAGTGTGTGTGTATCTGTGTGTGTACCCTGCCTCATGCCCCAAGTCTCCTGGGAAAGGCTCCTGTATACAGGATTAAACAATATAGACGGTGAGTGAGTGAGTGATGTTTACTGTGAACATTAACCCAAAGCTCTTTGGCTGCATATGCTTGCGTTTATGCTGCTGCCATGTGATTGGCAGAATGAATGCATAAAGAAATGTGCATGGGTTACAGACGATCCTGTGCCTAAAGCTTTGACATGGTGGTTTAATTCTGTACCGTTTGTTTCATTTCTTGCATGGATGCCAGGCAGTGCTCCCTCTCTGTCTCAGCAAGCTCGCGCAGGTCAGGGTCATTTTCTATAGAGATATAAAGGGAACAGTCATCACTTCAGCTGGCACTTTACACACAAAACCCCAGGATGACACACTCGGTACCTTTCAGTAATGACTCGGTCTCCTCGAAATCCCTTTGTTTTAACTGCAGCTCGCTAATTTTCTGAACAAGAGGCGCTAGAGCAGTGACCCTCGCCCGCTTCGCCCTCACCACCTCCCCCCCCTCCTCCTCATGCTCGTGCGTGTGCAGGTGTGCGGTGTTCACCGCGCGCAGACACTCCTCATACTCCGCCTGCGCTCTCCTCAGGTAGTCCTGCACGGAGCTCGTGCTAAACAGCTTGTCCGCCGGCAGGAGCTTCGCCAGCAGTGCTGAGTGTGCCGTGTGAAAGGCTCTGTGTCGGTAAACCGGGGCTTCACGCGCACGGCTGTACGTCAGATCACCGAGCGCGTGATTAAACACGACTCTAGCGCGGTGACCCGTCGGCGTGAACGTAGCGCTTCTGAGCAGCTGCTTAGTGAAACACGCCAAAGCCATGCGGGAAGGTTTTTAATAACGTTTACAGTCCATCACCTACCACGCTTTCTTATTACAGGACAACAATCCGGTCATGCTCTTACTTCCGTGTTAGTCGTATTTCAAAATAAAAGTCACAGTTTTATGAACGGGATTATTAACTTTGCTTTATTCATTGTGTATCGAAGTTTTATATATTATTTCCTGCTCTAACATACCCAACAATGCCATGCTGCAAAGTGTCCCTCAGTCTAAATTCCCATTTAGAAAGTTCTTTGACTCAGACTCAGACTTCTCCGTGTTCTTTCATCTGACGTAGACTTTCATTGGGAACACAAATTAGCCTAATCTGCATGCTTTTTACACTGTGGGAGGAAACCAGAGTACCTGGAGGAAACCCACCATGGAAACTCCATGCACACAGACCCGAGGTGGGAATCAACCTGGACTCTGAAAGTGCAAGGCAACAATGCTAATTACTGAGCCACTGTGCCGCCTGGAACTGGGATTATTTAATTTGCTTTATCCATTATGTATTGATTTTTTTAAATTATATTTTCCCTGCTCTAAATATAGTAGTATGAGTATCACATGTTCTTCACATGCTCCTCGAGTTTTATGTGAAATGATCTTGTAGATGTTACGGAGAAGAACCTCACGTTAGCTCAATGTTTCTTTTATGATCAAATCATATACAGTATCTGGTCAATGAGGGGTAGCAACAGATTTTAAGCCAAACAAGTCTCGGTTTGACTTGAAATAGTATTTTCTCTTTCTTAGAGAAAGGTTTATGTATATGAGATAGACTTAACATATTTGTAAAGTGTAAAGTGGTCTATGGCATGTATGTGTTATAATAATAGTTATGCAATATTATTTATTTTCTATATATTATTTTCTACTCAGTTGGTTTACATTAAAATTTGTAGTAAACTAATCACAGTGTATCTATCAGTTATTGCAGACAGATTTTCCTGATTACAAAGCGTTAAGTTTTGTTCTGTTGACTTTTGCTGTATTTTTTTCTCTGGTTCTGTAGCAAGAACTGAAGTGGCTTAGCAGCAATAACCTCAACCCCACTAGATGGGCTTTTTCCCTTTTTTTATTTAATGAACACAAAGACATGTCTCAGAATCTACTGTAGTGGAAAGAAAGTGGAATTTTATAACACAAAGAGGAATGTTTAATAAGAATGTTCCACCAAATTTATACAGTACTGGTGTCATTAGTTAGTTGTCCACATACTTTTGGCTGCTGCATATGTGATGGAGAAAAAAATGTGTATGGTGTGCTTGAGTAGCAGTATGATAAGTATGCGTGATTAGCTCTTTCTTTAAAGAGTGGAACTTCCAGTTACATATCCACTGTTGAATTGTGCACCTTTTACTATTCATATTTATGAAGTGTTTCACAATCAGAATAACTATGCAGTTCCTATTTTAACCAGTTGATGGCAGCAGCACATTTCATTAAATAAACAGCTGTTACTCATTAGCAGTGATGCCTGTCTTTTAGGATTCTGGATGCAGAACAATCTTTTTGGTTTTGCTGTATTTGTTTTATGAGCTTCTACATTTGATTGCTGAGTTTTAGATCCTCTCACTTGTTTATCCCAATATTCTTCCTATTCTAACTTTGCCAGACAAACTGCAGTGCAAATTCCTGTATTGAGGCATCATCCCTATAAATACTGCGGCCAAATATAATATTATAATTATTTAAAAAAAATAATATATTATTTTTACCGTGGTCAGGGTCATTGTCTGGTGTATTCAGAGCATATCCCAGGACACATGGCACATGATGTTTTTTTCTCCTCTGTATTGAGTGAGCCAACCAACTATCAATCACAGGTTCACTTGTGTAGAGCAGTAAATACAGATTTGGGTATTTGAATGCTTAGTGAAAGAGGAATTCCTCCCACAAAAATATTTAAGCATATTATATCATGGCTATGAAAAGCAGGAAATAAAAAGTAAAGTAGTAGGAGTGTCCGGGTCAAACCCGGTTGTGCAGAATAATAGAACACAGTTCTATTATTACAGTTATGAGAGTAAAAACTACCTTTATTTGGCTTCAGAATCCTCTGCTCCACTAATGCACTTATCACACCATTTCACAAGTATTTGGATACCATCAAAATAGAAAGTTATTTTTTAAAAATGTTTGAGTCTCATACTCCTACTCATACTACTCTACTGTGCTTGACTTCTTCTGTAAATGTCAATCGATTTTACACCTTCATTCATGTCCCAGTTTGACTTGAATGGCTCTTGTACAATAGTTATGGAAGTTAATGTGTGTACACAGCACATATTTACATAATGATGCCTTATTTGCTATTTATTCCTATACTCACTAACAAAAGTGAGTACACCCCTCGAATTATAGCAAACATTTAATATATATAACTTGGGTATATTTTAGAGTAGTCAATGTGCAGCTTGTATAACAGTATAGATTTACTGTCCTTTGAAAATAACTCAACATACAGCCATTTTTGTAATAGCTAGCAACAAAAGTTAGAACACCCTAAGTGATAACAGCTGTACATCTTTAACCATGCAAAGCCACATGTCCTATTCCTCATGTTCATATTTTTGTCAGTGGTCTTGTATGTCTCCAGACCTGAACCCTACTGAGCACCTGTGTTTCATCCTCAAGCAGAAGATGTCGAAGTGCCATGTATTTAACATCCAGCAGCTCCGTGATATCATTATGGAAGACTGGACGAGGATCCTGGCAACATGTGCAGCTCTGGTAAATTCCATGCCCAGGAGGATTATTATACTAAATAATAATGGTGCTCACACGAAATATTGTACGCTTATGGTACTCATTTTCCTTGCCAGTTATTTAGACAATAATGCATGTTGAGTTATTAGATGACATTTAATCTGTTCTGCCATACAAGCTGCACATTGACTACTCTAAAGTATATCCAATTTTTATTTCTGTAGTATTATCCCCTAAGAACATATAATGAAGTGGTTGCTAAAATGTTGTTTGGGTGTGCTCACTTTTGTGAGATACTGTGTGTATATATATTCTGTAAATTCTACTTGATACAAATGTCAGTCCTGTTATCCTTTTGGCTGATTTCAGATTTTTTTCCACAAGAATGTGCATCATGTGACACTGGAACTCACTGTCTGGGTGACTGGACCATGGGAAATAAGCATGGGAAATGTAAGCAGTAAAGCCAAGATACAACAAAAGTTTGCATAAGATAAAATGCATTTTAAAAGGCTTTAAGTCCTTGTGTGTTGTAATTTCACTTTCACGGCACAAAGATGTTTATTGGATATTCAGCTGTTGGTTTTCCCATGTGCCTGGAGGCACACCGATCAAGGTCGAGTAACCAAATCACATCTGATCAAGCACTTTATAATGTAAGTAGTTTTAACAGTATCCTAATTTTGATGTTTGTTCATGTTGTTGTTGTTTTTTTGCGGGAGGTGGCGGGTTTAGTGGTGTATCTTGGTGGTGATCAAATGAAAGCTTTGACTATTGCCTGGGAATTTTTTAAAAATAAATACATTTAAATACATGCTTAAGAAGGTTTAAGAGGCTATGACCGGAATTAGATTAAGGTGTGAGTTCATAGAATGAATTAGCTGCATTATTATACCAATAGAAGGTCTTCACAATTTAATTAAAAAAAATATGTTCTCTCATACACAGGATGTGTGGGTAAGAAGGACACACAGGGTATGTGTAGGGCTGCACAATACTTGCTAAATGTGAGTGATGTGAATCACTCTTTCACAATTTGAGCCTGATGGATCCTAGCATTCTTATCTTGTAATATGCACGTGCCATCAGGGAATAAAAAATCCATTGCTGGAAAAACATGATCATTCAGTATATTCGCTTATTCAGCTGACCTAATTTTTTAGTCACATAATGTTGTACAGTAGGCACTAGACA
The DNA here is from genome assembly GCA_030014305.1 of Clarias laeviceps. Lineage (NCBI taxonomy): Eukaryota > Metazoa > Chordata > Actinopteri > Siluriformes > Clariidae > Clarias > Clarias laeviceps. Next base: position 26,152,448 of record JAQMYJ010000039.1, read on the forward strand.
CTCTGGAACAGGGTAAGTCTGGACTCATCAGACCACATGACCATTTCCAATGCTCCACAGTCCATTCTTCACCCCTAGCAAATTGAAGCCTTTCTTTTTTTTTAGATTAGCCTTACTGATAAGTGGTTTTCCTATGGCTACTTCAGGCTTAGTCCCAATCCCTTGAGTTCTCCTCACAGTGGAATTGCTCTTACTTGTCTAATAAATATAGCTTTATTTTATTTATTTATTTATTTTTTAAAGTGATTTAGTTTAAGCCATGTCCTATCACACTCATTCAAGATGTTTTTATGATCACATTTAATCCTTGAAGGTGATGGTTCACCACTATCCTTCCAGGTTTAATAACACATTTTACAGTTCTTAACCCAATTTTATTAGTATCAGAAATCTTCTTAGTTGTTTGCCATTTTTCTATGTAGGCCAATAAGTTGACCCTTGAAACAGTTGAAACAGCCACAGTGGTTTGCCACAGCCACAGGATATGTCCTATGACATGGTTGTTTAAGAAATGAAAAGCTACTTACTCCATTAGTTAGGGATAAATGCTGGGCTGGGATATATAGGCAAATAGGATGCCAGCTGGACCATATTAATCACTGTAGTAATTATTTGCTCAGTTAATTCCAGGTGGTGACTTTTTTTGTTTGCCCAGGCAGTGTATAAAGTCCAATCGTACTGTAAAGTTAAGCATTGCTTGGAATTTAAAAAGAGTGTTCTCTTTGTATATATTTGTACATGTCTTCTGGCTAATTGTAATATGAATTTTCTCAGACTGTAGCACGGTGTTCTTGTATCTGTCTGCTTTTCTGGCTATAACCCAGTCTATTGTAAGAATGAATGTCTTGGCTGTTCGACAGATTTTTTGAGGACACCATAAAGCAGGTCGATTACATACAGGCTAAGAAAGGTGACGTCCAGTGTGGATGTTTGGTTGCTTACCTGAAGATCAGTGTAATTCAGAAACATATAAAGTTTTTTTTTTTTTTTTTTTTAAAGAGGAAAAATATGTTTGGACTTTGCTTCTGACATCCATGTCATGGATTTTGGACAGAAAATTATTCCACACCCAACTAAAAGGCCCACAGGGAGTTCACACAAGAAATCAGACAGGTGCTCAGATAATTTTTTTTATTATTTTTTTTATTTTCATGAGCTAAATAAAATTTATAGGAGCAAAAATGTAATCTCAGCCACTCTGATTGAAACTGGACCCGTGTGTACAAGAAACTGAATTAGCTGTGCTTTGCTAGCATTATCTGTTAATGATGACTGAATACTGACTGGCTTTGAGTCTGGCTTTGATGAATATACCTAAGGACTTTCACTGGTCACTAGTCTCTGGATCAATGGAGTTCAGAGAGGCAGGAAGTGAATTTAGTTTTCTTGTCAGTTGTCATGTTCATTGACTAACTTTATCTAAGTTTGGCTAGCTATCCAGATTAGTCACCGCGCTTAGTTAGCATGGAACTGGACAAGCATCAAAAGCTTCTTTAACATCATTAAAATAAACGCTTATCAGAAAACACTACCACATTAGTGTTAAAGTAATCTCTTCTGTTGTTTTACAATCACTTCATCAGCTGCTTGTTGGCATCCAGGTACATTCACTGTGGACAGAGCACAGGAATGCATGTGACAGTACAGCAGGCCTGTGTTCAATAACAAGCACTTGTGAAATGTTTGTGAGTGTATGACTCTTGAGTGGTCTGATTTGAAATGTCTTATGGGTAAGAGCACTCTCGTTATAGAACACAGCACTGCTGTGTTATCACAAACAAAGCACAGAGGTTTTGACAGATGTTAATTTTGAAGACAATTTCAAAAGCATTTATTATAGTGAGGTCAATAAGTATTTGATCACCCTGTGATTTTACAAGTTCTCTTACTTATAAATCATGGAGGGGTCTACAATTTTCAGCTTGGGTGCATTTCCACAGTGAGAGACAGGATCTAAAAAGAAAAATCCGGAAATCACATTGTATGATTTTTTAACAATTTATTTGTGAATTACTGTGTCAAATAAGT
>JAQMYJ010000039.1:26158437-26175653 GCA_030014305.1 Clarias laeviceps
ATATATATATATATATATATATATATATATATATATATATATATACAATACCTGGGACTTTCTGATCAATACCTTAACCACTGATCTACCCCTGCCCCATCTATAGTACTTCTCTTCCAATTACCCTCTTACCAAGGTAATACCAATTACCTTCTCCAATCGCTTGTTTTCTTCTGTTAAAAGGATTTTGTTTGGTAGAATTTTTAGAGGTTTTCTAGCAAAGTCCAATCTGTCCTTTCTGTTCTTGAATATTGCAAGTAGATTCCATCTTGAGATAGAAAATCTGTCTTTATATTCATTGGGGCATTTCACGGTTATAGACTGCACAGTGATATGACCACTTACTCCAGGGTGTTCTTGACTTGATTAGATTTTGTGAGGTTTTCTGCTTTTCACCAAGGAAAGAATTCTAAAATCTTAATTGCAATGCATCTTAATTGTCTTCTGTCGACTTACAGGCCTTGTGGTGTTGCTGAGTTTGCCAGTACATTGTTTCTAATTAGAAAATAACATTTTCATTTGTTATGAAATTATAAGAATGCATGCGATGAGTCTGTTGTTGTCCAATGTTGTCCAATTACATTTTAACCTGTGACAAAAGAGGAAAACATACAAGCTGTAATTCCCAAACAATTGATGAAATATTTTTAAAATTATAACTGAAAGTCTGCACGTTATTCAAGTCTTGATTGTGTCAGTTCAGATATGCTGTGGTGACGTATAGAGGTTAAATTGGGAAAATTGTGTCACTTGATAGTGATATAACAGTGATATGATACGTAGAGAGCAGGCAAGTTATTCACAACAGTCCAAAAACATCCACTATTTCACAAGCACGCAGTACCTACCTCATCTAATAAGAATGGAAAAAACTAAATGAAAAACAGAATGTATCAACAAGATACAAAAAGAAAAGACACGAGTCCAGAGGATTTAGAAGTGGGAATAGCAGTAAGACTGCAAAGTAGCAGCCACATTGCAATAGGATATCTATCCCATTTTATGTTTTTTTTAGCCAGTTTCAGTTGAACAACCCTAATTCCAAAAATGTTTGAACTGTATGAAAATTTGCAATAAAAACAAAAAGGAGTTTCTTCACCTTGGAAACACTATTTGATGATTTACCAAGTGAATTACGTTGTTTATTTAAAGTGTGCACAAGTTGAAAATCTGGTGTCTGCAATACCTTTCCAAAAAGTTGGGACCAATTTTAGACTAATAACAATGTGACAAGTAGACGTTACAAGGTGATAAGAAACAAGTGTTGTTAAACAGGTGGAGCAATTATGTTATAGTATACAAAGAGTTTCAAAGAAAGGCCTAGTCCTTCTAGATGGGGTGAGGCTTAGAGATGCGCCAGTGAAAAATTTAATACTTTCAGAATACTTTTTTCAACAAAGTTAGTACACAATATCATCAAGAAATCACTGTCTTAAAATGCTTCTGCAGTAGGTATTATGATGTGGATTCGGGGACACTTTGATAAACTTTTGTCCATTAACAATATTTGTCACTGCATTTACAAACACCACTTAAGGTTTAAGGAAGCCACACATCAATACTGTCTAGAGGCGTCAAAGACTTCTCTGGGCTCTGTCTCATCTGAGATGGACAGCTGTTGTTTCCGAAAATGTTGACTCGTCAGACCACAGAACCATGTTCCTCCAAAGAGGAAAAGGACCATCCAAGCCTTTACCAGCATCAGGTCCAAAAGCCCAGCTACAGTATTGGGGTCCACCAGTGCTGTGGCATGGGCAAACTGCATATCTGTAAGGGCACCATTAACACAGAAAAAATATGGTAATTTTGGAGCAACATATGTTGACATCCAAATGCCATATTTTTCAGAAATATTCCTGTTTTTCCAGCAGGACAACACCAACACGCATTCTGCTCAGAATATACATGCATGGCTGCTAAACACAGAGTGTTTAAAAACTAAAATTTGCCAAAAGATTTCTATTATAAGTTTTTGGGTAAATATGCTTTACTTTGTGTCAAATTAAGGAATATTCCTGTCGGATGTAATCCTACCTTTTTCTCCTTGGCCTTATTCCCTTTCTCGTGGTTTCTTGGATTTCTCCAGGCTTGAGGCTGGCATTGATTATGTCCTGCATCTCAGTGGCTGGGTAATATATAAGGGTATAAGAGTATGAATACTTCAGGCACACCATCCACATAATAAACAGGGATGGGTGTGTTTATGATTTGATTGCGACTGAAATGAGGCTTAATATCCCATGTGCCATATTTACAATTGTTTTATTGAGCAGTTAAACTCAGCTTTGATGACATGTCAATGTACATTATGATAAACTTGTTTATTTTGCTACATTCATTCATGTCGAGTAGCCCACTGGTCAGATAAAACAAAAATTGAGCCGTTTAATCACACTGATAATCACTATGTCTGGTGGGCCTTCGTGTGAGACGGTATGTTATTTAAAATTTGTGTAAAAAAAATTCATTTTGTAATTTTTAAAGTGTAAAATGTCATGCTATGTTTCTTTGTTTCATGGCATAATGCTACATTGCTGAGACAAAAATTAATATTGTAGACATTTGTTTCTCTCTGGGAAATGCCTTTCTCACACTGTCCTTCACTTTCTCCCCACTCCGTCTTTCCAGCTCTGTGTTTTTGTGTTTTTGTGTCATTTTCAAGGGCATCCTACAGACAGTCTCTCACAAACCACAGTGGGCTGATTTTAGACTAGACAGGGTGGAGGTGGGTACGCGGAGGCCGGGCTGTAAAGCAAACAGCGACTTAAAACTCTGTGAAGCCACTGGTTTATAGCCAAAACCATAAGAAAAATAAAACTTCAGCCAAGTTTGGAATAAAGAGGGGCAATGTTTTATGGTGTAGAGGTAGACAGCAGTTCTGGAATATGTGTCTTAGGGCACAGACTAATTGAGTCTGTGTCAGGGGAATGCAAGATATTTTGGGATTTCTAGCTTTATTAAAAATTCCATATAGTATATTACATCACACCATATTATTCTCATTCTTTAAAAAAAAAAAAAAAAAAGTTCAAGTCTACTTGGCATGCAAAACCAACCCAGATGCTTTAGCATAAAATGAGGTTTAGGGTTTTTGTTATGCGACAACTAGTACAAGCTAGGGCTTATGATGACCACTCACTCACTCACTCACTCATTTATCATCTATACCGCTTTATCCTGGATTCAGGGATGCAGGTGGCCTGGAGCCTCCCAGGAGACTTAGGACATGAGGCTGGGTACACCCTGGACAGGGTGCCAATCCATCGCACACACATACCTTAATTCACACACTACGGGCAACTTGGGAACACCAGTTAGCCTAATCTGCAGGTCTTTGGACTGTGGGAGGAAACCGGAGTGCCCGGAGGATGGGGAGAACATGCACACAGAGACGGGAATCGAGTCTGGCTGGGAATCGAACCCGGACCCTGGAGGTGCAAGGCGAAAGTGCTAACAACTACACCACCGTGCCACTCTTATGATGACCAATTCAGCTATAAAATAAGCGCTTTTAGAATGTGATAGAAACCACTCATGCTTAAGAGCTGTTTATGCAAATGCTGATTTACGTTGACTGGCCACCTTTACTGATTCCAGAAAGCCACTATTTATAGTGCTGTGTCCCGTCCTGTTTTTTTAAATGATCAAGATCATCAAACAAATATTACTCAAAGATAACCCACAAAACACAGTCAAATACAAAACACAATTTTAAAGTGATGATTTTATGTATTAAGAGAGAAAGCTGTCCAAACATGTCTGGCACTATGTGAAAAATTAATTACCCTAAAAATGAATGACCAAAAACCAGTAAACCACAAACTACAATCAAGCATTTACAATAAAATGCTTGTCTTTTACAGTCCTTTAGATCACTATGGAGGAATTTAGCTGGAGGGTTTTTCAGTCCCAAGCCTTTGTGTTCTTTTTTTTCAGCAGTGGCTTTCGCCTTGGAACTCTCCCATGGATGTCATTTTGGCCCAGTCTCTTTGTTATTGTTGAATCATGAACACTGTCCTTAACTGAGGTAACTGAGGTCTGTAGTTCTTTAGATGTTGTTCTGGGTTCTTTTATGATCTCCTGGATGTGTCGTCGTTGTGCTCTTGGAGTAATTACTCCAAGAGTAATTTTTTTTTAGATCTTTTAGCATGTTTTACTTTGTGGGACAGGTTCTATTTAAGTGATTTCTTGATTCAACAGGTCACTGGCAGTAATCATGCCTGCGTGTGGCAAGTGGAATTTACCTCAGCTTTCCAAAAATTACAGTTCATTCATGATTTAGCAAGGGGTCATTTACTTTTTCACATGGGGCCAGTAGGTCTGGACAGCTTTTTCCCTTAATAAATGAAATCATGATGTAAAAATTGCATTTTGTATTTACTCGAGTTATATCTGAGTTAGAATCGGACTCTACTGTTGTGTACAGTACATTGCAATATCTACTAACTGTTTCACTTTAATCATAGCTAATGATTATAAATGTATTTAACCAGGAAGAAGTTTAGCAAAAGAAAATTATACCTAACAGTCCTCATATGAAGATAGTACAAGGATATATATATATATATATATATATATATATATATATATATATATATACACAGTGAAGTTAAGAGAAAATGTCATGTCCTCATATGAGGATATTGAAGAGGATATTAAAATTTGTTTGATGATCTGAATCATTCAAGTGTGAGAAATATGCCAAAAAAATAATAAAAACCAGGAAGGGGACAAATACTTTTTCATGGCACTGTATGAGGAATGGTTTGCCATGTTCAGCCTCTCTATTGTGAGAAGTGCTACTTAAGTTCCTAGACATCAAAACTTTGCACAGTCTAGAATCCAGTGCAGACTTGCACATGATAGACGTGATATAACATGACGTGATAAAATAACGATCATAGATACAACAAACAAAGTACTTCTTGCACATGGCTTTGACAGATTTGCAGAACTGGAAACAGAGCTTACTTCCAAACTCCATTTAGCTTGAGGGTGGCATGTGCGAGAATACAATCGCCTGTTTTTTTCTCCCCCTCAATCTTCTATTGTACAGTCAGGACATTGAGTTATAACATGTACACTCCATGTTTGTGTCATAATATAACACAATAGTCTCAGATGACCCTTTCAGATTCCACATCATTTAATGCCTGTTGTAGATTCTGCTGCGTGGATCGAATGGATAAAAATATGAAAAGCTTGTATGTTTTTAATCATGAGCAGATCCTATTTTGCTCCACCCTTGTTCCCTTTCTTAACTTGATTATTTATTTGCTTTTATTTCAGAACTATTGTGGCTCATCCCTATTTCTCTGGAAATTTCTTTCTGATTCTTACTGCTGATGAGTGCTTTGCATCATGTAGTCATGGCCTCTATATTAATGCTTTCAAGGTTTTCTTCAAATGGTGGATTGCATTGCTTTCACCCCTGCTCTGTGGAGGTTGTTGGTGATGTCACTGACTGTTGCTTTTTTCACAGCTTCCACAATGTTTCCACCATCCTCCGCTGCTGTTTTTCTTGGGCAAACTGCTCCACATCTGGTTCTTACTACACCAGTGGTTTCCCTTTTTAGGACATTGCAAATTGTTGTGTGGGCTCTGCCAATGCTTGTGCAATGGATCAGATCGATTTCCCTCTTCTGTCAGTTTCAAAGTTCCTTTCTTTTCTCCCAAGGATAGTTCTCTGTTTGTCATATTGGGGTCTCCTTTTTAACAAAAATGCAATCTTCACAGGCAAAACTCAGGGCTCAATGCTTAAACCAATGCTTTTTGTGTTTAGATACTGTTTTAATAGAGTTGTGATTGTAACTTGTGCTCAGTCTCAAGGCATGCATCAGCACTCATATGTAATGCTAAAATAGGATGTGGCAAGTGAGGCATACGCTCTTTTCTTCAAACCTTAAAATGGTCAATCCAGGTAAGACTAGCGTCCCATTTATTCCCAAGAGAATCCTCTGTGTCCAGACCTGCTTGAGTGAGAAGTTTCTTGGCCAATATCACAGACCAGCGAGGATCAACAATATGAGAAATAGAACATACAAATACTAGGCTGTGTCTTCTGTCTAAACGTTCCTTTGAATGAAACTCTGGATGAATCATAGGCTGACTAAGCATGATGCATAATTTCCCTACCCTCTAATGCACATGTTCTTAATGTTGGGGTTAAGATAAAGATGCAGATGGGTCACATGAAAGATTTACATTCATAACTCATATTATGTATTATGTAAGTAGATTAACTGTGGAATAGTGTAACATAAAAATTAACATACCTCTAACCTAAAAAAAACTGAACTAACCTATCCTAAATATTTATAATGGAGATCTCTTAAGCATGATCTACACCAAAGCACAGTGCTACTGCGTCTGACATACTGCCATGTTAACTTAGATTATACTGGATGAGTGTGGTGCATGTGAATGTGCACAATGTTTATTTTTGTGGTTTAAACATTAATTTTGACATTAATTATGACATCCATGCTTAATCCCATATTCTAAACAAGACATTACCTATAGCCTGCAGCCCTACCGTATGGTTTGGCTTTAGTAAAGATCCACATTCTGTGTAAACATGACACAGAAATTAACAGTCCAAGTGGATAAGTGTTTTTTTTTTTTACACTCATGCAAATATTATATGAAAGGCAGTTTTTAATCCCACTAAACCAACAAATCCAAATGTTTGGTACAGTTTTCTAGCAATTTCTTGTATGCACCATAGTTTCGTGCCCTGGTGTGCATCAGATCATGCATCAAATCATAGATAAGCCAAACTGGGACAAACCCAGGCCTGTCATTACACAACACTGAACCTTTTCCTGTAATGTTTGGCAAAGACGGGTACACACTGTCTGAGGAGAGACCTTGGTCCATACCTCCATGCAGAACATTTAAGCTTCTTTATAATCTTAAGTTTGTGCATGTAGAATTCTTTCTTGAGTTCAAAATACGTTCAAAACTGGAGTTGTACACTGGAGTCAGTGTATACAATTTTGAAAATCTTTGGTCGTTTGCCTTGTCATGTTGTTAAAAGAATTTGACCTACATTTGGATATCTTGGAATACTGGTACATAGCAGAAAACATGGTAACTATGATCACAAGAAGCCCTAAGTCACCCACAAACAGTCCTAAGACATGACTGATCATCTTTATATTTACAGATTTTTGTCATGGAAGTGGTTTTATAATAAAAAATAATTTGACAACCAAATAAAGAGGCATAATAATTAGTCAACTACCCCAAAAACGTTGAGTACCCCAACTAATAAATAAATAGATGCTGCCATGAACCAAATGAAAACAATCTAAAATAAGTTTTCACTTGTGGTTCCTCTAATGGTTTCTTCCTTATGGTGTATCAATGAGGGCTTTTTGGTCATTATCACCTAAAAGATATTTTGGATCTAAATTTCAAATTTCAATGGTTGCTGTGTGTTTTTATATCTGTATTTAAACCTGCTATTTAATTAAAACTGAATGGAACTTTCCTGAAGTTTCCTGACACAGCATATTTTATAAGCCATGAGGGCAGTGTTGGAAAAGGTTGTAAATAAAGATGACAGATTTTTTTAAACATTTATTTTACATTGAAGCTAGGGACGATGAGACTGCAGGGACAATGGTTCAGTTGTGTTTTTGAGTGTGTGGAGTGGGGAGTTTGCATGTTCTTCACGTGCTTAGTCCAACGACATGCATATTAGGCTATTTGGTGTGTCCAAATTGCCATTAATGTGTGTATGTGTGTGTGCAATGCGATGGATTGGCACCCTGTCCAGGTTGTATACCACCTCGTGCCCCACCTAAGTCTCCAGGGATAGGCTTCAGGCCACTGCATCCCTGTACACAAGATAAGCAATGTAGAAAATGAATAAATAAATGAATAAAGCTAGGTATTACCCAAGTAGATTTTTTTGTTAAATACTAAATTCAATACAGGCGGTATGGTGGTGTAGTGGATAGCACTGTGACCTCTTCACTTCCAGGGTTTGATTTCTGGCCAGGGTCTGTGTGTCGAATTTGCATGTTCTCCTGGTGTTCGGTAGGTTACCTTCAGGTATGCTGGTTTCCTCTCACAGTCCAAAGACATGCAGATAAGGCTATATGGCATTCCAATATTGCCCAAAGTGTGTGAATGAGTGTGTGCTTGTGTGCCCTGCAATAGATTGGCGCGTCTCCAGGGATAGGATGGATGGATGGATGGATGGATAGATAGATAGATAGATAGACAGACAGTAGCATGGATAGCAGTATCAAGGATAGTAACATAATAGACAATAAACATGTAGTGGCAATTACAGATTGTCAATGTAGTCAAATGGAAAAAAAATAACTGGAAGATGAAAACAGAAAATACTAAGAGAATTGTAGAGAGAGTGAGAGAGAGAGAGGGAATGAAACAAATATGTGTAAATATTGATAAATATTAGCATATAGACTACCAAAAATGAAGAGTTATAGAGATTGAAAGTAACAGCAGTGCAAAAGTGAATGGTGCAAGACTGATGTAGCGCAAGTCAATGCAGATAAAGATACATGATGAGTAGATAAAGAAATAATAAACATGACTGTGAACAGTGAGTGTGTTATGAGGGAGAACATGATGTTTAACTGAGAAACTGCAGTGGTTGAGGGACCCTCTGACCAAGAATCCCAATCACCTCCCCAGGCACTATAAAGAGGTGTTAAAGCAGCGTGAACCTGAGTTTTGTATATGTTTTGTATGTGGTGATGGCTATGAAGGTACAATTAGTGATGACGATTGAATGAACGATTCGTTCTTTTTGAACGAATCTTTAACGTGACTCATAAGAACGAGTATCTCGGAGAGTGATTCGTTCATTTTCTATTGGGCGCGCATGCGCAAATCATCGCAAAAACTCCGTAGGTTATGTACTGTAGAGGAAACAGAATTGAGCGATTCTTTCTCAATGACTCTTCTACTCCAAGTCGTTCGTTGTTTTCTCACCTGACTCCCATAGATGCTATGCGGTGCAATAGATTCAAAAGAACGAACGACTCAGACTGGAAGATATGATGGTGAGCTACTCATTCTGTTTATTATAACATGTCCTTAGCTGCATTGTAATATTACTGGAACTATAGCCACAATTTGTGTATCTAGACATATTGGGAGTCTTTTTTTATTGAAAATGCAACATTTTATTTTATTTCTGATCAAAAGAATGAAATGAACTAAATGATTCAAAAAAAAGATTCGTTCATTTTGATGAACGAGATTCAAAGAACCGGGTCACTAAAATGATTCAAACTTCACTATGATAGATGGTTTTTTTTTTTGCGCAGCCCACTGGCTTCACTACTAGTTGCAGCACGTGGGGCTTTGTGTTCGCCCTTCTTCACGAGGGAGCTGAGTCCGAGGGGACAGGGTAGACTTCACTCCACCGAAAAGGTAAATTGAAACACCGCTAGACACAAAACAAAAGTGGCTTTTTGTATCGGATATCACTGCTTTTCTTCTTTCAGTGAGACTGAAACGTTACATTTAACTCAGTCTCGCGCTGTCTGTGAACTTCTAACTTACGCGGGATTTCTCAAATATTGATTCTGTTTATTTATTTAACAAATATATAGCCGGTGGCTATAAAATTAAGCTATATACATTTTGAGACTATACTTCGTCATTACACTGAAAAAAAGCGCGCTTTTTTAAAAAAAATATTTGTTTAATTTGGTGGTTGTGTAAAATTAAACGCACCCACAGATATTACAAAAGTAAAAACTCAATACCAGTTTGTGTACAGAGATATAATTATCTCTCTTTTTTGTAAGTTTAAGGGGGGAAAATACTACAGATAGAACACGTGGAAACAGGATGTTGTAGCGCGCGTGCTATCGTGTTCATGGTCACGTCTGGATAAGAAAGCCAGAGATGTTTGAGACCGAGAACATTTTCCCCTTTTATTTATTAGTGAAGCTGTTCTGTATCAGAAGACCTGACAAGTCAGACTGGGAGCGAGTTCTCATACCACCGTCACGTGCGAGAGTTCTGAAGTTTGGCTCGGTTTAAGGTTTAATGCGGTGTGGAGTTCATCTAATCAGACTGACCTTAATAATCACTTGTCATGGTTCATATCTAAATAGCAGTGATGATAGCCCTTAACTGTATAAGTGGACTCACAAAGGACTGTGAGTATAAGTTGGTCCAAAGATCACTCCTCAAGGACACAGACAAAAAGGAGGAAATGTGTAAATATAGAACTAACAACCTAATCAGAAAACTATTGATTTTTTTTTTAATGTAAAGAGTGTTATCAAAACACACATTCTTTTCCACCAGGTAGAACAGTAAAATAGAACACAGCATACTGTTTGTCTTTGAAGTATGCTTTCAAAAATAACAAGTTAAAAAAAACTGACATTTCATTCTCTCACTCCTTTATCTCAGTTTAACTTGCATTAATGTTTTAACTTGTATTAACGTGAAGGCTTCAGAATAAATCATATAAATTCAGACTTATTTCAGAATGTTGATAATTTTCTCATTTTGTTTTTCTAGTTCAGTCTAAATTTGTGTTAATTGGTCAGAACATTGAGATGAGTCAGTTTGAGAGTAGTTTGAATAATATTGAGATGTAAAGGGCAAGACTGAGTCAGACTTTATAAGAGGAATTACTCTTTGAGATAAGTCCGTTTGGAATATGCCTGAATTGTAAGATTTAGTCAAGGTATAAGATAAGTCATATTTTATATATGGGGGCAGGGGTGGCTTGGTGGTTAAGGTGTTGGACTGTGGACCAGAAGGTATGAGAGTATGCATATGCTACATGTAATAAATTGCAGGCTTTTGTGATTAATTAATTGCGCAGGTTCCTATTGCGATCAAGGGGCAACCTCCAGTTTGAAAAATGAAACCAACATAGTAGTGCCAAAACCTGTAGTTCCTCGATTGTCTACTGGGGCCTGGCTCCAAAGGAAAGTCAATGCACATAGTCCCCCATTTTAAAATGTTCAATATTACTACAGAAATAAACATATTCTAGTCTAGTACAAAAATGGTTTAGGTCTCCATAGCTAGATTCCCTATTTGACAACTGTACTGTAGTGAATTTTTATGTAACTTGTCAGTTAAAAGTATATTAAGGTATAAATAATTGGGGGGGTGTGGCCAGTTTGACTGACAGCTGTAATGCAGGCATCATATCGCTAGCTGTCTGCTATGCATCACTTCAGCTATCTAGCTTATTGAAATTGTAACTTGCCACAAGAAATGTAGGACGTGACCCAGGACAATGTGTAAGTTATGAATGACTTTGAATGAGTTCAATCAAATGCATTAACATATAAATTAACATTAGACACCGTAGCATTTTAGTTAAGCTAAAGCTAAGCTTGCTAATTTGTGGGTGATACCTGAGTTAGGTAGGTGTGTTTCAAACAACAGCCAGGTGACGTTTGTCCCGCCCATTTGCCAATTTATGGATTAAAATTGACGGCCAGAGGCAAGTCAATTTGATGTCTCAGAATTTTGAGATATAACGTCCAACTTTGACATGATCAATTCAGTGATCAATTGTTTATATAGTGCTTTTAGCAATGACCATCATAAAAATTTTAATTCCAGTTGTAAATGTAAAAAAAATGCACAGATGTGTAAATGTATAACTATCAATTTATTCCTAATGTGCAGGCCAGAGGTGAAGGTGACGTGGAAAAAGTTCCATGAGAAGTTAGAATTATAATTAATATGATGAATTGCTCTCACTCGCTCATCTTCTATACCGCTTTATCCTGTATTCCCAGGAGACTCAGGGCACGAGACGGGTACACCCTGGACAGGGTGCCAATCCATCGCAGGGCATATGATGAATTAAATTCAGATAATTCAGTATTTCGAGTTGTAAAATTTGATGCTCCATGTGCTTAGTGGGTATGCCATCCCACGGCCACATACTACTATTTCTTTCATTTTTGTTTTTTGTCTAATACATCTAGTTCATATAATTTTACCTACCGCAGCAGAAACAACATCTACTTTCGCACACACTATCGATAGGGAATTGAAAACACTGGAGGATTTGTCTCCTGTTGTGGCATTTTCTGTACCTCTTTCTTACATGTTTTTAAAATCTCATTCCATAGAGTGCTAATGTAATGTCTGCATGGTATGGGTTTATATTGTACTTTGTATTGTATATTCTAAACACTGTAATATATTGCATACACAGTGGTTCTGTCTTGCTCTGGCATATTTCTGGCATGGTTTTCGTCCTCTTCTCTTTAAAAGGGAAGATGTACTACAAATCAGTGCTAAGTTATTCTGACTGTTTATCCTGTGGTGAAACATTTCCATCCTGATGGGAGTGCCCCCCCTTCAGGATACCAGTTTCACCATCTGGCTAAATGTCTTGATGTGTATGAAAATTTATGTAAATAATTTACAATGGCTTTCACAGTAACCAGATCTCAATCCAGTTTAACACGAGAGCAAAGAGTCTGATTGCTTTCACCACTCCTTTTATATATAACACTAGTAGAGTGGATATCTTGAATGAATTAAAATAATGGTGTATTGTTCCTCCTGGACCGTTGCAGAGACTTCAAATCTGTGCCAAGGCACATAAGACTGTCTCATGCTTAACACATTGCACCACGTCAGCCACATTGCACCAAGATACTATGTGATTTATTCTGAAGAGCACGGGTTTTATGCAGTCACCTTTTATACAAGGAGAACTGATACCGTTACTAGTATACTCAAAAAGGATAGCTAAAGCCACATACCATTTACTGGTATCAAGACCATTTAGCTGATTACCTTTAGTGGCAGCTTGGATTTGTATTATGCAACAGAATGGGTCCAGATCCAGATATCAAAGAATATAAATGTAATTTCAGAAAAAGCACGCCATTCAGAATGAATACCATTAATTCTGCATCCAGCTTCATCAATGATAAATGATTCCATCATGGAAAAGCTCTCTGTGTATTTTATTATTTTTATTATGGTTTATTCAAGTTTAATAAAATATTTTCTGCTCACAGAAATATCTGGGGCAATACGGTGGCATAGTGTTAGCACTGTCGCCTTGAACCAGGGTCCGGGTTCGATTCCTGCCTCTGGGTCTGTGTGCATGGAGTTTGCATGTTCTCCATGTGCTTGGTGGATTTCCTCTGGGTACTCCGGTTTCCTCCCAGAGTCCAAAGATGTACATATTGGGCTAATTGGCATTCCCAAAATTGCCCATAGCCTGCAATGGATTGGACGCCTTGTGCGTGCCTCAAGTCTCCTGGGATAGACTCCAGGCCCCTCCCTCCACAACCCTGTATACAGGACGTAGCGGTATAGACGGTGAGTGAGTGAGTGAGAAATATCTGGCTGCTCTGAGTGCTTACCGATTTCAGACTCAGATGTGGATGGAGTAAATGGTATTAAGAGAATGTCTGTCTATAAAATGATTGACAGGACATCCATATAAACCTAATCACATGTTCTGGATTGTACCTGTAACTGAATGGATGTTCTCAGCCCATACGAATAAACTTGTGCTGAGGTTTAATGGCTTATACGATTTCTATGTCATTAGAACACTTTCCTTTGAAGGTGGTAACTACCAAGCAGGGAGGGAGAAGACTATCACATGCTTCCTACAAGACAGGTGACGGCAGCCAACACACTCTGATGAAATCGTTATTCATCTTTTTTGCTTGTGTGAACTTGGAGACGTATATGGTTGGCTGATGTCACAATGTTTGACATGTGAGTGTGGGTATGCCATCCCATGGCCAGTCTGGACTTATCGATCTGTCTACTTATCCCTGTAGGTGTAGGCATCACCCAGCAGTCAAACTCACAAACTCCGGATGATTAAACAATTCTTTTTATTGTATTCTATAGTGATTGGGGGGAGTATTGATTCAGTTATGTATTGTAATTATTTTGTGCGGCAATTCGTGTATCAGCACAAAAAAAAATATGTTAAATGTTAAACAAAATGTTTGTTTTTAAAATATATTAAATGTTTTTGTTTAAGGTGGTAAAATGTTTCTGTTCCTCTATAATTCTATAGCTGATGTGCAGGACTGATTCATTTTGGAATAGTTAGGGGTAAAGAATGATGAGTCAATGTAGCAAAATGGTTGAATATATTATTATAGATTGACTGGTTTTCATGTTATTACATTTTGACTGAAGATTCTAAGTAATGAAGCGCGAGTGTGATATGATATAGCTAAGCACCTTTTATTTATTTATTTATTTTTAGGCAATTTGCTCGGTTTTGGCTAACAGCAAGAGAAAACATGGGTGTTGCTCAAGAGTTTGCCTTCATTGCTTAGGGAAATGCGTTAATTTTAACCATGCTGTTCTGCCTTAAAACCATGCTGTTCTTTTCTAAAGACATTGTGTTTTGTATTTCATGCTCTCAACATGTTCTCCAAGTACATGTGGGGTGACAGTTTGCTTCATAACAACCTTGTTCTTGGCACTTAAAGGGAGTTCATGCTAAGTTGTTTTTTCATTCCACACTGTTCTGCATCAGGAAAGTTTTAAACAGCAGAAAACATTCCAAGTTTAACCCTGCCGTGTTACTGGAGCTCTGTGTTAGGTCTTCAGACTTTTTAGGAATGTTTGTGTATATGAATTATAAATAATCACATTGGTTAAAAAAAATTACATATTAAGTAGATAAAGTTATAGTGTTTTAGTTGTCTTTAAAAAAGAAAGATACATGTGTGGGACATGAAAAGGTTTTTCATTAAAAAGTGCTTTTAATGAAAAACAGACTCCCTAGCTAATGAAACCTTTTAAACTTTTTTTAAACATACACTAGCTGTGGAATTTAATTGCACACTCATAATTGCGTATTAAAATATTTACAGAGCCATTTGTTGAATTTTGAGAAGAACTAATTATTCTTTCAAGGTCGATTATTTTTAGATTTTATATTATTTATTATTAAAATTTCAAAGTAGCATATCTTCTCTTCCAGTGGGCTGACTGCGATGAATCAAAGCCTATATGTTACTTCTAGCTCGGCCAAATACACCTGTGAAAAACCCATTCATTCAGTAGTTTTTATGTGATGCGTGCACAAAGACAGACAGACAGAAATTCCAAAAATCATCTTGATGTGCTCTATCTTCTTCTTGCATCCCCCCCAGATATTTTTTTCGCAAATATCTTTAATGTACAGATATGCCAGCTTTACAGTTTTATTATACAGTATGTATAGATAACTCAAATTTCTCCTGCTTGAGGTGTTGCCGGCTCTAACCCCAATAATTAGCCCAATGTAGAAAAACAACAGATACCAATCTGGGAGGGTTAGGAACATCACGCACTACCATAAAGCAGCCAAATGTATTCAGTAGACATTGACTTCTTTATCCTCTTTATGCCTCAAGTCTTTCGAAATAGTTGGGTGAAAGCCCTTAATGCAGGTTATTTCATATTAATGCTACATATGCTTGATCACCATACTAAAATAATATTTTTGTAAGCTGTGACCAAGGTGCTTCTTTGGATTTTGCAGGTTCAGGAGGTTGCTGAGTTGAGGGAAGAGATAAGGGGTTATCTATTCCCTACCATGCTTTGTGGGGGAAAAAGATAGCCTCGTTAGCATTTAAAGCAGGTCACCAAATGTACGAACACTGCAGCCAAGAGCTCAGCTGTTGATGGATCATTACTGCTAATTGGGTCTGAATGCTTTTTTTTCCCCACGTAGTAGACTACAAACTGCCACCACGTTATCAGGACATCACTTTCCATATCGAACTTTACAGCTGGAGGCTTCTTTCCAAACAAAAAAGGTAAT
The DNA here is from genome assembly GCA_030014305.1 of Clarias laeviceps. Lineage (NCBI taxonomy): Eukaryota > Metazoa > Chordata > Actinopteri > Siluriformes > Clariidae > Clarias > Clarias laeviceps. The sequence goes on from JAQMYJ010000039.1 coordinate 26,174,219, forward strand.
TATAGCTGTTAATAGCTATGAATAAAGAGAAGCAGACGACAAACTGTGCGCTGTCAGAATATGGATCTACAGCAATAAAAATAACCTGAATGAAATGTCTAGAAACTCAACAAGAAGAGGTTTGCTAGTGGCCCTACTATGAGTAAATTGATCAAGGATACGGATGCAATGGAAACAATAAAACACATTTTATTTAAGGTTGAACTGAAGCACTTTTTCAAACTGAAAGCTTTTCCTTGCACTCAGGCTTCACAATGTGAACTCATAATAAGAGACCTTCTCCCAGGTCAGTGCTGCGCTGTCACAGCAAAAAAAAAAAAACATAAAACATTATAGCACATGTAATTGGATGTTGATATTTTTGTATCTATAAGTAAATGAGAGCAGTATTGGACTTGTACCTAATACAAACCTAATACAAATATCAGCATCAGTGTACTCAAAGTTATTGATTACCATGTGAACAAATAACACGTTTTGGTTTCTCAGCTTGAACCACACAATAGGAGACTGAAATACAATAATAATAATAATAATAATAATAATAATAATAATAATACAAATGCCTCCAGTCAGTTTTGCTGTTGTACCAGGGTCTTCAAACATCCTTGCTATAGCCACCTGCAAACAAAATGTAATCTGAGATCTCTTATTAAGCTATTCTTAGTGATAAATGGTCCTACAAGGATTACAGTATATGAGAGGGGAATGTTGAAAGTTCTGATAGTTCCATATGCTATTTTTAATCTGATGTCAAGCCACATGCGGTTGTGTCCCTAAATCATATTCCATGTCCCCACACACAGCAGTTGTGTTGCTGACCCCTGCTATCATTACTCTATCATAAGCCTCATGTTACTAGTTGCTTATTTGAGACTCCGCAACTCACCAGGCAGACTATTCCTGGAGATTCTGAGAATAGGAAGTATTATTTTAGAATATTAGAAAGTGGCAATGACAATGGATTTATTACTGTGTTAAGATTGAGAGCAATTAAACCTTTGACAAAAAAAAAAATTAAAATTCTATACTGTACACTATGTACTTAATTTAAACTACCTAACAAACTGACATTTAACTCAGGATAATGGTGGTAGTAGTAGTTCAATTCAATTCAACTTTATTTGTATAACGCTTTTAATAATTGTTATTGTCACAAAGCAGCTTTACACAATATTTACGTTTGTAAGGAATGTGAATGTGTATGAATCAAAATGGTCAGAGAGTTCCTGATGAGCAAGCCGAGGGCAACAGTGGCAAGGAAAAACTCCCTGAGAAGGCAATAGGAAGAAACCTTGAGCCTTGAGAGGAACCGGACTTGGTCAGAGGACAGGAATTGATCTGCATTAATACTGTGTGTTAGGTGGCAGGCAGTTCAGCATAGTTGATGTTGATTGATGTTAATATGGAGTCCAGGTAGTTATTGGAGGCTCAG
>JAQMYJ010000039.1:26181050-26208837 GCA_030014305.1 Clarias laeviceps
TATAATGCATATGCATATAGTCATGGTTTCTAATCCTGACATGCATGTGAGGTGTTCCAGAAATCTGGGTTTTGGAGGAGTGAATTCGAGAGGCAGGGGAGAACTCTCTTCTGAGAACTTTTTCAACGTATTCAACGTAGTAAATGAGCTTTGTTCAGTCGATGTGGTAGTTTGACACTGCTGTTGGAGACCAGAAGTAGACTCACTGTAAGACTTTTATTTATTTACTTGTAGGTTGATTTTGCATTGCCTAATTCTTAATTTGTATGAATATTTACTGTAATGTTCTGCTTATGGGTCACTTTAATATAATAATGCATAATTTGCATTTCAAATAATTGATCATATTAATTAGAGATTGTTCTTATAGTACTTATCTTCTGACTGATTTCTGTTAAAGATTAACTCCTAGGTCTTGATAATGCAAAATCCGGTACAGACAGAGGACGGAGCATGGAGATATTCCTTGTGCACTTTACTTTTCTCTGATAGCATGCATAATTTTACTGAATAGTTCAGACATAATAAGAAAAAACTTCATTTTTGATATTTCACTGGTGCTCAAGCCTTTGTCTGTTTAGAATGGCGAACCCTTTTGTTAGTTTTGGAATTTAGCTTGAATGATTGGTATTTTCACATTTATTACAAAGAAAACCCTCCAGATTCCTGAGCATGAAGGCTTTTTCTGTTTCAAAAGCCAGGACCCACTGATGGGAATTTAGTGGTATTATTGTTTGATGAATTCCACTGCTTACAAAAACAAGAGTGTATTATTGCTGTTGAATAAGTGGTTTAGGAGGTTTCAGAGTGAATCCAAAAAAAAAAATAATGGTTTTATTTGTTCACATACCAATCAGCCATAACATTAAAACCAGTGACGAATGAAAGGAAAAACATATTACAATGCCACCTGACAAGGGATGTAGAGTAGGGCTACAACTACTATTTTTAGGGATATAAGTGAATATTTTGATAGGAGGCATACAATCAACTCTTATGAGATTGGCAAGCTTTTACATTTTATTATTATTATTATTATTATTTTTTTTTTTAATATTAGTTTTACTGAATATTAGATGAAGTCTGTGCTGGTGGGACATGGTCAAGCACCACACTGTGTGAAGGCTGCCAGAGTCATATAAATGGGACAGGACACACTCCTGAGGAGAATGAAGATATTTATTGTCTGTGTGCTGCTGTGATCCAGAAAAAAATAAAGAGGGGAGCAGAGCGAGAGAGAGAAACCAACAACAGCATGCTAGAAATATAAAATTGCCTCACAGCGACACACTGACCTTAATTACGAATCTTTTATCTCAGGTGTGCATCCTGTCCCATTTGTGTGACATTTACAGCACGACGCTTGACTATCGCACCTACACCATAATAGAATGTTATGAATGTTGTTTTGACAGATTTTAGCCCTTTACCTGTGTTAAACATGCTTTTAGACAACCAGTTTACCAGTTTGTAGTACTAGTAGTACCAGTTTGTCACCTAGTTTCAACATATATGTATGTTGTTGTTTCAGTCATTCTTACAGATCTTGCTTTGTCTTCCAGCTTTTCAACTGATCAATAATATTCCACCAGCGTGAAATGATGACGGCCATCGCTTCACCACGAGACAAGTAAAAATAAATAAAAAAAACTCTTCGTACATGTATATCACAATGCTGAGAATGCAAGCTGAGAAAATGCACATGTTGTTTTTGTTTTGACAGGTATAATGCTGTATGGATTATATTTTTCATCCTGGGACTGGGGACTCTTCTGCCATGGAACTTCTTCATGACTGCCACCATGGTAACTATACATGTACCAGTTTATGCACGAGTGTGTGATTGTGTTCTGTTTTTTTTTTTTTTTTCAAAACTTGATAGATTTTTAACACCGTGCTTAAGATTATTTCATTTTATTGTTTCTTTACAGTACTTCACCAGCCGTCTCAAAGACACAGATGGTCAGAACCAGACCTTCAATGGCACCATGGAAGAAGGTGAGAAGCGTAACGTCCTGGAATCAACATTCAACAATGTGATGACCCTGTGTGCCATGGTGCCTCTGCTCATTTTCACCTGCCTTAACTCCTTCATTCATCAGAAGTAAGAGAAACTTTGCTTCTCTTGGTTGACCAGATTGAGGTTTTGTCTGTAATTATATTATTTAACTACTATCAGAATTCGAAACAAGCTGTTGGGTAACCCATGTTCTTTGCTCAGTAGTGCATTTTCTTTCATGTAAACAGAGTGCTCATTGAGTACCGTTCCCCAGTATATCATTTTTTTTTTTTTTAGATGAATTAGGTATACCCTTAGTTATTCATTTAATTTTATCTTCATTGGCAAGCAGTATTGTTAATGCTCGTTTGCTTGCTCTTGCCGAGTACGTACAATACCTCGCAATTTTTTAAATAAGCAATGTTCATTATAACCAATGTTTAATTTCTTGCATACGATGTACACCTTATAATGTGGTTGCCACGATCACATTAGGTTAGTTCACCTACATAAGTTATGTATGTGGCCAGTGGTTTTTAACAGCACATGAGGTAGTTAATGTGTACATGTCCGTGTTTTCTATTCTGGCCTCCTGTTTCACTTCTCATTCTCATTTCTTAAATCTCCTCTCATAGGTAATAGTCATTTATGTAATTTCATTATTATTTTTCATTTTAACAAAATCAGGTTGACATCACTGTCTGCTCATTAAATTGCTCACCTAGCAAGCTCAGTTCAGGGAAGAATAAGGGTATCTGACCTGTAATCAAACAATAAATGAATAAATAGTAAACTTTATCCTGACAGTTTATTAGCAAGATTTAAAATAGCAAAAAGTGATAATGTAGAAGACACAACAAGGGTGAAAGAAGTTTTAAATTCTTACTAGGTAGTAGAAGAGGAGAATAAAACATGGGTAATACAAATTAGCTACATTTAGCTTTGATGACAGCTTGGAACCTGGGATTAGAGTATACGTAAATGCTTTTCGCAGTTCAAGCGGCAGACATATTTCAACATCCACCGTTCAGAGCGGAAAGTTATTTTTTTGGTTTTTGTTTTGCTTTGTCTTTAACGTACCCAGATGGGATGTGAGTTTCCTTTTTAGCGCTCACCTAGATGTTGGCTCAGGAATGTTTCAGGAATGTTGATCTTTGTTTCTGATTTTTGTCTTTCCTCCTCCACCCCAGGATTTCTCAGAAACTGAGGATCTCCGGCAGCCTCTCTGTGATCCTGGTGGTGTTCCTGATCACTGCAGTGTTGGTAAAGGTGGACATGGCCCCCAAGACCTTTTTCACCCTGACCATGATCAAAATCGTCTGCATCAACTGTGAGTGGCTCTGTTGGATGCCTCTGATTTGCCCTTTAGAGAAGTAGTTCCATCCACCATCATGCAGTGACTTCTTTTTTCACTTAAGGGGTTATGATCAACATGACCAACTAGGCTTCTTTGATGTTATTATTGCGTGCTGGTTTGGGAAGTCTAGCTGCGGAAAAGACAACAAAAACAGAGAATGTGGTGGGAACTAATCTTTGAAATTCCCACAGGGATACATTCTACCATGTATCAAGTTTTCTCAGTTTATATTCCATTCTCAACACATTTTCTTATGTTTTTTTTTCTGTCCAGCTTTTGGTGCGATTCTGCAGGGGAGTCTCTTTGGTCTAGCAGGGTTGCTTCCAGCTTCCTATACTACACCAATCATGAGCGGCCAGGGCTTCGCCGGAACATTCGCAGCCTTTTCCATGATCTGTGCACTTGCCAGTGTGTATTCCTTCTATCAGATCTAGCACTGATTCTTGATCCTATGGCTGTTATGTTGGATTTTATTATTTTGTTATTCTTTATCTGCAGTTGCTTGAGACTTATTTTTTCAGCTTTTACATGTCATGGCCCTTTGACCTTATGTTAATCTAATTTTTATTTTCCCAGGTGGCTCAGCACTGCAGGACAGTGCTTTTGGCTACTTCATCATTGCCTGTGTTGTAATTATTCTGGCCATCATTTCTTACTTTGCCCTTCCCAAAATGGTATGACTCTTATGATGCTTATTCATTATTCACGTTATTATGATGCTTATTCATTTCTTGATGGCTGTATATCAATCACTGTGTGTAAAATTAAACTGACCAGATATTTAATTTTAAGTTGTTGTAAGTACACCAGTTTCTTTGAATATACTACAAGGCATCATGGCAGTTGTTGTGCGCTGCAGTAGACTCACTTGCTTTTTGTATTAGAACAGACATATTAAGGGTTTCCCCTTAATGCCTATCTCAGTTTTTTTATTTTTTTATTTATTGCAGTACACCCTTCCCCTCCTGCTTAACAAAAACAAACGTGGTTACTACAAGTTCCTATGGCTATTTTTTTACTGTCTTAATGGCATCGTAGCAGTGACAATATCTTGAATCTAGTTACATTTTTATTTTTCTTATAATAAAATGAAAACAAAAGAGGTGCTGTTGTACTGAATATCAGCATGATATGTTAAGTGGCATTTGTAGAACTGTTGTATAAAATCAATATTACAATCGAGGTTGTCCTGTTGTATTGAATATCAGGTTGTGATGCCTTCAGTTCTTTAGCGCCGATCTTGGATACTAGGGTGCATCTATTTTCACTATTAACATTATGATGGTAGATGAGAACTATGACAGGAAAGTAGAAATATTATTGAAACTGAGATTACGTCCTTTTGTCTTGATGCTAACAGCTGTAAGTCATTTAGGTCTTTGAGATCAGCACTGCCACACAGTTAGAAACGCAGCCCTTGATTGGTCGACAAGTAAGAAATTCAGGCTCTTATCGGTTGACAATCAAATTATAGATGGGTTTTTATTAATTAATTTTTTCCAATAAAAAAAAAATTGATGATCTCATTTTTTTTTTTTTTTTTTTTTTGCTTGCGGTCTTTAATTTTTATTCATTTAATTTTAGTTGTATTTGCCAGTATTAATGAAGTTATGCCAAAATGTTGCATGTTATGTCCAGCTTTACATAACACCCACATGGCCTTTCTAAATCTACGTTTTGTGGCTTTGCAGGAATTTTTCAAGCACTATGCTTGCACCAGTAGCCCTGACATTTGCAATGATGAGGAAAACAAGCTGGCCATGTTGAACAAAGGTAGAGTGATTAACAACCACACAGATGCTCTCAAAGCAGAGGGCTTCAAATCCAATGCAGAGATTTCCAGGAAAACGTTTCCTTTAAAAGTCTGCTGTAAACTCTCGACCATCTGATATATTAGTTTAATTCTCTTTGGCACTGCGTTTGAGTCATTTCGGATGAAGCCAGAGCCTCTTGAGACCCTGGAGCGTGTTTTCTCCATGTTACTTTCCACTTTGTCCTTATTCAACTTTGTATGCAATGTTTCATATAAAATTGTGCTGGAAAGCTACACAGTCATGATCTTACTGATGGTTGTGGACGCTGCTATTCCAGAAAACTCCGGTGAGACGAGGGCAGTAGTGAATCTGAATGAGGAGGAGCCCGCGCATACCAACTCTGTGTTTGCCATCTTTAAAAAGGTAACTTTGTTTTTTTGGCTTGATTCTGCTCTGCTTCACAATTTAATGTCTAGTTTTTATAAAGCATTCTCAGGGATTAAAGTTCAAAATTATTAAGTAATAATTAGACAATAAGCAACGGTACAAGGCCAAAAAGTGCTGAACCGGGCTAATTTATTCATCACGTCTTCCCAGTCACACGCTACTTTAATCTACGCACATACTAAAAAATAAAAACATTTACATTTGAGCATTTGGCAGAGCCCTTATCCAGAGGGAGTTACATTTTATCTTTTTTTGGTTGTGTTGGGATTTGAACCCAGGACCTTAAAGGCATAGTCAGCAGAGCCAGCTTTGACTTTAAATGTCACAATGTACCCACAAACCCTCAAGTTATGAAAATCCTCTTGTCCAGCACTCCATAGAAATAGTTTACATATAGATAAAGTTAACCAAGACTGTAATCATAAAGTTTCTAAAGAAGGAGGAGTGAGAAGCCATGTTTTAAAAGGAGTTACCTGCAACCCCGTCACACTGATGAACGAGAGGAAAGTAATCCTACAAACAAATCCACAACTCGCGTTTATTTCAGCATCTAAGAATGGTGACCATTAAATGAGCTTGAATGCCATGTTCGCCTGCACGCGCTCGCACTCATCCCTTTAGTACTTTGCCTTTGAGGGCCGCTTGTTTTTATTATACACTGTAATGTGCAACTGATTCAGTCAAGAGTAATGGAAAGAGAGTAACATGTTATTAAAATACCATGCAGATAGGCTTTTAATTTTATTGTCAGACACACACCCATGTGAAATATATTAAGACGTAATTATAACATTAATGTACTAACTTTAAGCTGGTTTTTGCGGTATTGTTGCAGGCCGCTGCACTCTCACCCACATACTCGCCCACACGAACTCACACATTCACATCGTGCGAATACCACGGCGCTCAGACATCCCTCTCTGATTAGCAGAGTGATTTGAGTCAGGTCACATGGCAAAATGTTCTAGGTTTACAACTAGACAATAAAGATGTTTTAGGCTTTAATTTATATGAAGATCAAAATAAGTAGTTGCGGAAAAGGCCAGATTAAGAAAGAGAAGGACATTAGAGAAACACGCAGGTTAGTGCGCCATTATTTACAGCCGTGTTTGTGACTGTAAGAAGCCCAGATGTTAGAGATGCAGCTGCTGAGACAGGCGTCACAGGCGCACACAGTGTAACATGACGTGATACACTCAGCTCTACCAATGACTGTTTTTTTGATTATCCCTGTGTGAATATTTTGTATAAATGGAAACGTAGCCCATCTTTCCTTCATCGGACATTTTATGGTCTGCTAAAGCTCAGAGATTTGGTATTTTTATAGTCTCTGAGAAGCCTTGTTCATGTTTGCGCAATTCATGGCCTAGTGCATGTCAAAGCAGTTCAGCTAAAAGAAAGTAACATAAGTACATTAAATTAAAAGTAAATGTACCTTTTTAAATAATTTTAATCAAAGCATAAAATTGTCTGTCAAAATATCATTTTGATAACGTTAAAATTAGTTTTAAATTATTTAACCTTTTGGTTCATTATTTCTTTGCATATTTTTATTCAATTAGTGTTGTAGCCTTGTTGGGCTTGTCTACTCTGCAGTATCTTTGTAGATAAATACCCAGTGGAGTTTGGACTGTGCATTAGTGACTGTGGACATCCCAAGTGAGCGTGGGCCACTCAGATATGATGTACCTGGTGTGAAAATCAGTCTCACTCCAGCCCTGCTGGAAGCGGTGAATCCTTTTTAAAACAAGGCTCTATTTGTGGCACTGTCATCTAAAATAAGTTGTAAACACGTTATTATACTATTCATATTCACATCATGTTTTTCCTAGAAATGTTTTCAGGCCCAGACACAAGAGGAGGTTATATGCTCACACCGGAAAAATTATTATTATTATTTTTTTCCCCTCGTGTAACACTTTTGGTTCGTAATTTCCACATAAAGGTCAAAGTAAAACAAGGAGAGAATTAGTAAGATGTTTTTGTATTGCACATAAAACTGTCAGTTACCACATATTTTACAATCAAAGAAGATTGTCTTGTCAAACTGAATAAAAATAACTAAATAAAAATTTATACATTATGCAGAAAATGTAAGATGAAAAACAAGCATTGTTATATGTTATCTTAGATTAGATTAGCGTCATTCAACATAAGGAGTTTTTTTTTTTTTTTTTTTTTGTTAAAACTTTACCCAAATAAACAGATCTCATCCCACAACGGAGCAGCTAGCCAGCCAGATCAAGTAATGTTAGCTGTTAAATGCTAATGAGAGGATGAGTCTGTTAAATTCCCCTCATCATGCGCAACACTGTTCCTGGGTTTGTCCCAAGCAAATCAGAGGGGCAAATCATTTGATGGATTTTACCAGTGGCACACTAAATCTAAATAATTATACCACCACAACTAATCATACATACTATACATTTTCAGTGCTCTAAATGACATGTGCTAATCGTTTGTGCACCCTGACCCCTTTAGATTTGGGTGATGGCCCTTTCAGTGTGCTTTGTCTTCACCGTCACTATTGGAATATTCCCTGCTGTGACTGTAGACATCAGATCCTATGGGGAAAAAGACGGTAATTGGAGTAAGTGAGTTTTGAGAAAATGTGCTCCTGAAAGATTTCAGGGTGTAATGTGCTCCCAATCTCATTGACGTCCTGTCTCTCACTGGTATCCCTAGATAAATACTTCATGCCCGTGTTCTGTTTCTTGCTCTTCAACTTGATGGACTGGGTTGGACGAAGCTTAACTGCAAAAACCACATGGGTAAGTATCAGTGTTGTTTTTTTCCCTTTAAATGAAATGCTCCGATACTACTGTAGACTGTTGAGTACAAATGTATCTGTATAGACAGTTTCATAGTGGTTTACTACCTAGATCCACCTTTTGTCAAACCATAATGAAAAATTAAATGTATAGAGAGAATTGGAATTATGTCGGTCATGTGTAAAGCAATTATATTTTTACAATTTGTACGGAATTTTACCACCGTTTCTGGTAAGTGTGTGTTCAGTCTGCACACTAGCCAGATGTTCTGGTAAAATTCCGTCTGCCTCTCAAGTCTTCTGCCGCTCCCTCCCCAACGGTTCTCCATGTAGTTGTAGAAAAGTAATGAATTATAAAGCCACTAAACTGGATTAGAGATGGTATCTATTGTTTTAAACATGACAGAAATAATTCCAATTCTCTCTCTCTCTCTCTCTCTCTCTCTGGCTAGTGTGTGCAGTTTTTAAAATAAACAAAAAGATCACACAAACTGACATTACTGTAGGTTCTCTGTTCAAGTTCAAACTTGTGTTTTTTTGTTTTGTTTTTTGCCAGCTTTGCCTCTTTCTCTTTGCCCATCCCTGAACACACAAATAACCTTTCTTGCTGGTTCAACCCATTTCCCTTCCTGTCTGCAGCTGATGCTTGAACATGCCCAGCTGGCAAACTGTACTATTGATTTTATACGAGGGTTGTTCAAGTCAAATCACAGCTTGTGAAGAAATTTCTTATGAATGCAGGCATAATCAGAGCGGTGCAGAGACTCTTAGCCGCAGTGAAACATTTGAATAGTGCAAACATTTTAAAGAAGGATGTATGTCCATGAATGATGATCCCTGCCAAGGCCGCTCAGAGCCCACTGCAGGCACTTTCGTGAACATTCAGCGAATGGGACAACTGAACCTTGAAAACTGACAGATAACTTGATTAGAGACAGTTATCTGCAGTAATTTGCATAAGAGATGCATCTGTTGAAACTGTACACACAATCATTCACCAACACCACTTGCACATTACAGGAACTGACCGCTCTCCAAGCCATTTTCACATGTTTAGGTCATCAAAGGAGTTCCTTGGAGGCCAGCGTTTCAGACATGAAGCAGGCAGTCCGATCATGACCCAGTTGTACTGAGAACTTTTTACCTTGATGGTGTCAAAGCACCGGGGCAATAAGGATAGGGATAAGCATGGTTAGTGTAACAGGGGATTATAAAGAGAGTTTTGTTTTGTTATTTGTTTTGTACAATCAAAAGTCCCGGTCTGACTTGAACACTTCTCGTAGTATAATGTTTAGTATAAGTATATTTTAAATAAGTGTGGCAAAAACACACAAGTCTTTGATTACAGCTGTTGAGTGCAAATCTTGTGTGCATGCTTTTTGAAAGTTTTTTTTTTTTTTTACCTTGATGGCGTCAAAGCCATAATTTTTTTTTATCTGAAGTATTCTAAAATAGGTGGCACGGTGGTGTAGTGGTTAGCACTGTCGCCTTCGGTCCGGGTTCGATTCCCGGCCAGGCTCGATTCCCGTCTCTGTATGCATGGAGTTTGCATGTTCTCCCCGTGCTTGGTGGGTTTCCTCCGGGTACTCCGGTTTTCTCCCACAGTCCAAAGATGTGCAGGTTAGGCTAATTGGCGTTCCCAAATTGCCGGTAGTGTGTGTATGAGTGTGTGAGTGTAAGGGTGTGTGCCCTGCGATGGATTGCCACCCTGTCCAGGGTGTACACTGCCTCGTGCCCCAAGTCTCCTGGGATAGGCTCCAGGTCCCCACGACCCTGAATACAGAATAAAGTGTAAAGAAGATAAGTATGATTTCTTGAGTATTCTAAAATAATGAATAAAGCTCTTCCAGTGACTGTTAAAACCAAGGCCAGCAGTCTCTCGCTAGCTAAAAAAAATGCCTGAGAGAGAATGAGATGGAGCGGTGGCAGATGTCCAAACCAATAAAAGATTCTTCACCTTGGCAGAAAACTTGCAGACAAAATGACCAGCAGTAATGTACCGCACAAGCACACGCGCTGTAATTAAAAGATAAAACCTGGTCGCTGCAGCTTTCCAGCTTAAGAAAAATACTTTTGTATTTCCTAATCAGAATTGGACCGATAACCTTTAAGGTCTATTTTAATTTGCATTGCGTTTATGTGAGCACAGAAAGAAAAGGAATGAAATCTTTGCAAAACAAAAAAAAATCTGATAAAAAGGATTGGATAAAAGTTGGATAATACCATGGGTTTTCAATTCAAACAAGGATTTTCGATTGTGCAGAATATTGGAGTACATTTATGAGAATAAAAACTCTCTGTATAATCTCACTATCTCTTTCTCTATATAATCCTCTGCTACACTAACACGATTATCCCAGCGTTTCACTAGTGCTTGGATACCATCAAGGTAGAACGTTTTCTCAGTATCCCAGAGCCGTGATCAGACTGACTGCTTCACATCTGAAATGCTGGCCTCCCAGGAACACCTTTAGTGGCCCAAACATGTGGAAATGACTGGAGTGAGGTCAGGACTGTACTGGGGATGTGGCAATAACACCTAGCCAAGTTCCTGTAATGCGCAAGTGGTGTATGTGGATGATTGTGTGTGTACCGTTCCCACAGACATGCATCTTTTCCACGAGTTAACAACAAGTTATCTGTCCATATTCATGGATCAGGCGTTCCACTGTTAAATGTTCATGAGAATGACTGCAGTGGGCTTCAAGGGATCGTCATTTATGGACATACTGCCTTCTGCAAAACGTTTGTATCGTTCAAATGTTTTACTAAGACTAAGACTAAGAGTCTCATCACTGTACTTTTTGCTTGAAACCAGTCAACTGTTTTTACACCTTCATTCTCCAGAAATTTCATCACAAGTCCCGGTTTGACTCCCATAATTTTTTTTGAAAAGTGAACTTTTGCCATGACGAATTAGAAAGAAGATTTTGAAATGAAGCACACAATGTTACAGAAAGTGTCACCACCACACATTGTAAGGCTTCTAGTTCCATATCTGTTCCAAAGCATAAAAACGTGTAGTCAAGTGGTTTGTGCATATCTGAATCCAGCTGGAGGCTGAATAAATTGAGTAATGTGTGAGTAATATTGATGGCTGAAATACTGAGCAGGCTAAGGATGTGGTATGTTAAAAAGAAAGCTTTGACTCAGCAAAAAGGAAAACCTTGTTCTCGACACCAAGTCAATGGCATGTACTATATCTGCGTCATGGCACGAAGGAAGTGGGCAAGAGCTCCAACTTCAGGAAAAGAGCAGCAGTGATGGAAAGTAGACAGTTTGCCCAGAAATTAAGTAAATTAATCCAGGAGTCTGGGAGTGGTGCCCAGTGCTAAGAGAGAGGAGTCGTCATAGACTCTTATACCCCTATCTCACCTGTGCGGTTTGACTCACGGTGAGATGCGGTGTTGGGCACCGTGAGTTGCCGCAATTGCCCGCCGACGGTCCGCTGAAGTTCCGGGAAGTTCGCCAAGGTCCGCAAACTTCCGCGAGGCCCGTCAAAAAAATTAAACGTTTAATTTTTCGTGCGGAAAGATGGAAACGTACTCACAACACTCGCGGTAAATCATACTGAACCGTATTTATGGCCACCGCGCGAAACCACATAGGTGAGATAGGGGTATTAGGTAGATAGTAGAAGCTAATTAACATTAATGCTGCACTAGATACTAGTAGAAACAAAGTTGCATGGTACTAGAATTAAAAAAAATGGTACTATACCAGCATTTTGAAATAATTGAAACTTTTACTATGCACATGTCTAATATGAATCCGGAGACATTTTTGTTATAAATTGGGCAAAAAGAAACTGTGCATGCGCTATTTAAAGTGTGGTAGAGGTTGCTTTCTTCGGACATTCACTGCACATTTGAGATTTTCTCGTCTATTTCTTAATACAGAAACACACAAAAAGGACAATGTATATTGTCTTACACCGGAGTGGACAGAGAAACAGGGATACGTTAATATATTTTTACATTTTCTTCCATTATAACCTGCCGAATCTAATTTCTCAAAAAAAAAGCGGATCATTGGGCCTTTAAAGTGAAGCCATCAGTTAGGGAGCGTCTAAGAAGTGCACGACCTGTCCAACAATGTAGGGTTCTATAAAGAATAAAGATTATGTCACGGGACATCTAACATACTGTGGTATTAAAATACAGTGTGGATACAGGATTTATTTACTTTGTATAGTGTGCAAATATATGAGTGATTACACATATTGTGCCCGCATAAAACTCTGGAGTAATATTAGCAACTATAGCAAAAGCTAAAATTACCACCATTAAAGAAAAATGTTCTCATTGCTTATTGTTTTTCTGCAAACAAATAGAAGTAACTCAATTTTATGATTTACACTCTATTCGACTCTATTCTTCCCATCAAAGACGCAGCTTGATTTTTAAAACACTATATAGTTTTAAAACAAACTATAAAGTCCTAGATTATGATGTATCTCATCAGAATGTTTCCTAGGTACAGGATCTATCAAAAATAATTAGGCCCTTTGCTTTCACATTTATCACTAGAATCTTTCTTGAGCATGTTTTTTTATTTATTTATTTATCAGTCAACCATGCTCATTAACCTCAATACTTTTCAATACCTTCTTTCTGATCTAGCACCTCTAGCTCATGATTATAATGATTATGGTTGACTGATAAATGGATAAATAAATGTTTGATTGTGTATTGTTTTGTAGATACACACAGAGTTTTGTAGATTGTTTGTGATCTTAATATTCTGTGCGCTCTGTCTCTGCAGCCTGGTAAAGACAGCATCTGGCTGCCTGTCCTTGTGGTAGCTCGTCTCATATTCGTCCCCCTCTTCATCCTGTGCAACGTGCATCCCAGGCACACCATTCCTGTCCTGTTTAATCATGACGCCTGGTACATCGTCTTCATGATCTTCTTCTCCTTCAGCAACGGCTATCTGGCCAGCCTGTGCATGTGCTTCGGACCCAAGTGAGTACACAGAGTTTACAGTGCATGCTAGGATTTTTTTGTGTTTATTGACCATCATACAGTGCTGTAAAAAGTATTTCCCACTTTCCCTGATGGTTTTTTTTTTTTTTCCCGTGCATGTGTCACACTTAAATGATAATATTAAATGTGTAATATAAAAGTTTAATTTATTTCAAAGATAACCAAAATATAAACTTTTAGTAGTGCAGTTTTAAAATGATTTCATTTATTAAGGGAAAAGAGCTGTGCAAACCTGCCTGGCCCTATGTGAAAAAGTAATTGCCCCTAAATTTTAAAACTGGCTGTGCCACACTTGGCAGCGACAACTGCAATCAAGCATTTGTGATAACTGGCAAATAATAGTGATGATTATCTTTCACATAGTTTTTGGAGGAATTTTGGCCCACTCTTCAAAGCAGAATTATTTTAATTCCGCCACATTGGAGCATGAGCAGCATATTTGAGAATCTCAAACAGATTTAAGTCGAGTTTTACTAGGCCACTCCAAAACCTTAATTTAGTTTTTTTTTTTTTAGCCATTCAGAGGTGGACTTAATGAGATATTTTGGATCATTGTTCTGCTGCATAAGTGCACTTGAGCTTGAGGTTACAAACTGGTGGCCGGACATTCTCCTTCCTTCTGTAGAGCACAGAATTCCATCATTTATGACTGTTAATTCAGGTCTTGCAGCGGCAAAGCAGCCCCAGAGCATCAAAATACCACCACCAAGTAACAGGCCATGCACATTCCAAAAACTTCATTTTTTTTTTGTCTCATCAGTCCACAGAATATTTCCCCAAAAGTCTATTATAAAGATATTTTTTTGGCAAATGTGAGATGAGCATGTGTGTTCTTTTTGCTCAGCAGTGACTTTCGCCTTGGAACTCTCCCATGCATTATATTTTTGCCCAGTCTCTTTGCCCATATTGTTGAATCATGAACACTGACCTTAACTGAGACAATTGTTTTTCACATACTGTAGGGCTAGGCAGGTTTGTACAGCTTTTTTGCCCCTTAATAAATGAAATCATAATATGAAAACTGCATTTTGTATTTACTCGGGTTATCTGTGTAATATTACAATTTGTTTGGCGATCTCAGTCATTTAATTGTGACAAATGTGCAAAAAAATAAAATTAAATCAGGAAGACTTTTTTCATGCCACTGTAGTTTTTGTGTCGTCGCACGAACACAGTCAACAGAACTCTGGTCCATGTTTGAGGCAAGTCTATACAGATTCAAGGGTTGTTTACGATGTCACCTCATGTCAAATAATTTGCACTAAATAGTTTAGCTGGGTGTAAAGGTTTGTATGAGATCATGAGATGATGAAATAGCTCTCAATTCAGTTATTTGTGATTTTGTTTGGCGATATGTGCGCAGAAGCATGCAGTGTTGCAACAGAATGCATTTTTATGGCTTTACATAATAATAAAATCATTCAAATTAAAAGCCTCCAATTTATAATACAATAAACAATCCTGCAGACACACAGCCTGCGCACTCACGGTCAGGGTGAGTTTTGAGACTTTGGAGGCATGTGAGGAGGTAAAATGACTTCTCTGAACTGTTTACACATTTTCATCCTGTGTGGCATGAGGGAGTTATTTTTATAAATGATAATTATGGCAAATGACCGGCACACATGCTGCTCAGGAAAAAATTGCTTCATTTGAAGTTAAAAGTTAAATTCTTGTAATTGAAGGTAGTTTGCGTTGTTTAAATTCTGCCCTTTCTTTTTATGCGAGAAAATCAGTGTTATGAAGAATGGACTTCATTCATTTCATTTCATTTCATTTCACTGTTAGTGAAAACAGTTGGATATTCTGAGGATGTTACAATGTAACAGAATGTTACTGTTACACACAAAGCTCGCGTCAGAATTCTGATTTAATTTAAAATAGTGTCAAGTTAGTGTGGGAATCTACAGGGACAAAGGATGTTGTGCTACATGCTCATATTTTGAGTGATATTCATAAAACAAGGTTTTGGAGTCAGTCTGGCGATACATGAATTGCCACACAAAAGAATCACGTTAATGAGTCCTTTCTTGTGCTCTATCCTTTGTAAGTTTATAAAAAGAATTAGAAGGAACGTAGCAGCAGAAAACATTAAAACAGTGGACTATGTCCTCTCATTTCCGTTCCTATTCTACAGAACTGTAATAATAGATCACACCCTATTTAGTAATGTTTGCTTTACTCACTGGTCATATGCAGTTCTGGGAACACAAGGCACGAGGACTGGGGATGCATCCTGGAATGGACGTCATACATACTGCACACGTTAATCTTTTACTGCTTCCTGTGTAGTAATTATTGTGCTGTTTTGGATTTGTCCCACAGGAAAGTGTCTCAGCATGAAGCAGAGACAGCGGGGGCAATCATGGCCTTCTTCCTGTCCTTGGGTCTGGCGATGGGAGCTGCACTGTCTTTTGGATTCAGGGCAATGATCTAGAACCTTTTACCTTTAACCTTTTACCTAACGTCTTCTAGGGTGAAAGACAGAAACATTGCAAAACTGGTAAACTTTGTCATTTGGAAACACATGGATTTCATATTCACTTCAGTCCTGGTTCAACTAATCAAAAAAACTTTCTCATTCAGAAGAACATGAACTCATTGAAACTTCAGTTTACAAACCTTGAACAGAAAAAAAAAAAAAAAAGTGTTCGATCAAATGCCAAAAGAACATTGTATTAGCTTGTGTTTTATTAGCTTAGTTTATTTTTTTATATTAATAGAAGTATAAATTTTTCAATGTGTTGTATTTTATGCTCTTATTTTTTTATATTTAACAGTGATTATTTTAAGATGTACTAATACTAAAAAAGAACTTTGCTAAAAGGGTAAACTCTGCTGTACCGGGGCTTATGCTGATGAAGAACCAAACACCGTGTTTAGTAACTGCGTGTGGTCAGTTAAAACCATAGAATTATTTTTTAACATATTTAATTTATTTTTTTGTAGTGGAGGTGGTGTAGTGGAGGCGGCACTGTCGCCTTGCACCTCCAGGGTCCGGGTTCGATTTCCGGCCAGGCTCGATTCCCGTCTCTGTGTGCATGTTCTCCCTGTGCTTGGTGTGTTTCCTCAGGGTACTCCGGTTTCCTCCCACAGTCCCAAGATATGCAGGTTAGGCTAATTGGCGTACACAAATTGCCTATAGTGTGTAAATGAGTGTGTGTATGTGTGTGTGTGTGCCCTGCGATGGACTGGCACCCTGTCCAGGGTGTACCCCGCCTCGTGCCCTAAATCTCCTGATGAGTGAGTGAGAGTGAGTGTAATGATAAATCTTTAAAGGAGTACTTTTTTTGCAATCTCTCACATTCTGCAAATTAAAGGAATAGTTTTGTTTTGGGTTTTTTTTCCCTTCAATTTTGTTTGAGGTGCATATAAATACATTTTACCAGAGGTCTGGGGGGCGCTCTGCACACTGATTGTCACCCAATTTGTTTGTCACCCGGAAAGCCAGTGCAATAAGTCAAATTCCACAAACCTTGTTCCAATTCATTCTAAAAGTTCAGTTGGGATTCGTATAAAACCCCTGCGGTCATATTGAGCTAAACTGAGTTGTTATCTTTCAAATTATGGGAGGTTTCATATAAATGTAACTATTTTCTTTTCCCTGAAAAGCTGAACTTTTACTAAATGCTGTGTAACTTTGAAAGATACTATCCTTATTTAGCTCAGTGGGACTGCAGAGGCTTTCAACTATGAGTTTCAGCTGCACTTTGGAATGCATTCATGCATATAAGGAGGGTTGTGGAATTTGGCCCTATTATTTGCACAGTACTAGTGTTTCAGGTGACAATCTTTGGTGTGCAGGACAGTCTGCAGAACAGAAAAATTTATAACGACCAAGACCTATTGTGCATCGTAATTATGATGTAAGACCGACATAAAAAAATATTTTTTTAAATGAACTATCCCTTTAATTCAGTAGTTTTTATAAAGACTAATATACAGTATATATTGTAAGAACTTGTTGTCTCCAGTCTGCCTGAACTTTCTTGCAAGCCTGCCGAGATTGTAGTTTTGAATCCTAGTTATGCAAGGTGTATTTAACATATCTACTAGCGTTTTTTTTTTTTTTTGTATTATTTTTTTTTATTTACTATTTTGTGTGTGCTCATGTGTTCTAAGCACACATGCTGTATAGATTTAATAGATAAAGATTCAGGTTAAAAGAACAGTGTGCTGCCTTAATAGATGCCCTTTAGTTTCCTTTTTTTTCTTTTTTTTGCATTGCTGTGCTGACTTGGTGGCTCTCGGCATGAGTGCATTCAATAAAGCCTGAGCTGAATTCTCTAAATTAATGGTGATTGTCTTTTTATTTGTGCTTACAAATAAACTTTAGTGTAAACTGAGGAGTTGAACAGATTCCACAAGCAGAAGTGATTTTTTTTTTTTTAAGCATTTCCTGAGCAACTTCCCACATCTGGTCTTTTACACCAGGGGGTCATACCGTGATTGGAGTTTTATAGAAAAAAAAAAAAAAGTGCAAATGATCGGTGTTTAACGTATGAGGATACAGATGGCTGGTTTCAATTTTTATGTAGTAATTTGCACATTAAAAAAAAAATCTTTTGTAAACTTTTGCTTCTAATCACACACAGACAAGTGAATAGGATCTGTATTGTACTGTACCTGGTCCCAGCTTTACACTATTAGCTTAGTTTATTTTAATTTTTTTATAGTAATAGAAGTATGAATTTTTTTCAATGTGTTGTATTTTATGCTCTTGTACATCACATGGTGTTCAGCAAAAAGTAACGTCCTTCAAAAACAACAGTAAAAACTTTATGATGGCAGCTAAAGAACCCAAGAAGAAGCCAGGTCCCAGTCGTCATGACCAGTGACCACAGGACTGGCCCAGTAGGTTATTTTCTGGCTCATCGCTTGAATTTAGAATTATATTTAAAATTATAATCAGCTTGTTTACCATAACTGCATTTAAACCTCATAAAATAACTAGTCTCTGTTATACCATCAGCGTATGAAACCATGCTCAAACCTGAACAATAAATAAATAATGCATGTTCAAGTCATACTGTTCATCAAGTGTTTAATCAAGTGTTCCCTTCAATTATTCTATTTAAAACACAATTTCAGCTCCTGGCTATCACTTTACTACATGTGAGGATGTTCAGACACTGCATGATGAAACCATTATTTGGGAATTTTTTATTTTCTTGATGATGAATCTGCAGTCTTTGTGCCATTTTTAAACCTTGTTAGCAAATCCCTTGCAGTCAGTGGCTGCCTGAAATCTGGAACCTGTACACACATCACCAAACGCTGAGTATCTTCCTGTTCTGCCAGGGCTTCACTTTAGCCATATTCAGGTTCTGCTTGTGCTTTCACTTTAGCAAACTAAATGCATTCTCAGCTGGATTCAGATCTGGTGACTGATTTTCATCACTGAAGAATATTCTACTTCTTTACCTTTTAATGTACGTTTTAGGCAAAAATTTAAAAACAAAAAACAATTGAACCAGTTTCACTGGCAGCCATAATACCGCATGTAAGGTGATGCTTTAGATCATGAACACTTCCTTCCCTTCTCTATTCCCTTCCCTTCCCATCATTGTGGTACAAACTGATCTTTGCCTCATCTGTCTATAGGATGTTGTTCTAGAATTGTGTAGGCTTTCTGTCCAAATGGCTTTGGCATTCTCTAATCTTTCTGTTTTGGGAATTTGCCAATGGTTTACATCTTGCAGTAAACTCCTTGTCCTAAAGTGACAGTTTGTGACCTCAAGCGCACTTGGGTTATGATTGGGTTGGGTTTGACAGGCTGTTCATGCTTGAAAACCCTTTAATGTGGATAAATTAAAACGATTCTGCAAAAAAAAAAAAAAAAGTTTGCCAAAATCCCTCCACAACGATGTGAAAGACTCCTTGCCAGTGATCACAAACGCTTGACTGCAGTTGTTGCTGCCAAGGGTAACACAACTAGATATTAGGTTTAGGAGCAATTACTTTTTCACATACAGTAGGACGAGGCAGATCTGGACAGCTTTTCGATCTTAATAAATGAAATCATTTTTAAAAATGTTCATGTATTTACTTGGGTTATCTTTGTATAATATTAAAATTTGGTTGATCTCAATTAAATGTGACACAAATTCAAACACATGTTTTCACAGCATTGTACATCATATTTCTTCATCCATATGCAATTTTTCTTCCTTTATTTCAGGGCTTTTGGTGTTTGAGTTCATTGGTGTGTTCTTTCTTGCTAAATTGGTACCAAATAGCTTATTTTCTCCACGCTTAATGCTTTTGCTATATCACTGATGGGTTTCCTTGAAGAAGGCAGATGCTTGAATTGAACCTTTTATCTGGTTACTTTTAAGTAAAAAAAAAAAAAAAAAGGAATAACACACCTGACCATAAAACAGCTGAAAGCAAAAGCATTTTTGGTTGATACAACAAGCTGCGGACATACAGTAGTTGAAGAAAGCAACGTTGCATTAACCTCTTTTTAGAACCTTTGCTCTCTTCATGGTGCATGAATAGTGTAGATGCTGACTGAAGTACAGATGTTAAACAGATGTTCAGATGAGGATGTTCAGGCTAAAAATAGAAAATAGTTTTAGTGAAACTATTTTAACACCAAATGCATTAAATATCTCTAGGCCCCACCTGTGTCTAAATCAGGAAGCACCGACAAGGAAAGCCTTGATGTCATAGAGAGGAAACGTGTGAGCATAAACACGTCTAATAATAATAAACAGTATCATCTATTTAGGTCATACAATTTATGCCAAACTCATACACTTTCCAGGTATGTGAGACAAATGGAGTTATTCATCTAGAGCGTAAAAAGGGTAGGAGAAGTTTAGTAAAAAAAAAAAATAATAATTTGAAAATTTTAATTCCCAATTCCAAATCCCCATTCTACAGTCGTTCCATCAAAACCTAAGACAGGAACTGAAAGAGGTTGAGGATCCCCTCCAGGCAACATGACATAACTTTAGAGCATTAAAAAAAAAAAGGACACCCATTGGGTGTGTCTATTCTTCATTCTAACCGCCAAAATGAAATGTTTATTGCTCAGTCAAGAAGTATTGTGTTCAGCTTTACATGATGAATAAATATAAATGTGTGCAATACAAGAACACTAAGTCCATGTTGCCCTTAGGCAACACTGTACCGTGCAGGAATCAGGTGTGGTGGTGGTGGTGGTATTATTATAAATTATTATTATTAATAAAAAAAAAGTAAGAAGGAAAACCCAGTAGGAGAGGCAGCAGCAGCAACATATACGTACTACACTATTAAATGTCCACCCCATATTTGTTGAATGTTGCCTTCAGACAAAACTCAAAATTCCTGAAATTGAAAAATCAATTAATAAAATGTCTATGGATTTTATTAAAAAGTGATCAAATGTTCTATTTTAAGTAGATAAACCTGTATCATAATGTATACCAAAGACAGTTAAATGGTGCTGTCTCACAGTTGGAGGATTCTCCCGAAGTCCCTGTGGGTTTTCTTCCATCTTTACTTCTATAAACATCCCTCCTCTCCCATAAGTTCTGTGAGTCTCCCGCAGAACCCTGATATAAACGCACCTCCAATATGCCATTACAACATCCCAGAAACTGATCATATGCACATACTCGCTTTGTGCTAACCTTTCTCTCCCCATCAGTCCAGTTGCGTATCCTGCAGCGCCATGACAGTGTCGTGTACAAAATGTACTTCTTAAAATTGTGTGGTGTCCTCCTGCTTATAGCAGCATTACAAGTAATAGCAGTTTTGCTCACTGCACTGCTTCAACAACGATTTTTCTATTGCCCCTGATAAGTTTAATGGTTTATTTGAACTAACTGAATTAATTTTTTCTACTACTGCTGGTAAGTGGACTGGCTCTGCTCAAAACTGTCCAGATACTCAAAGTGTACAGAAACCTGCTCTCTTAGATTATCTGTGTTTGGAATCTTCAAGTACAAAAAAATCTGTGGTGTTCGTATTGAAGCTAAATGTTTTCAGCTGTCCTACTTCAAAGTGTCTCTCTTCTTTCTGTATTAATTTAAGGAAATAAGCAGAAAGACATCATTTAAAATATAACATTTTCACTGCACTTTTGCAGAGCACTGTGGAGAATAAAAAAAGAATGTAGAAATCACTGCATCTTAAAATTTATGAAGAAATAAAAAATAAAAAAAATCTAAAATATGTGAATATGTTTATTGTTTTGGTGTTTCTGGACACTGCAAACGACCTTAATAGTAAAATTAATATTCTTTTCAATTAATTAATATAAAAATTCAGTACCACTGTTTCAGGATTGGTCATGCTGGATGAGGGATTTGCAAAAATGTACAAAATGGAGAAAGAAAAAAAACGAAGACAAAAATCATAAATAGTCACACTCATTGAGCATTATCAAATCTAAAATGCATTTAAAATAACTTCAGTCCCCAGTATCATCTAGGCAATGCAACAGTTCTTCATTCGTCAGGTATGCCGAGGGCTAAGAGTACAGGCAGTCCAGCTCCGGCGACCAGAGTGATGCTTTCCATTAACCCGAGTCCTGTGTGATGGTACGCTCCTGTTTCTGCGTGGTGGTGGATGTGACTGGATCGCTGCTGTCCTCTGCTGTTAATCTCAGGCATGACATGCACCGTAGCCACGTAAAGGAATGTCCCAGCGGAGACCAGCATGCCGATTCCTGTCGCACCCAGGCGGTGCTCTGACGAGCCACCCGTCTATATAGGTTAAAGAAAGAAAAAGAGAGCGACTGCTCGAATAATGCTTGACACACAGATTCTCATCTTATCTTGTGCTTACATAGCATGACTAGTCATATCAGCATGAGCTCCAAAAATAGGGAGAAATTTTATGGGTTTTTTTTAAACATCAAAGCTAGAAGTTAAAAATAAACTAATAACAAAAGACCTGTTTATTTCAAGCTAGCTCTCCTTCATGTAGTATAGAACTGCAGTCAGAACACGTTAGTGTTGTATTACCGCAATAAGGATGAAGTAGGTGCTGATGGCTGTTAGAGGGGCTGCACATGAAAAAGCCAGCAAATGCTTCTGGACTGTGCTTCTCTCCAAACCCGCGTGCATGAGGAACGAGACGAGACCGAACGCCGCTGGAGCCTGGAGACAAAGTGACGAAGGAAATGTTCAGACTGTGACTTACTGGAAATCCAAAAAAATTGTTTCAATATTTAAGTGAGGAAAGTTACTTCTATTCAGTCGCACTGCTCAAGGCAATATAATAGCTGTGGCATTCAGATCAGGCAAATAAACAATGGTTAGTTCATGTTTACCATAAACTACTTTAAGTCTGGGACTGGGTTTCTCACTAGTGTCTAAAACACTGTATTTGAACACAAGAACTTTCCTTTTTAACCGTTCTATCAGGGATAGAAAATGCAGACTGAAGTGTGTGTTTTTTTCTTTGCTGTTGAATGAATTTTTTTTTATAATATTAACAACATAGCAAGCATTAAAATAACTGCTGCAAATTAGATTTTGGGAATTTTGATTGTGCAGAATAACAGAACACAGGTATGAGAGTAAAAGTCCCTATATTTCTCTATATAATCCACTGCTACACTAAAGCACTTATCCCGGCGTTTCTCTAGTGCTTGGAGATCGAATCGAATGTTTTCTCAGGGTGGCGGAACCATGATCTGACTGTCATCGAATGTTTTCTCAGGGCGGCGGAACCATGATCCGACTGTCATCGAATGTTTTCTCAGGGCGGCGGAACCATGATCTGACTGTCTCCTTCACATCTGAAACGCTGGCCTCCCAGGAACTCCCTGTTGGCGAGAATTTCTCTGTCGATTTTCAAGAATCAGGTCTTCTACTTGCTAAACGTTCACAGGAATGAGTGCAGTGCGCTCTGATCCAACTCAGCTGCGATCGTCAGTCATGGACACACGGCCTTCTTTAAAATGTCTCATCACCGCATTGCGCTTGAAGTATTTGGTTTGAACACCCCGTTTAAATCTAGCATCTTATAATTTAGCATATTCTGTAGAGTAACACATGGCACTTCTGAGATACCAGTGGCCCTGACCCCACCTGCCCTCTTGACCTGCTTGATTCATCCTGATGCCCCCCTTCTGGTTGGAGTTCTCATTACATGGAGATCACTTGCTGCTGAGGATGCCCCATGTGGTCTGCTTGAAGATTTGATAAGTGAGGAAGGTTCCACTTTATATTCAGGAAGACGGCTCCCGACTGCATTGGTGCTACCCACTACACCACTGTGCTGCCAATGTAAATAACATTTCTAGAAAATATGTTTGAGTTCTTTAAAGGAAATAAGCATGCAAAAATAAATTTCGGTTAAAAAAGTTTTTTCCCTTGTGAGAATAATGAAGTTAATCTTACCTTGTGCAAAATCACAGCAAAGAAGACAATGATCTGAACAGACACTTGAGACGATGCAACAGCTGCCCCAAGAGCCACACCATCAGCTACAGAGATGTACAGACAGACAAAAAGGCAAAAATCTCATTCATCATATTAAAGTCAAGCCAAAATAAGAAAACAACTCAAGAGATTTGAAATTACTAGAACTGGGTTAATAATCCTTCAACACGTTATTAATACCTGGAAGGATAGTACTGAACTGCCAACTTTGTGGAAGAAATGTTGGAGAAAAAAAAATGAATGGAGATCAGTTAAACACTTGGTGAAGTTGAATGGTTACAAAAAAAAAAAAAAAAAAAAAAAGAACAGTAAAAACCATATATATGTTTAATATTGAAACTAAGAACATTTCCATACACACACATATGATGAGAACTCACAGGACTGGCACTAAACAGCTGTGTGGACATACGAGACTTTTTAGTGGGACTAATCAGAAAAAAGGCTTAAATTTTCTAAGGAACATAAAGATTGAACTTTAAAGCAATTGAAAATGGCCAAGTGGTCTGATGAGTTCAGACTGAACTTATTTCAGAGTAAGAAGTGAAGTGAGAAATGAAGCGATTGCACCCATCATGCATCGTGGCCACTGTACCAGCCTATAGAGGCAGCGTTATGATCTGGTGTTGCTTCAGTTGGTCAGGTCTAGACTGAATGTACTGAATGATCAGGTTCTCTGATGCCAGAGGCAAATTCTCCAAGTTATTATTTGAGTCCTTGCCTAGACGTATGGATGCAGTCCTCCAAGCTCATGGGAGTCGTACACAATATTAATTCTTTTTCCACTGCACCATGACTTTATGTTCTGTACTGTACATTATTTCTGTTAAGTGACAAGACTTTTGTCTAAGCAAAGTCTGACCTTTTTGTCCTAATTAAATAATCAAAAATCACAGCATGATGAGATTTTATTTTGGTAAAATAAGCGTAATCTAGAAGCCTTTGCCTTTCATATAAGCCACTTCTGATTCCAAATGATTAGCTAGAAGTCAAGTTATTATTTGTATGGCAACAAGACTTTTGTCAGGGTGTGTATGTTTTCCATATTTTATGTTTCACACTCATCTTAATATGTATTTGAATCTTTTTTTCCTTCATCATTCTACACACAATTCTCCACAATGGCAGTAAGTAAAAACAGGTGTTTATAGCATGTTTATTTAAAAAATGAAGATTGAAATATCCAATTTACATAAGTAATCAGACTCATCACTTAGTACTTGGTCAAAGCACCTTTGGCCTCAAGACTGCTTTGTGAATTTTGCTACAAGCCTGGCACACCTTTCTTTTGGAAGTTTCTTCCATTCCACTTGGTGAAAGAGTTCGAGCTCGACCAGGTTAGATGGGCAGCGCCAGTACAAAGTCATTTTCAGGTGTCTCCGGACTCCAAACAAACCGTCTTTGATTGTAGGGATGGTTTTAATAAGAGCGCCTGATTCCCTGATTCCAAATAGTTAAAGCTTTGTGTCATCAAACTTTGCTTCTCCTAGTCTGATAGTCCTTCAGGTGCTTAGCTGGCTGCAATGTACCTTTTAATGAGTAACGCCTGAGAGTCTGGCCGCTGTACCATATAGGCTTTGGTGGATTGCTACAGTGATGGATGTCCTTCTGTAAGGCTTCTCAATCTCCACAAGTGAATTTATGGTCTCATTTTATAGTGATCCTTGGGTTCTTGGTTACCTCTCTGACCAATGCCCTCCATCCCCAATGAATCAGTTTGGTTGGGCAGCCAGATCTGGAAAGACTATTTGCTATAATTATAAAAGTTATTTGTTCCAAATCACTTCCATTTGAGGAGGATGAAGGCTATCATACTCTTGGGGGTTTTCAATGCTGAAGACAGGTTCTTGTATCTTTCCCCAGATCTATATCTTGACATAATCCTGTCTCATGGGTCTACAGATAATTCTCTCAACCTCATGATCTTGTTTTCACTCTGACATACACGCCCATGAGACCTTTAATAGCCAGATGTGAGCCTAATTATGTCTAATGAACTCACTTAGGCACAGATGGACTTCAATTAATTTGTAGAACTTTCTCAGTGACCACTGATAGGACTAGGATGCACTGAAACACAATTTTAAACGTCACAAAAGATCTGAATACTTATATGAATAGGATATTTCAGTCTTTATTTATTCAGTGTAATTTTTTTTTAATACATTAACAAAAAACTATAAACATCTGTTTTTATTTCGTCACTGTGGATTATTGTATGTGTATATAATAATGAGGAGAAAAAAAGGTTTGAATACATTTTAAGATAAATGTGGAAAAAAAAAAAGACAGATTGTTGTAATCAACCTCATTCAAACAGAATGAGGAAAAAGGTAATCTCAGTGACTTTGGTCATGTTCTGGTTTGAGTATCTGACTTGGGAGTTTGGAAAAATGGCACTTGGTCATGTTCAGTTTTCAACTGCCCAGTATCAGTGGACATACAAAGTGTGTTCAAGTCAAACTGGGATTTTGATTGTACAGAATAACAGAACACATTAATGAGAGTAAAAAAAACTCTTCATTTCTCTATATACTCCCCTGCTACACGAATACACTTATCCCATACAATCAGGACAGCTCTTATGTAATCTACATCAATTTTCCCTCTATAATGACTAGTCTGCAAAAAAACATCCCCACAGCATGATGCTGCCACCACAATGTTTGACTTTAGTGATGGTTTTAATAAGGTGATAAGTGCTTGATTTCTTGACTCCAAATAGTTCAATCTTTGTGTCATCAGACCATAGGTTTTTGTTTCTCATAGTCTGAGATTCCTCCAGGTGCTTTTTGGTAAACTCCCAGCCGGCTGCAATGTGCCTTTTAGTAAGTAAGGGCTTCTGTCTGGCCACTGAACCATAGAGGTTTGACTGGTGGAGTGCTGCAGTGATGGGTGTCATTCTATAAGGCTCTCCCATGTCCACAAGGGAACTCAAGATCTCATTTTAGTGACCCTAGGGTTTTGGTTACTCTGACTAAGGCACTTCATCCCCAATGTCTCAGTTTGGCTGGATGGCCAGATCTGTATAGACTGTTGGCTCTTCCAAATCTCTTCCCTTTGAGAATGATGCTCTTGGGTGTTTCAATGCTGCAGAAAGTTTCTTGCATCCTTTGCAAGATCTGTGTCTTGACATAATCCTGTCTCGTGGGTCTACAGATAATTCTCTCAACCTCATGGTCTTGTTTTCACTCTGACATGCACATCTCCTGTGAGACCTTTAGTAGCCAGGTTTTGGCTTTCCTAAGTATATCCAATGAACTCAATTAGCCACAGATGGACTCTAAATAAATTGGAGACCAATCTCAATGACCACTGATAGAAGTAGGATGCTCTAAAACTCCACTGTGGACTAAAACTGCACCACAGTCAAACAGAATGAGGAAAAAAGTGATTTCAGTGACTTGGACAGATACAGTGAGTATCTGACATGGAAAAATTGGAAAGAATTAACTTATTAAAAGAGCTCATTGAAATCGCTTTATTTATTAGGAAATCTATTACTATTTATCTTTTTCAGTCATGTCTAAAAAGAAATGAAATATTTGACAGTACCTGCTGCGTGAATGAGAAGACCCAAAGTGGCTGTAGTGCTGCCATTGTATACGCGCGCACGGGAGACTAGAAAGGAAGACAGACATAAAAGACAGACACTATATTATACCTCTCTCTCGCTCACTCTCGCTCTCATTCTCTATTTGGCTTATACTGTTCGGGGTCATGAGAAGCCTGTAGGCTATCCATGAGGCAGAGTGAAAATCTATTGCAGGGCTCTCACGAACGCAAGCACTCTGTCTCTCTCGCACGCACTCTGTCTCTCTCTCACGCACGCAGTCTCTCTCTCACGCACGCAGTCTCCCTCTCACGCACGCAGTCTCCCTCTCACGCACGCAGTCGCTCTCGCACGCACGCAGTCGCTCTCGCACGCACGCAGTCGCTCAGTCGCTCTCGCACGCACGCAGTCGCTCTCGCACGCACGCAGTCGCTCTCGCACGCTCTCGCTCTCGCACGCACGCAGTCGCTCTCGCACGCACTCGGTCTATCTCTCACGCACGCCCGCACTCTCTCTCTCGCCCACACGCACTCCCAC
>JAQMYJ010000039.1:26223401-26238401 GCA_030014305.1 Clarias laeviceps
GTGATTTTTACATGCATTTTTTTTTTGTTTCTCACAATATCTCGCCCCCCCCCCCCCCCACCCCATGACAGCTACCAAATGAGGGGTTTAGCCACTTTAACCATTATATGCAATATATGTATCTTTTTTTTTCATATCACTTGTGTAATGCTTAGGCCATTAAGACAATGGCAACAGATAAATACATCCTCAGAAGTAGTCATTAAGAATGTTTGTTTAACGAAGAACGTGCAAGTTGCAGCCATTCGATTGTTTAGAGAAGGATTACAAAATGATCTTACATTAAACTGCTGCTTAACTTGAAGATTTGTCACAGAGTAATGTTATACAGTCGAGCCAGGATTTTACTAAAATGCAGCAAATAATGTTTAGATATACAGTAGTTTTGAAGCAGCTAAGATTTTTTAGCTTTTCAGACTTAACAACATGTCGTCTGAGAAGTCATACATTCCCCAACACACATTTTCAAGGGTTGACTGGGTTTGAGAAGCTTACCGAAAGGAACGATGATCGGACAGGTGATGCTGTAGGTCATGACTACAGTGAAGACGTTCATCAACCAGGCATATGCGGCCCCGAACTGAAACTCGTATGCTTGATGCTGCGTAGCAAAACCTCACATTAATTTATCTACATGATTAATTACATTTTTATTATTATATTTATCTTAAAAAAATCACAACTAGTTTTATGTGCAAGTATGTAAGTATGTGTAACTATGATGGATAATAAAAAGAAAAGACAAAAAGGCAGTTTGTTAAAATAAAATATGAAAAAGGACAATTTTCTACACTGTTAAATTCCATTTATCCTGTTTGTGCAATCAGTAGGGTTTCATATGTCCAAAACCTTATAATTATTATGTTCTGGTGTTTTAGCTAAACCCAATGTTGAAAAACAGATGCATTACATGAAGCACACAGCCATGCAGTTGTACGACATGGCATGCTCACAGAATGCCAGAAGCTTCTGCCTGTCACAAAGTGAAGCGCATAAAGTTTGGTGTCTGGGAACTCAAGTGGCATGCACAGAACTCAGAATCTGAACAGAATCGTGTGTGTGTGTGTGTGTGTGTGTGAAGGCGAAAGGAGGGGTGTGTGTGTGTGAAGGGGCACGGTGTCCAATGACGCGCATGCACAAAGACACAAAGAAGGCTGATACAGAGAAAGAGAAAATGGATCTTTAACCTCTCTAATGAGACTTGCTTTTGCTTTACACGTAATAATAAACAGTACACGCACGCTACGCTGTACACACACGCATACAGACACAAAATAAAATATATTTTACGCACACACACGTGGTCACAGTGTTATAGTAAACAGTACACGCGTGCACCGATGTTGATTATACCAGTGAGAGACGCGCACTAAGACTGAGCAGGGGAGACGATTACCTACAATTCCGCAGTGCAAGAGAGAGAAAAAAAACATTGATCACGTCACGCTCAGCGTCAAAACAAGAAGCGCATGTGTGCTACATGATACTCGGTACTTGTAAATCTTTGCTCGTCTTGCGAAACACCACGTTACTCGCAATCCGAGGTTTCACTGTATTAGATCATGTGGCAATATGCAAAAGTATGGCGATATGGAAATTGAGGAAAATTCATCACCTTCTTAACATTGCGTCTCTCGGCTGCAGAACGCGCCAGGCACAGACGAATCATGTACATGAGCAGACCCGGAATGCGCAACAGGTCCATGGCATTACCAATGAAGGCCGAGGCAATGACATAATTCACAAAGAATGCCCCATTGTCTGGAAGAAATACGCATCTGAAGAAAGACACAAAGACATTTCAGTAAAAGTCTATAAGAAATCACATAAAAAAATTTGACCTTTTTTAGAACTGTTAACATGCAAATGTTAAAATGACAAATGGCACTGCTGACAATTTAATATTATAGCCCAAGCTGAGTGCAAAATTAAATTAAACTGTATAGTGTAATATTTTCATGATCCCATAAAGTACAGAATAACCTGCTCATGCATTAACTTACTCGAATCTCACTGAAGCCTGAGCCAGGAACGTCTTGTCAAAAAGCCAGCGAAAAAACACATCCAAACTACGTTAGGAAAAGAATAAACACAGAGCATGTTACTGAAGTCACAGCATATTCACTCATAGTTAAAATAGTTTACATACCAAAGATAAGCCAAAGTGTTTGCAATAAGGAACAATTGATTTACAGGAATCTATTATACTTAAATCTTCTGACACACACATTGTTTCAAAATAATACAATAATATGAACTTTATAGTGAGACTTCAACATTGTATTTTCCTCCAGTCACTGAACAATTTAATGTATTCCAGGTCTAACCTGCTGAGGCCCAGAGACGGCAGCAGAAGGACCATAAAGATGAGGAAAGTATAGCACTTGTGCATCGTGGTTCTGTTCTCCCCAGAACTGTAAGGAAAAAGTCCCAAAAACCCCAGAGTGAGAAAGAAGATTGGTGCATTATTTGTGTTCAAATAACATGGAATGATTTTTTGTTAAGCTTTGCACAGTTTAACTAGCTGCCTTACAATTTAAAATTTATAAAATTAAAACTGAACAAAATCAACTAAAATATGTAACATACACAATTGCTAGAATAACTATCTCCTATATTATGTGAATGAAATGCATAGAACTCTTGACCCATAATGTGCTGATCTAATACAGTGCTAGCTGATGTGTGCAAAAGAAAGAAAGCAGGGACGTGAGTGTGTACCGTGTCCAGTGCGCCTCAAAGAAAGCCGAGTAGTACACGATGGTGGGCAGCAGGGCAGAGAAGCACCACAAGAGCAGAGTGGGGAAGAATTGGGTGATTATGGGATTCTGGAAATCCACACCAAAGTAAAACAAAGTGAAGGGAAGGACATGTGATAGGGGTGACAAATTAAAATCCAATCTAATATATAGAATTATAAAATCTAAATTCTAATTAAGAGGAGGTCTAAAACCCCAACGAATCTGCATTATTTTTTTTTCAATCTGGATATATGACACACAGCCATGTGAATGTTGCATAAAACACCATGATTGTACATGTGTGTGAGGGCAGACGCACAAGTGTTTCATGCACTAGTTACTTACATTCAGGTACTCCACAGGTTTTGTAACGTTGAATTTGTCCATAGTGGAGATGATAATGGCAGGAGTGGTGAGAAAGAAGAGCAGGATGAAGAGGAAACAGTTGATAACCAAGCAGCGGAGCCACCAGGATGCGCCGCCTATGGACAAGTGCTCCCTGCAGGAGGAAAGACAAAATTACTACCAAACCTATTACTATAACTGCTATCACCTCATTTGTCAAGAAAAGGGATCAACTGTATTTACTGTCTCTGCAGGAATGATGGAGGAGAGTCAGACTGCTCTGAACAGAATCTCTTACCAGTACACATTCTGTGGATCAGGAGCGTAGGTGACTGTCCAGTTGTGTGTATATAGGTTGGTGCTGTAGAGTGACGATTTTGGCTCACGCCGACAGTGACAGCCATGAAACTTGCAGGCATTAAAGTCCTTAAGAATCCTAAAAAGGAAAAAATAGTACTTTTTAAAAATGCATAGTCTCAAGTTCAATGATGCTGTAACCTCTCGCAGCCGGAGGTCTAGAGAGAACTGATCGGCCGAGCTCTCTCAGGGGAGGGATGAGAGGTATTTAGTGCTCCCACATTAATCACGGCTCTACAGCCAACCGGTGAGTCTGTGAGCTCACACAAGCGGATGGAGCGAACAGCGCTGTCCTCCGAGTGTGTTACGCTGCTCCCAACGGTGCGTGAGCTGGCAGTTCGAAAAAAAATTACGTCACATGGTTCAGAGGAAACACGTGATAGTCTTCGGCCCTCCCGACTGAGGTGTAGTAGCTTAATGTTACAAATAAATCATCAAGCACTAAACTGAAATTCTGGTCTGTTGTGTATGTTCTTGAAACACAAAAATGCATGTACAATGCAGTGGCACTGTAATCACTATATTTCGATCAGCTTTTTGTTTAAATACAGATGAGCGAGGTACATGTTAATGCGAGTCTGTGAAGCTAACAATATATTCCTATACATCCAAAACACACAGCCTATCAAACCTACATTGCAGTCATGATTTCATTCTGGAAGGTGACGAAGGCCATGTCCAGAGGCTTGGTGGTGACCTTCTCTTTTTCCTTTTTATAATCCTCTCTCAGCTTGGCCTCCAGCTCGGTGTAGTAGGTCATTGCTTCCTCCTGCAAACACCATAACAGTTTCAATATTCATTAAAACAAGGTCAAAGTTACATATGAAGTTATACAAAACTGCTACAGATCGAGCATTTGCAGACAATCAGATAAATTACTGCCCCAAACAAAGAAGCACAGAAGTGTCCATCAATCACATACATTAGAAAGTATAAATTATTACATAACGTGTTATTATATTATTATACACTCTTACTCAGAAAAAAAGGATAAAAGATTAAGAAAGGAAGATGCGGATGAGCTAATCTAATGTGTTCAGGTGCCTTTTGTTATTTACAACACAGCACATCCATATGATGGGGTTAATATTTCGTATTTTAATTATACATTTCTTAATTTTGCTGCTTTCTTTTTTTTATTATTTTATTTTTAATAGGTTTAAATAATGTGTTTTGATGTTGAACCTATAAATATAAAAAGTATGTACTCATCAGCATAAACAAAGATACATTGAAGATGAAATTAATGTTGGGTGTATTTAAACAACACAAATTACCCTCCATTTTCTAACATTACAAAGCAGTTCAGTTATTTACATGCAAGTTTGGAGTCTTTGCAAATTCTCCCAGATTCAATTTCTTGGCTGATAATTATTATTATAATATATAGATTCCTCTCTAATGTGTCCTCCTACATCATTCTAACAAATGAAACAAATCTTCCTAACAACAGTTTTATGACACTTGGTACAATTTGCCCAAGAGCATTTTTGCAGCATTATATCTAGAGCTCTATTTATATTCATGAATACACTTGGACTGTACTAATTGACATTTTTAGGGCTGCTACAAGAATCTGGAAGCCTATCAATCTTCCTATCAATTTGGACCATTCAACAGGTAAGCATGCAAACTCCACAGATTCTCCAAGGGGTAGGAGAAGCGTCCAAGGTTCTGCTACAAAACAGACTTACAATCTTTGCATACCATGACTTCACCAACCAGTGGGAGACCTCCAGGATCAGGGACAGACCCTGCTGGAACACCCTTCAATGACAGTTCCACTTAAGAAAAGGCATACAACAAAGCTGTGGGGCATGGGTGTGGCCCTGCCTATCAGATAATCCTGACATACAGCTCGGGTCATTTTCCAGTTTCTCAGCTACTCAGCCTTATACAGAGAAAAAAAAATGGTCGCAGTAGCATCAGCGCTCTAGGCAGATGGCATTGTTGTCATGGAATGCAGGTTGCTCAATCCTCCGTTGCTGGCCAGCGTTGGCCGATCCTCCAACCGCCTTACATGATCCAACATTCTCATAGCGTGGAGAATTCAGAGGCAGACAGGGCACACTTCATGTCGGTCTTTCTCAAAAAGAAATAGAAGCCACATTCCTATGTAAGGCCGCCTGTAGACTTCCTGTTTGGTAAATTAGCTTCCACGTTCATTGTGGTTAGCACCGATAGAACGGCTAAACAGAAAACTAACCAACTTAAGATGATAGAAAGTGCATGGAACAATTCCACTGGTGGGATGACTCAACAAATGAGGCTGTTGTCGCTTACAACAACAAGAACAGTCAAACTGATTTTGAGCCCTGATATGTGAAGACAGAGTTAATTAGCAACAGCTAACAAATCTCTGTGTTCCTAGCAAGGTGGTTTAATATGTTTAGGCGAGGCTGCACATACGTCATCACAGGTTGCCTTTTTACAGAGTGAATAAAAATGTATTCAGCCAGGTCACAAGAGGGCGTGATATCTCATACAATATTTGTAATAAGTAAATCAACCTAACGGGAATGATGATACGGTTTAAAAAATAAGATGCACTAACTCTGCAGTGAGAGGCACTAAACGGGTGCTCAATAATTTCAAAAACAATTCTCAGCTATCAACTCAGATAGATCACTTATTACCAACCTAAAGCCCAAACCCCTTTAACAACTTTACTTTTTTCATATTTGTTTTTTATTTTTCATGTTTTGCAGTATGCTTTAAACAAGGATTGAGGCCTTGTCTTTGGTTTTTATTTTGATCACAGTTTTAATAAAAGTGCTTGTGACATTTCTGCATTTCAATGCAGTACAATGATAAAGATGTATTTAAAAAAAAACTATAAATATATCATTTTTGGTCCATATTAGCCAACCCTAGGAAGAATCCACCCCAACCTGCCCTCATAACCCTTGGTGGCTCCACAGTTGGTACTGTGAAGTCCTTCCACTTCCTGGGCACCAACATCACCTAATAGCTGAAATGAACATCTGCTTATTTGTATATTTTATAGTTAACACCACATTACCAAGATAAATTCCTTGTATGTGAAAACCTACTTGGCATCAAACCTGATTCTCATGTAACCAGTTTTAAGTGACAATATTTTTTTCCCTTAACATTAAAAAACTTATTTGTTCATGATCATAAAAAAACACCTTTTGTTCAAATGCACAAGTACAAAGGGGTTGTGTACACCAGAAGCATATTAAATATTGAAAACCAAAGTGTCCTGAAACTTGTGCGTTTACAGAACATGGAAACAATGCATAAACCTACTGACCATAATCTGTAACAAAACCCATTTGTGCTTAAATTATATACAACTGTTATAATGCAGATATAGATGAAGTTTTTAAATTCTACACAACTCGTGTTATAACATAAAATAATAATTGTATTCTGCATTTTACAATGCAGGCCCCACCTGCTCACAGCCCTTTATGACACAGCAGCAGAG
This sequence comes from Clarias laeviceps, assembly GCA_030014305.1. NCBI lineage: Eukaryota > Metazoa > Chordata > Actinopteri > Siluriformes > Clariidae > Clarias > Clarias laeviceps. The sequence goes on from JAQMYJ010000039.1 coordinate 26,230,299, forward strand.
GTGGCCACACGGTTTGGGGTTGATCATAGTATGCACATGTTCCTTGTTAAATAAGTCAGTGTAGAACTTCTTGCTGCGTGCTGTCTTCTTTCTGTGGAGAGATGCGCAGTAATGACTATCACCATTTGGTAATATATCTAATCCCAGCAGCCCACAAGCATGCTTTTTAGCAGTTTAAATGAAATAAGTTGCACACGATTAATGGTCACCTTTCAGAGTCCAGATACATGAGTTTGGCCACATCATAACAAATGCGAGCATCCAGCACAACACAATTTTCATAGGCCTGCCTGTGTGTAAAGAATAGGGAGAAGAGAAGAAAAACAAAAGGGGGAAAAATGGATTTAATTAGTGACCAAAGTTTACAGTTGTGCCATACTCTTTTATAGATTGAACAGATTGAACAGAGCACAGTGAGATGTTGCTTGGGATATTTTTTTATAACTTAACTCTGCTTTATCCCTGACCTGTCTGGTGTGTTCCTTGGGCTTCATAATGCTGTTTGTTCACTCACAAACCTGTATTTATACTGAGATTAAATTACACACAGGGGGACTCTATTTACTACTTACGTGACTAGTGAAGGTAGTCGGTTTCAGTGGAAACTTTTCCTTCCACTTATGTGCCACTTGAACATGTTGTATCACATAAAATCCCAATAAAATACATTTATGTTTGTGGTTGTATCATGACAAAATGTGGAAAAGTTCACGGTGTATGAATACTTTTGCAAGGGACTGTATAGTGTCAACCCCTTATATAGTTTATACTATGCTTTTAAAATTGTAATCATGAATACCAACAGGTTTTTATTTATTTATTTGTAGTGCAGTATTCAGTGACTGTACTATATCTGTTCATGTGTATAACTTTGATAACATTTTATAGCAAATGAGTAAGAGATATTGGAGACGGAGACAGAAAAGATGCATGTTCTTGTATGTGGTTGCTAAATCAATGCCCCTACTGTGTAACTAAAATAATATGTGTAAGTGTAAGCAGTGAAAATGTTTAATGTTATGAACATTTGTGGCCTTACTCAAAGTGCAGCCTTATCTCTCTCTCTTCTGCATATTTGTTGATGCCATGAATGAATAAAGTCCGTTTCACCTGTGGGGGGTAAATAAATAAATAAATAAATAAATATATAATGAATGAATATATATATACACACACACACACCAAAATTAACTAGATACAATTCCTGGAGAAAATCTGAAGCAGATGTGCAATTGTGTGCTGATTTTTTATTTTATTTTTTTGCCAAAATGCTAGTTTCCTACCCATACGGTTACAAAAACATGTATACTGTTTGTGGTTTCATTGAGTGTGAGAGTGTGGGATTGGGCCACTCGCTGCACGTGAAACTCAGACACAGAGGATAAACCCAGCATAAACTTCAAGTCAACGGCTTTACTTATATCAGAGGGACCTATGGGTGCTAGAGATTGTTTGAGAGAGGACAATCTAAATTTAAAGTGATGTAATGTCAAAGTGTATAGTTTTTCCAATTTAGTCCAAAAGCATTTTTTTCAGTGTGCATCCACTCTACAAACCCCATTGTAGTCTATAGATTGGTTTCTGCAGTGATTTCAGGAACATTTTGTAAAGGGTGAATTATTTTAGAGCAATTTTTACTAAACTCATGGAGTTCTTCGAGTACCTCGATGTACTGTGTCTTGTTTTCCATTCAGATCAAAACGACTGAGCTAGAAGTCAGGGGAGGAAAGTGGTTCAGCACGGGTACCAAATGGATCCTCGTGAACCAAAAGGTTAAGAACGTTTTTGTTGCACCTGCTGAATATTTTGTAACATTTTACAGGTATATTTTTCATTGCACCTGACTGAACAAGTTTTATGAGGACACATGAAAAACTGAGGGCAATATTGCAGACTACTTCCGATTTTGAAAATAAGGAATTTTGAAAAACCATCAGTCGAATTCCTAAGAAAAGCAATTGTGTGCCATTCCCCTGAGGCCACCCCTACTAATTATATATTATAAAGTCCTTGATTGGTTTGTGAGTCCCAAAAGTTTTTTGTAAAAGCACAAACTACAGTGGTGTTTCAGCCCGCTCACCATATCATCTTCTTTGTAGTGCATCTTGGAGGTGTGTCGCCTCATGCTGTAGACGGTCAGTAACAGGTAAAGGAATGCAAAGATTGTGTGTAGCCATAAAAGGTTATTCCTGTGGTAATATAAAGGGGACAGAATAAACATACATATTCGTACATCAATTATGATTAAAGACCATAATTGTACACAAAGAAACTCAAATTCCAAAAACAGGATGTTACCCAGAGTTTAGGTTGGCTATTGTTGTTCTCCCAAAACTGTATGCATTATGATCTGTGAAGCACACAGAAAGTGATAATGAGCAAGTCCTGAATGCTTATTTCAGAGGACAGGAATTCCGTTAAAGAAGATTCTGCTTGTTCCACAGACAGAAGACATTATCAACACAAATATCTTGTAGACAGTCCTGTGCACTGATCACTCACCCAGAAGGTCTCCTGAGAAGTTGACTGGCAGGATAATGCCCACTGACAGCACACCCACCACCACCAGCAGGCCTATGATGTGCCGCTGGAATGAGAGGTAGTGCACTGCATCTTCGCCGCATTTCTCCCTGATCTCATCATCTCTGAGGGGGGAAAAAATAAATAAATCAGAGGCAGAGAACTACTTATCATATACTATACTACTTATTATATACTATACTATACTACTTATTATATACTATCCTGCAAACAATATTTCAAAAAGCTTTCATGCACAGCCCTCTTATCTTTCCCTTCCAGCACTCGAGCACAATCACTTAATCAAGAGCTCAATAAAAGTACACAGGACTCACTTGATCCTAAAGATGGCCGTCAGCCAGGAACAGAAACCCTGCAAGGAGGACACACAACACAAGAATTAGTACACACCAACACATAACACTGACGTAGCTACAGCTTTGTTGTAGTGTAAGTGTAGGTGTACTATGTATAGTACACCCACGAACTGCAGACTGAGTGTATAAGACACACTAGTCATTAAAGCATTCTTTTCGAGTTTCTTTTCTGGCTGTGGTTACAAGGCTGCACCCTAGATGCACACACTAGATTACACATTGCGGCCTGCTCCCTGTAGAATGTGGAAAAGGGAAAGCCAAACAGATGGCTGGGAGACTAAGCCGAGTCAACCTTACGTAAACTAAATACGTAGGTGTGTATTTAAGGCCTGACCAGGGAGCGCCGGTGTGTGTGTATGTACTTGGAAAGTGCTGGGTAAACTCGACAAAGCTAAATCTAAATTAAATACTCACGCTGTCTCTTTGGTCAAAGTCGATGGAACTGGAAACCGAAGTCAAGCGCTCGTAACGTGTATCTACTGGCGTTTGCAATGCGGAGGCCACGCTGTTCATAAACACAAACCGAACAAACCAGTTTACTCTGTGTACCGTGTGGATGCATAATCATCAGATTCCAAACAGAGGCAGGTAGCCGATACAACACACATACAACAAACAAACATATATATATATATATATATATATATATATATTTTTTTTTTCAGTTAAATGTCATGTGTGTCAACTAGTGCCCCAATTTCAAACTTTACACAAGTTTACACATTAAAGATACAGGATAAAGATTCCACTAGGCCTAGAGAGAGAAGGAAACATGCAGAAGAAAGAAGGAACATATAGTGATGGTTAGAGACATACAGAGAGACATAAATCATCACTGTTCAGCAGACATGATTGTTAGTACAAATTTTACACTAAAATGTGCGTGTGAGAAAGCAAACACCATAATTGCTAATAACTAACCCAATCACAAACATGAATGAACTAACAGCACAGCGCTTGACCTCTCCCTCTGCGCAGCATTCGCTGCAATAGCCAAGTCCACAAAATGCATGCTGAGCATCAAATAAACACACATGCATCATTAATTAGTCCATAACTAGATTTAAAAAAAAAAAACCTTCACCACTGGAAAATAATACAGGACTAATAGGAAATTATGTTATTCAGAAAGAAACAGTCATGTTAATGGAATTCACACCACCCCAGAGAAGAGAGAGAGAGAAAATTATGTTGAAGTTTGAAAGAGAAAACAGGAACTCCTAAGAAATGAGGAATGTAAAAATAGCACATACTATTCTAGTTCATCCAGACGCCGATATCGCTGGTCCTGCCTTGATGTTTATAAACAATAAAAAAAGAAAAAGATGAATGATGAGATCATGAGATGACAGAAATGAAAACTCTCTTGTGTCAGTGAACACTTCACCACCGACACGTAAAGTGGTGAAGTGGTGATTCTTATCACACTTAGTTACGGTATCTGAGTGCATTGCTATTCTAGAGAAGAATGCGCTGAGTGATGACAATGATAGAAAAGAAATAAATCTGTCAATAAAAGCAGCCTTGAGCTAAAAACACAATGATGATGATGAGGGAACCGAAAAAGGAACAACACCTTCTGATGTTAATAACTGCAATAAATGTGATAGAGCAGCGTGGCATGTGTGTGTAACCTCTGGTTGTCCAGGTCGAGCATTACAAAACAGGGAATCGTCACAGGGCAGCTGCTCATGAACGTGTTTTATGAAGAGGACAGACTTACGCTGAGAAATAGAATTAAAGCTGAATCACACGGGACAATAACAGTTTCATTTGTCTTTGGCTTACCTGTCTGCATCTGAGACCAACGCCAGACGCCCATAATCCCACGCTACTTTCCTCAGGAAAGAGAACACAAAAAGCAGTCCCTGGAAAAAAACAAACAAAAAAACAACAACATACAATTAAAAAAAAACACCTAATTAAACTGCATTAAAGAGGCCTTAATAAATTATAGACTTAACTCTAAACATATTGTCAGCTTTCAGGAATAAAAGGCCAAACCCATAGCCACATTAATGATTCAAAATGTTCAGAGTAAAAAATATATAAATAAATTAAAAACCTAAGAAGAAACCAAAGAGGAAAATAGTTAAAAAGGGTATGTCTATGATACGGCTACAATCATTAATACATCCGGACCCTGTCTGAATAGAAAAGGAAATTGGGTAAAGTGCAATGATATTGCAGTTGAAAACTGATGCACAAAACAAATGACTTGGTGTACAGTCTTGGGTGTGTATATGTGTGATAGAGAGAGAGACAGAGAGTGAGAGGAGAGCCTGATGCTAAGACATTTAGATGTATGGCATATGAGGCCCTTTGAGAGCGACATACATTTTTATCTCATTACACATCTGAGCAGCTGAGGATTAAGGGCCTTGCTCAAGGGCCCAAAAGCGGCAACTTAGCAGTAAAGGGTTTTGAATCTGAGACCTTCCGATCAGTAGCACAAGGCCTTAACCACTGAACTACCCCTACCCTTAAATTACACTGGACGCTGCACTGCACTATCAAGTCCAAATGATAGGGAAACTTTAACAAGATCTCAGTCTTAATAACAACAGTGTCATCTACAAAGCTAGCAACACTCCTATAAAACACAATCTCAAAACAAGTCTACTGCTTATTTACACATGTACCTTTCGCCTCTTTACATCCCTATTAAACAAACAATGCTACCCAGTTAAAAACAAAAACAAAACAAAACTGTACAACAGGTAAACATATAAGCGGCGTTTAAATTGTATTTGAGTGTGAGGGCCATATGCTCATAAGGTACAGTTGGTTTAAGGAGAGAAAACTACACAACCGTTGTGGTTCTGTAATCTGTATAAAAGAAACAGAGGCGGGATCGGGGGTCATTGGCGCTGTGGCTTTAAGCCAGGAGCAGCAGTAGTAATGGGGCAGGATGAGATCTGCGTGAAAAGGGAGAACGGTCTTCGCAAAACAGGGGTCTGACGTTTTTTAGGCGTGTAATGGGTACAAAACGTCAGGAGGTTTAAACAACAGTACCAGTTAGCAGCTAACCCACTGGTATCTTATACAAAGTAGATCAGGGGTAGATTAGGGTTTAACCTTATTTGTTATGACTGGTTATAAAAATTTGGCTTTGTAAATGACAGGTCAGGTCGCCAGAGCTCTGAAATAGGAGACTGAAAGGCATTTTTATTATTTTTTTTGTGGTTCAGTGACAAATCACAGCTTACAGGTGAGACATTAAGCCTGAGTAGTCTGAGTAGATCATTGCCTTTGATGAGTGATGACACTCAGTTCACCCGCCCTTGTTGTTTTAAAAGAAATGGTATGTGTGGTATTCCCGACACATGTGATGCACCTAAACACCAAACTCCCACCTTGTTGTGTCAAACGCCTACACCTACTACAGTATAATCGGCAGTGCCGTGTTTGCTTCAAAGCCAACAATAAGGCGGATTGGCGGCAAATGTTTAGGTTCTGTGTGAATTATGAAGCACAATATTGTAATTATAGAGCCCTTTTTTGTGTGAAAGGGAATAAATATAGTGACACTTGGGTGAATTGGTCTGTGGGCTCACGTGTGTGCACTTTCTTCCAAATGCGTTATGCTGCACTGTGATGTAAAACAACAGCAGTTTGTTCTTGTGCTGGCTTCAAGCTTCTTGAAGGAGGAAGCACATTAGCATTCACCCTCCTATGTGCATAATTATTACATGTACTGTATGGTGGGTGGGAATTTGTCAGGTGAATAAATTAGGGAGAAAGAAACCTGATGGTGAAGTGAGTGGCTGCTGTACATCCCAGGAAGCCCTCAATGTCTGAGTCTCCTTCTGCCTCTCACTTTTAATTATATGCTGCCATAGTTAGTCCTGACAGAGTGCCTGATAGCACTAAATATACATTCAGTGTGACTGTGACCTCTACTCATTTCTCTTCTCTTCTCCCTCTCTCTCTCTTTCCCTCTCGCTTTCTCCCTCTCTCTGTCAAGCTACACATGTCTCTCCTGAGCTGCCAGTGATCCAGACCCCCTCTTCCCTCTGGACCTGTCTGACTCGTCCTGGTGTTCTGCTTCTGGTTGGAGATCTCATCGCATGGATGCCCCGTGTGGTCTGCTTGAGATGCGTGTGGTGATTGTGGACGGTTCCTCTTCACCATGAAGACGGTCCTGGCCTCTGCTGATGCAGACAGCTGTTCTCTGAAGACTTGTGACTGGAGTCGCTGCATAGTCAGGGTTGGAATTTCCTACAAGTCTACCTGAGCCTCCAACAACAAACTGGACTCCATATTAACATAAACACATCTCCTGTTATACTGAACGTCCAGCCTCCTAACACACAGTATGATGCAGATCAATTCCTGCTATCCGTTATCACCCAAATGAGGATGAGTTCCCTGTTGAGTCTGGTTCCTCTCGAGGTTTCTGCTTATTACCATCTCATCACTGTCGCCGTCACCCATGGCTTGCTCATCAGGGACAATCTTAGCATTTTGTTTCATACACTTTTTTCACATTGAAATGTGAAAAAAGTGTATGAAACAAAATGCTAAGATTGTCCCTGATGAGCAAGCCATGGGTGACTTGGAAAAACTTCCATCGTTTTTTTAATTGCGTAAAGATGCTTTGCGACAATGACAATTGTTAAACGCGCTATACAAATAAAACTGAATTGAACTTCAACTCGCAAAAAGAATGTGTGTTATCAGTTATTTAACCAATCTGAGTGTCTCCAGAAAGGTGTGACGTACCAGGAAGCACATGAAGTCGAGGGCGAGGACGGTGGGCACTCCTCCGAAGGGAAGCCCCTGCAGCACGGTGCTGCGGATCCTCGCCATGTAGCACCAGTCCTTGGTGCTGTTGGACTGAGAGCAGTTTCCCGCCGAGCAGGCATGACTCTCCCCCAACACAATCATCAACAGCACGAACAACACCAGCATCATGCACAAGGAGCAACTTCACCACAGCTGCATGCTGGATCTGAACAAACACACCACCTGCAGAAGACAAGGAAAGACAGTTAAAACATTTTTTTCATAATTTTAAAGCGATAAATAAAAGTTTAAATATAATACTTAACTACTGACAAAATGGTGTGCATACGACAGGAAAGACAGGTTTAGAAGTGACATTTTAGGGAACAAGAGGACCGCAAAGCAAAACAGATAATCTGGTAAACAGCCTTTTCAGCAGAACCGAAAAATAAAAACAAAACCACTCAGTCAATATGGA
>JAQMYJ010000039.1:26240901-26245590 GCA_030014305.1 Clarias laeviceps
GAATTTAATGGTATAAGTAAAAGTATAACACATCTTCACAATATCTTTTCTACTTTCAAATGAGATTATCATAATATTTGTTTTAAATCAATCTCCTACAGTTTGATGTTTTGAAACTATAGATGTCATGATCACACATTACTAATACTAGCTGATTAGCTTTTTCCTAATAGTATATTAGTGATTGGAACGCTACTTATTCAGGCTAGGAGCATGTCAATTTGTTAAATATTACTTAAAGGATAGCGCATGAGCTAACTTACAATGGGAAGTACAATGTTATTTATTAAAATACAATATGCTAAACTGTACAGTAGTTTTGGCAAATATAGAAATTTTACTGTTGTCAGTAAAAGATTTGAGGGCATATTGTAACTGACAGAGCTAGCATCTCATAGCTAGCCTTGATTAGCCATCATAAATATCATTTTACTTTTAAAAAACATTCCTATTAAGTTCAAAAGTTTTTTAAAGGACTAACCCTACCAAGCTACCTTGAGCATTAGCTACTCAATGGGCATGCAGACTAGCCATCAGGTCACTTTAAAACTCAACACGAAATATATATGAGGATCTATAAATTAGGAAATATATAGATTCTATAAAGGAAATATAAATTAGTCCTGAAGATGTCTGGGCTTTTGACATTTTGTGATTTAATGGGTGCTGAATAGGTGTCTAACTCTGCAGACCTCTCGTGACCCTGTACAGGATAAGCACTATAGAGAATGACTGAGTGATAAGTAGCATGGCCTTGGTTTCTGCCATCACTTCCTTCACACAAGTCAGGTATTTTATTATGACTTCCAGAAGCTTAACTTACTGTAGAAAACACACATCATATTATTATAAAACAGTTTACAGTAGAACAAGGCCCTGTGTGAGGTGGGCTGTGGTGCACTTGGTCTTCTGGCCAGCATTGACTTTTTTTGGCTTGTTGTGCTGCATTGGCTTTTCTGTGGTATTGGAGCAGATAGGCTGGCCTTTGGAACACTGTGGGGTAAATGAACCTTGGATACCCATGATTCTGTCACCAGCTTACTGGTATATAATTGGTGATCAATGTGATTTAGTTCACTTGGTGGTGGTGATAATGTTATGGTTGATATCATATATAGCACAAAAAAGTGGGAGGTATAACAGTCAGATAAACTTGTAAACACGTCAAAACACTTTTTCTCGAAAATAATTTGTGTTGATTTGGTGCTAATTTGGCTGGTTCTCTATTCACTATTATGGAAATTGGTGGGATTAAAAATGATACTGAAGCCAGCCACTAGAGGGCCTCAGAGATACTTTGGGTTTACTTTTATGAACACACACATAAAGTGCATAGTCACTTTGTAAAACAAGAAGTTAGCTAGGTAGCTAGCTAAGATCACTGTAGACGTCATTACAATTCTGTACAATTTCCCTTTTCAAAAAATGAAAGCGAACACTTTTAATTTGATTACTTTTATTCCTTCAACTCCTCCTTTTATTTATGACAAATGATGGAACTGTACTGCTTTACTCCACTAGTGAGTTAGCAAGCCAATACGCCCGTACGGAGTGTGAGGGAAAATGAGTGTGTAAATCCCTGGGGAAATCACTGCAACTACTCTGTTCTGATGTTCTTCCTGCTGGCGTGTCAGTTTGTCGCTCTGTGCCAAGCAGAAATCAATTACACTCTTACAAGGACTTTATTTCAGCTTCGATTAAGACACCAAGACACAGGAGGAAGGTACAATTCAGCAGTGGACTGACTTAGCATAGATTTACTTACCAAAGAACGATTAGCAACTTATTTACCGTAACACAACTTAAACTTTGTGTATTGAACCTACAGTATACTCCTTTCATCTCATATTTTTTTAATATAAGGAACCATTGATTTCACTTAAAGGCTTACCCATGTGTCCCAATTAAGGACATAACTACCCGTCCATCCTAAAGAAACACCCATTTGTCTCTAATAAGGGCAAACCCATTTGTCTAATTTAGGCACACCCATCTGTCCCTAATAAAAATAAGGATCCACCCATCTGTCCCTAATAAAGACATACCCATCTGTCCCTAATAAGGAGACACCCATCTGTAGTAATAAGGAGTAATAAGGAGACAAACATCTGTCACTAATAAGGACACCCCCATCTATCCCTTTTAAAGACACACCTATCTGTCTCTAATAAAGACACTCCCATCAGTCTCTACCTGTCTACCCTTAAGACACACCAAACTGTCCCTAATAAAGACATACCACCTGCTTTCTATAAGGACACACCCATCTGTCCCTAATAGAGACACATCCATCTGTCCCTAATAAAGACACACCCATCTGTCCCTAATAGAGACACATCCATCTGTCCCTAATAAAGACACACCTATCTGTCGCTAATAAAGACACTCTCATCAGTCTCTAATAAAACTCACCCATCTGTCCCTTCTAAAGACACGCTTACCTGTCTATCCTTAAGACACACCAAACTGTCCCTAATAAAGTGATCTCTCTTCTAAGGACATCCCCATCTGTTCCTAATAGAGACACATCCAGCTGTCTCTAATAAAGAAATAGCGACCTGTCCCTAAAAGAAACACTCTTATCTGTCAGTAATAAAGTTTTAGTGTTTTTTTTCTTTCTTAACTGTGATATACAATACAATAAAACTAAAATGACTATTAAAATATATGAAATAAAATTATTTGAATAAGAGGAAGGTGTCAAGTGTCAAGAATCTTGCTAATATATCACTGCATGATTAACACCAGCACATCCTATTATTTTGAGTTACTGTTTGCAAATAAATAGTCACACATAAAGTCACATGACAATAAATTACGACCGTGAACCTTCAGGGTTGCACATCATGCAGGTGAGTCCATCACACTTCTCATTTATTGTTTGGATGAGTCAAATAGTAAAATCTATTTACTATAGTAATCTCAGGATTAAAATGTCTCCTCTGTTATTATTTACAAATATTTAGTGCCATATTTATATATTAAATAATGCTTTTAATATAATCTCGTAATTTTTAGGGTCAGAATTGTGTGTACCTGAGACACACCCCCTATTTTAATGAAGCCACGCCCCACAAATGTGGACCTCACCAAGAACTTCTAACTAGTCTTAGGCCTGTATATTTCACGTTAACACATTATGTTGTCTGTTAACACATTTACTCCTTTTTGAATGTGGTCCAAATGACTTAAATTATACTGATATGATTGTAATATTCAGCTTGTTTTTGTGAGCGCTGTGTCTTTAAGTCTCTGATTCATGACTGAAATATCCTGACTTGCAACGAAAGTAAAAATATCGTATTGCATCGGATGCTAGAATGACCTGACCATGGTGAAGCAAAGTGCAACCATAGCTCTCTCTCTCTCTCTTTCTCTCTTTTACACACACATACACATACACACTCACATGCACGCACGCACACATCCTGCCACAGAAGAGAGAAACCAAAGCAGGGTGAAAAATGCTGACTCAGAAACACTCACTCAGGTTTTACACACACACACACACACGCACACGCTCACACACACAGTGAGTGAAGTTGTTGATCCTGACCTCGAACAAACTCCAGGGTCAGTTTCGATACCACACACACACTCACACACACACACTCTTTTACTGTTATTCTTTTTTCTTTCGCTTTTTCCTTTTCTTTTGTCTGTCTCTCATTTTCTTTCTCTCTCTTTGTTCCCCCCTTGTCCCTCCCTCCTCCTGTCCCGCTCTTTTTTGTGGCTAGTGTGTTCATTGCTATTTCCTCTGTAGTGATACATTACCCTGACAGAGGTGCTGTATTTTTAGCTTAAGCAGGTACACACACACACACACACACATGCACGCGTAAGGAAGGGCCATCTGTGCACAGACGCTTACTCGAACAGTTTTCACCTTTTGATGAAAGAGCTCAGAGAAGCTTGGTAAAGAAATCCTGGACTAAACATAGACTGTGTGTGCAGGAGTCTAAATATAACGAGCATGACTAGATGTGTTAAGTTTAACACACTCACCTGCGATGCATGCTGTGTGTGGAGGTGCGTGTATGCGTGTGAGCGTGTGTTCATATGTGTGTGTCTTGCCTGTCTTAGATTGTACAACTTGGTTGTGAGAAAAAAAAAGGTAGTTAAGGTGAAATAAAATAAATCAATAAACAAATAAATAAAAGAACCGGATATTTTGGTACAGCGGAAATAAGTGGACACGCAGCCAAAAAGAGACAGATGCTCACAAAGCAAAAAATAGACACGTTCTATTTAATGATCGTTTCTATAGTGACGGCTCATTCACTGAGACTTGTGCGGTGAGTGATTTGCATAAGCAGATTGAAAAATACGTGGGGCGTTCAAGTCAAACCGGGACTTGTGAATGAAAGCATGAAAACCTATCAATATTTAAAGAAGACTTCAAGCACAGTACAGTTATGAGACAGTAAAACATCCCAGATAGCACACACACACGTCACGGAGACGTCTATGCGACATCGTCTTTTTCATCTGGCAGAGACGTCCGTGCTCGATGTTAGAACGACGCTTAGCCTACGTATTTAAGACGTAGATGAATTAAAACGATGTTAGACGATGTTAATCAGATGTTCTGCCAAAGGTCTGATTCATGTCGGGATAGACGTCGTTTTATTAAAACACCCCCCTCCCATTATTTTAATTAAATACCCTCGGTTAATTATAATTAACCTG
>JAQMYJ010000039.1:26275079-26300234 GCA_030014305.1 Clarias laeviceps
ATTGTACTTCTTTCGACAAAGCAAGACCCAGTGTCCATTACAAGGGACATGTTATAACTAATAAATAAATAACAGTTAAAAAAAAAAAATGTGTGAGACATGTTTCTGACATCTCACAGACTTATGTTATATTAAAAAAAATTAAACTTTTTTTCTTTCGGGTCTCAGGAGGTTATAAGAGGGGTGTAGCATGAAAAGCGCTCCAATCTGGCAACCCTGTGTATGATTAGCGTTAGCAGACGGAAGGCAGAGCGGGGAGGTTTCAGAGGAGCGACATGGCTGCTGGCGGATCTCTCAGTATAGTGGAGTATTTCGGGGGAGACGATGGACACCGCTGTGGTTACTGTAAAAATGAAACCGGCAATTTTTCTCATGGTGAGTGACACCGCGTTTAAACCGAGCGGGTGGAACTCACATCCGGATCTGTACCGGTGTTTTATCAAACAAACATACCCACAACTTGTTTTTTGCTCCGATAATGTGTCCGATAAACTTCATAAATATCACCTAAACTAGTCAGATCCTGGATCTTTTGAGTTTTGTTGAGAATCAGATGTTATGGTCATAGTTTTTTAGCTATCAGCTGTGAGCATGCTAGCTGGATGTAGCTGACTAGCATGGCAGCTAAACTTACAGTCATTCGTTATTTATTTATTTATTTTTAAACATTAGTGTTTCTGTAGAATGTTATGTAAATTGGTTCAGTTCTGATATTGCTAGTAATAGTTATCAATTATATTTACAGAGTAGGTTATCTAGCATTAGCTTTGAGAGAATTTGCATCTCTACTGACATTTAATTGTCAGTTATAAAGAAAAGAACCCACAGCGACCTGGTGGCTACTGTTGGTATTGCATGTGAAGGCTAAATTGCATTATAGAGCAGTTCGTCCCTGATCCAGTGACCTGATTAGAAGGAGTGCTGATAATGGACAGTAACAGCACTGTGACATTTAACTATATGAATCACTCAGCGTCCCACGTGTTCTACAAGTGTTAACTCTTATCCCGGCCACAGAGTGGGTTAAAGTAGGTCTGTATGATGCGCAGTACTGAGGAGAGAGCTGTTATGCGCTAAACCCACATTCAGAACCAATGACTGATGCACTTTTAGTACAAAAAAAAAAGTGCATCTGATAATGTTATGTAATTTTCAACAACACATTGTCTATTTAATAATCTCTTCGAGTTGCCTCCGTGCTTTTATTTATGCCTAAACTGAGCTAGAATGAAGGCTGAATCCCAAATCCATCTGGAACCCCTAATCTGCGGTACTACTTAATGTATTGAACAAGTCATTGTACACCCTAGTGCACTAGATTTCCATTTAATACTGTTTGGGATTTAACCCATGAAACTGGAATTTAAGGGAGCTGATATTGTAAAGCAGAATACAGTGGCACCTCAGTACCTCATAAACTTTGTAATTCAAAACGGATTTTCATAGACATTAAGCCTTTGTTACATTTATGATTCCTCTTGACACCGGCTGCTTTAAAAACATTCTTGGGACCCATGGTGCTATGTCTTTACTAAATCTTGCAAAAAATGCAAAACGTATACAAAAACTTGCTTTCCACTGACACACACAAATTTTGACTGGCTGCCAAACACACACGACCGAATGTTTGCCAAACCGGAAATACGCGTGACTGGCTCGGTCACTTGTATGCTGAAAATACTTCGCATGCTGAGGCAAATTTCTTGCCATATTTTGGTCCTATGGCAAAAATTCATATGCCGAGGTACCACTGAAAGCAGAAATATAAAGAGAAATTTCAGAGATTAACTTTAGAAACTCTCCGCCACCTCTATGCTACATAGTACTAGTAAGTATTTCTAACCACTTTTACTCAGCTGTTAATTACACTGTTGGTTGCCAGCTATATTTGTTGGCAGAGCGATATAATTGGTTAAATTAACAAACAAATCATAATAATAATAAGCTCTTGTATAAAAGCAATATCACACTTGAGGTCATGCTGTTGTGCTGGTGTTGCCTAAATATCTATGAGTAGCTGATAAGTTAAGCGATGTGGATCACAATGTCTCATGATGATGATGATGATGACGCATTATGATGTATTATTACTTTTGGGACGCGCTCACAATTAATGGCAGTCCGTCAATCACAGCGAGGTTGAGTGTCTGAATTAGTTATCCTTCTGCTTGAAGTATGTTTTATGGAGAATTGAGGCATAAGAATTAGTATCAAGAAAGACTAGACTTGACAGCAGAAGTATTCATGTATATTTTACTTGTTTAGTAATCATCACTGGTGCAAAGTGCATGCCTGATGCGACTAGTTTGACACGATGGAGTGACTCCCATAAACCTTTTATAAAACTTAAAATGAACAGACAGCTGGGATCACTAAATGAACGATAAGAGTAAAAGCAGAAATGCAGAAGGTACTCTGACTCCCATCTATGCCAATAAAAGTAATATTTATTAATTTACAACAATAAATGAGCGCTAAAGCATTTATGTATGGTGTGTGCTTTCCTGCCATATGGCCTTCTTTAAGATGTTTTCACCGTTCAAAATGTTTTACGAGAGTCTCATCACCGGCTTAAAGTCTTCTGTAAATATCAATTGGTTTAATTCCTTCATTTATGAGAAAATTTCATCATCAGTCCTGGTGTCACTTGAACATTCTTTTATTAATGTATTAACATTAGTTGTTCTTACTTGTGTAATGTGTCCAAAAAACCCTATTGTCGAACTGTGTATCTATTTATTAGCCTTCCCCAGAACCCCTTCTTTTTGCCTCATTAGAGTCTAAAATTGGTACAGACACTAGCAGAGCCACAGACAATGTGCGTTAAAAAACAACTTAATGACGAAAAAACAGTAAAATCCTGAACGCTAGCAGTGTTTATCCATGAATGTGTGATTTATCCCTGTCATTCGATGGTGTTCTTGGATAAATGCAAATGTAACTTGAATGAAGCTTCAGATTGTTTGGTCTGTTTTACATAATAAATCAGTTAGATGTGTTCTTGTTGTTACAAAGAAAAAAAAGACAATAACAAATGCACTATTGACTGTTCTTGTAAATCAGCATGCAGCAAATTTCACTTGTTCCAGAGGTATCACTTGGCTTTCAAGCAGCTGAATGATCCATTGTGCAGCTTAAAAATGGTACTGT
This sequence comes from Clarias laeviceps, assembly GCA_030014305.1. Taxonomy (NCBI): domain Eukaryota; kingdom Metazoa; phylum Chordata; class Actinopteri; order Siluriformes; family Clariidae; genus Clarias; species Clarias laeviceps. The sequence continues at coordinate 26,278,230 of JAQMYJ010000039.1, forward strand.
TGCTAATACATCATGGAACATCATTACTTTATTGTGAGACTTTAGAGAGAAGGAAGGGAGTCAAAGTGGATAATCCTTCAAGCTGATTAAACTGCCCATCATACTGACCGCTACAACTACTATATAGTAATAGCTACAGCAATATATACTTTAGAACTGCATTAAGGCTACTGAATTGAAAAGCATGTCAAAATTTTCAATACTTTAAATGTATTGCACTTAATACATTGATATAACTCATGGTACATTGTTATGCAAAACAAACAAACAAAAGAAAATCTCTCAATGTGCATCATGGACATGCACGGTTCATATTCTGCAAATCAGCATTCTATTACACTGTGCACCAGAGCTCCCAGTCTGCACATAGAGTTGAAATTGATAGAAACTCTGCTCATGTGATCCCTCTCCTTTACTGAGGGGCTCCCAGAGCTTGTGAAGATGGGTACCTCTGGATTACAAAGATCAACATGCATCGTTACACAGTTACAGAACACTAAAAGCTGCAGAAATTGGGCATTTGAACTTTGCTGAAGTCTGCTACAGAGCTCAGTGTGTTTCACTTGATAATTTCAGAACCTTTGTTTATTCAGTTAAAGTTGGGGAGAGTAGTTCTACATTTATTTGGCTGTTTTAAAGATATGGGGAACCTACATTGGCATGTTACAGACATTGTAGGCTAAAAAAAGAAGCTTGACAAATCGGATATAATTTAGTGGTGTCTCCCTGCTTCAGGTCCGGAATTTGATTTACACCCATCCTGATGGACCACAGGGTACTCGGTTCAGACGTGCACTTGATCAGAGATCAAGATCAAGAATTCAAGATCAGAGATCACGAGCCGTGTTTAGACTTGAAAAAAGCTTATAAAGAATATTTTATATTAAAACACTCATTTCTTGTAGTTCTTTTAAAAACACATGAATACTGCTTTTATATACATCACCCAGCCTAAAAGTTTACTGTGTATTATACATTTTGTTAGAAGGCCACAAAACAAACACCAAAACCTTATCTAAGAAACTATGGTTATAGCAGCTAATCTATCAGTTCCTACCAATTATTTCCCTTTATTCCATTTCTGTTGTATGTGAATACAATCAGCAGGCTATTGTTCAGTTGTGGCTCGCAGGTCTGAGCAGTTTGTGTAAGCTCACAGCTGAAAGGAAATAAAATTAAACCTTTTTCCATTGCAAGGGCTGCCCTCAGTCTCGTGTCCCGTAGCTGGATCATGCGGTTGAAAGCAAAATGTAATCTTATTTAAATCACCTATGAAACTAGCTGTTTATATGAGTTAATGTAATTTCTACATGATTTGTCTCCCCTCTGTGGAATAATACAGTAGATACTATTATTAGTTTGTTTTTTGTTTTTTTATGTATTGTCCCCAGCATCTATTATGTAATAGTTTGTAGCTCAGAACAGTTATGTAACAGTTTGTAGCTCAGGTTACTTGCTGGTTATCAGCAGGTTGTAACTTTATGTTACAGGGTAGAGAGCCACTGCTGAGCCCCTGAACAAAACCCTTAAAATAGCAGTACAGTCAAAGAAAACTACAGCTTACACAATTCACAGTTATACAAAACATTGACAAGTTTGTTTATTATGTCGTGTCCTGGTCAAATTTAGCCATGAAACCTCCAACATTAAATTGGCCAGTGTTTCAGTTTCATTGCCAATTCCTGTGAATATATATTGGACAGTGAAACTGAAACACGGTATCCAGGGTAATGTCAGCATACATATCTATCTATCTATCTATCTATCTATCTATCTATCTCTCTCTCATATATATATATATATATATATATACATACACACACACACACACACACACACACCCACACACACACACACATATCATGTGTCATGTCCTGGAGCTATTGGGGGCAAGCATGCTTTTTTTTTTTTTTTTACTGTAGGTCCCAAACTGCGCTATTATCAGAGGTGTATTCAAGACAGAAGCAACTCTTGGGTGTAATAATAGTGTAATAATGCACAATTAATAAAATTTTGATTACCACTCTTTTGACTTTGCACATGATCAGTGCTTTTAATATTACACCCAAGACGTGCTTCTGTCTTGGACACACCTCTGATGCTTTTACTGATATACAGTTGTTCTCTCTCTCTCTCCCCCTCTCTCTCTCTCTCTCTCTCCCCCCCTCTCTCTCTCTCTCTCTCCCCCTCTCTCTCTCCCCCCCCTCTCTCTCTCTCTCTCTCCCCAGGTATGTGGGCGCACTCACTGACAGTCCAGGACTACCAAGACCTCATTGACAGGGGATGGAGAAGGTATGGAAAATATAAAATTTCTAAATTAAATTGTCTTTCTTAAAATGTATAAAAAGATCTCAGTGTGGCCTGTTCATGACATGAACACATCAAGATGTCATTATTTAATACAGAAAAAAATCCTTGTCAATGCAGTCATGTAAGATGCTATTGAGAAATATTTTCAAATATGGAAAAGGAAAAAACCTTCTGACCAACCTGATGTGAGATTTTTTTTTTTTTTTTAATTGTCTTTTAGGAGTGGCAAGTATGTTTACAAGCCTGTCATGAACAAGACCTGCTGTCCACAATACACCATCAGGTAAGCTATACCATTAAAGGGTGTATGTGTATGTACTGTATATATAAAATCGTACTCTGGTATGGTGCTCCAAATATGTTTACAGCTTCCTAGGTTTATATTTATTAAAATATTAAAATAAAGGTAGATTATATTTATTTGAAGTGTTTATTTAGAGCTTGTGCAGCTACGTCAAATTGTAACGTCATTTTCGTTGCTACACCATCTTGCAGATCGTACTCACACCTCTACAGTCATCATCCATGTGCTGAGTCCTTAAAGTTTAGCGCTATGTAATGCTCTAAGAAATTGTCTTGACAGCTGATTTAAACAAATTTGTGTCAAAGATTTTGTTTTTCAATTAAATGCATGTGTGAACGTGACCAGAGTTACTATCCCATCCTCTATCAAACTGTAGCACTACCATATAAAGTGAATATATCCCTATGACTAATGAAGGAGATCCATATATTAAATGCATGTTTAGATTCAGATTTAGGAGTCTGACTCCAGTTATTTATCTGATTCCAAATTCTGATTTGAATTATATTATGATTATATACAGTATGATCATGGTCTTCCATTTACTACAATGGGCATTCAAGTCAAACTGGGACTTTTTGTTGTGCACAATAGCATAACACAGGAGAGTAAACTACCATTATTTCTCTATATAATCCCCTGATGCACTTGTATGCTGTGTAATGCATGGAGGTAGAAAGTTTTCTCAGTATGCCGGAGCCATGACCAGACTGCCTAGATCTGAAACAAAGGTCTCCCAGGAACTCCTTTAATGGCACAAATGGAAATGGTGTACAGTGATGTCAGGACTGTACCGGGCGGGGATGTGGCATTAACTCCCCTCTGAGTTCCTGTAATGTGCAAGTGGTGTTTGTAAATGAATGTGTGTACAGTTCCAACAGACAGATGTGTCTCACCTGCTAATTAGTGACGGTTTTCAAGGATCATGCGTTCTACTCGTTGAACGTTCACAGAACTGACTGTAGTAATCTCCAAGCCACATCGGCCAGGATTGCCGTTCACGGACATCCGGCCTTCTATAAAACATTTGCAATATTCAAATGTTCTACTGCGGTCTTTCGTAAATGAAGTTTTACGCTTTCATTCGTAAGAAATTTCATCACAAATTCCAGTTTGACTTGAACGCTCCTCGTATTAATATCTTCGCATATTTCCTGTAGAGTCAAGATAATTGAAATTTTGTCGCATGTTCAATCCTGTACAATTTTTTTTCATTTCACTACATAGCATGTCACCTACTGTTTCACTTGTGCTAGACTGGCAAAGTGGTGGCATGAGTGAAGTGACCTCACATGCACAAACTCTATACATAAGCAGAATATATATATGCATGATGTACCCAAACTAATAATTGCTATGTCTGTTGAAGGTGCCATGCCTTAAACTTTCATCCTACAAAGACGCATAAGAAGATCTTGAAGAAGATGACAAAGTTCCTGTCGAAAGGAGAGAAGCCGGCAGGCCGAGATGGTGCTGGCTGTGATGGTGTGTTCTGGTTTGTTGTTTTCTGTGTATTAACTTGCAAGTGTGTTTACAGTTAATTCTACAAACGGATTTTATAACAGTATTTCATGTAGCTCAGTCTTTCTCAATTTGCAAGTTTGCTTATTTCCAGTGCAAAACTGAAATTATTTTGGAAAATAATGAGAGGCAACAATTCATCATTTTCCCCTTGTGGAATTCCATAGACTGTAATTTTAACGTCCTGTATTGTATGAGGTTTTATTGTTTTGTAACTGATCCCCCACTGTAAAGTATAAGGGAACAGTAGGTTTTACACCACGTATTTCCTACACGTGTAGCTTGTGTCGCTCTTTGAGAAGTCAATTTGTTTCTGATCATGCAATCTTAGGTGTGTTTGACATCCCTGGCTTCCTAAAGCCTCTCGTTTCATCTCTTCAGCGGACAGTGGCTATAGCTGCTGGAATATCCCAGACGTTTCTCTCAGGTGCGCTTCCTGTGCTCTACCATGCTAGAGCACCATTTCCTCCTGTCATCATTTAGATATTTTCAATGCATGAAGGGTTTTTGTTTATTTTGTTACATTTTTTATGAAAAACGACCTAGATGGAGATAAAATCACAGTAGTGAAGATTGATTATAGTGCTTATTACTGGGATATTTGATTATCAAATAGTAGATTTGATAGGGTTTGAAGGTTTAAGAGCCTTACTCAAGTGCTCAACAGTGGCAACTTGGCGGTGCTGGGGCTCGTATCCGCACCCAGAGGCTTAACTGTTTGAGCGTCCACCACCATTTCCTTTCTCATCTGTTCTAGCCACTCGGCATCCAGCATCACCAGTATACTAGACTTCCTCCAGAAAGCTGGGAGGACAATTCCTTAAGACTACATTAAATATAAGGAAATTAGTTCTGTTTCAAGACTTTTGTACAGTACTGTAAATCAAACTGCCTAACAGCTGGATAAGTAATCCCAGCCAGAACGACACATGTTGTTTGACAAAGACTGCTGTTTAGACATGAGCAGAAGGTAACTAAGTACATTTACTTTGTTACTGTACTTGAGTACATATTTCACATATTGTTTCTTTTCTTGAATAATTATGTTAGTGAATGCTTTTTTACTTTTACTCCACTACATCCTACAGTAAAATATCTGTACTTTTTACTTCACTACATTTTGCGTGTTGTTCTGTTGCATAACCACAGTGGTGTGTAGCATTTGGAGCGGGAATAGTGAAGTGTGCATAATTGTGCATAGTGTGCAGAAACGTAAATGAGAAACTTTTACTTGAGTAATGTTTCACGTAGGGGATCTCTACTTTTACTCAAGAACATAATTTGTGTAAAAACATAAAACTGTTTTTGGGGATAATAATGACCTAGAGAGAAAAATATTAGATTTGTTATTACATTCCTTGTAATGTTAAAATTTTTTATATTAGTTTTTTTGTGATGTGTAATGATTCCATTACCGCTGGAATCCGGTCACCCTCCATATGAAAACGTCACACTTTCCATAATCGTTGATCTTTTCTCATGTAAATGGAAATGTGTCTGGTTTTATGCTGTGATTTAAGTAAATTCTATATTTTACATGAACCCACATAGTTCTGGTTGTAGTACATATATATTCATATCAGCAATGTTTATTGATGCGTAGGTGAGCGGATGGACATGTTTGAAGACGGAGGTGAAGTTCCTTCGGTGGAGCCTATGAAAATCCAGCACTCGCAGGTGGAGTGTCCCATCCTCCCCAGCAGCCCTGAGAACGACAGCAGGTCCAAACCATCAACATCAGAGACTGCGAGAGAGGAAACGGTGTCATCTGTGGCAGGAAAGAGCCCACGCCTCACGCCTAAACCAGGTGAGCCATGACAAAAAAAACAAACAAACAAAACAAATAGAAAGAAACTGAAAAAAACAATTATGTTTCAGTTTTTAAAACGTGCATTATATGTTAATTTCTTACTCCTATAATGAAATAAAAAACAAGGACAAATAACTGTACAATGATTCAATCACACTTAGAAGTGACCCATTATATTCCATTACAGTGTATGGTAAGATTTAGGTTTAGTTAAATTGGGTTAAAATATACATCTCAGTATGTCTCTGTAATAAAGCAGATGTTTATAAAAAGTGTGATTAACCCTGTGGTTTTATGTAATGGCTGTTCTTGAGGTACAGAAACATCTTTCAGCGTGATTTAGACACAGAAGCGATATACTTATTAGTTGTGTGTTTTTGTTGTCACCTAAGGCCATGAGTGGAATTTGGTGAAGACTGTATTTGCTGTGTTAAAATAAATCAGACAGTACTCATAACGTGGAGTGTTTCAGGTGAGATCTGCATCCGTCCTGCAGGGGGCAGCAGATTACCAGAAACACACAAGTGCATGCGCTCTGACTTCTTCCTTTTGTTCTACACAAAGCTTGTGTTCGTATTAATACGATGTGAGCAGTATTTAAAAAAAAAACTAAAATCATCGTGAAGCTGTGTACACAGGTCAGGTGTCAGAGTTTTGACCCTGAGTATAAACAAAATTAGAAATCTGATTCTAGAAAACATTCCTTCAGGCGTTCGAGTTCCACATCGCTTAGTTTGATTTACAGCTGTGAATATGACTGAATGACATGAAGTACTTCCACACCTCAGCGAAATGAGCAGGTCAGGAATGTTCCGGAAACAGCGGAGATTTAGAGATGCTCCCCGGAGGAATAGCAGGAGCTCTTTTCTGCATCGTAACACCCCCTGTCCAATCCGCCCCTCCTGTTTTTTTTTTTTTTAAGAACGGAAAACACCTGGTGACAAATTTACGGTAACAGACTTTATGACTACCTTTACGACTTTATTGCCCTGAACACAGATGGAGTTTAGTGATTGATATTACACAGGTTGTCTACATGCGCAGGAATTTCTAGGAGAAGTTTGGATATGCGTTCGAATGCACACACACACTCTGTAGAGGAAATTAACATGTCTCGCACAGCAGATTTCTCAGTTTATTAGTAGTTGGGAACAATAGATAAATTGGCTACAAATAGAAAACATGAGGCTGCGACTGAAGAAAAAAATCGTGTTTTACATTTGTGGGCCTCATTGATTTATTATTATTATTATTATTATTATTATTATCATTGTTGTTATCAATAATAATAATAAGAATATTAATGTAATATTACTGTTAATATTAATGATTACATTACAGGTTTTGTTTTATTTAAAAGTTTGTTTTTATGAATTTTTGCTTTTTGTTGTTAGCATTGTTATTCTAAACTAAATTACTGTGAATAAAGTGACATTTTATATGTGTGTTTGTGTGTGTATGTGTAATATACACTGTATGATCATCTGACAAGTCTTCAATATATTTTAGAGACAGGAAGAAGGCCATGTCCAGCGTACGATTCTGAAGTCACTGAACCATTGTGTGGCCATTTGGATGCATGTTTCGGATCACTTTGTTGTAGAGGATTCCAAACACAATCAACTTTTTGCTTTTGTACTTGGTACTCCTAAACTGATTCCTAGTTAACAACTCATATTTCCTAGTTACTTACCAGTGTAGATTAGGATTAAGATGTGAATCAGGCTGACAAAAGTTTGAACTTTGATGGTGTCCAAGCACTAGTGAAACGTTGGGATAAGTGCATTAATGTAGCAGGGTTTTTTTCCTCTGTCTTCTATTTTTCTGCACAATTAAAAGTCCCGATTTGACTTGAACGAATCTTGTGTAATGAGATAAATGTAAGTCGCTCTGGATAAGAGCATCTCCCAAATGTTGTAAATGTGTTGTTTAATTGTGGATTAGTCCTGCCATTCTGCCGGAGACCATGGCGAAGTTTTGCCTCCTGAACTGTGCTGGGTGACAGGGTGACCTTCACTCATCGACTATACATCTTCATAAACTGTCACAAAATTCTTTTCTCAGATAGCATAGAAATTGTTTTATAAATGAACCAGTGGCTGAGGTTGGCCAAGCAACATATATCTGATTGACATTACTTGAAAATATCTGTTTCCTTATAATCAATAATAATCAATAATCTTTTCCAAGAGTGCCAATTTATTTGCACTGTTGACATGGATTCAAAATATGAGGCTTTGTACGAGTGTGTGTTTATAATCCAAAGCAAGACCTTCTAGGTAATGCTAGTGGTAAGTGTCTTTCCACTCCTCCGCCCCGCCGTTCTTCACTTCCTGTGCTTTCCTGTCCCGTAAAATAGAGTGCCAGAAACATCACTCAACCAGAAATGCTTAGAATCTGCACACTGTGTGTGTGTGTGTGTGTGTGTGTGTGTGTGTGTGTGTGTGTGTGTGCTGGGGGAGAGAGAGAGAGAGAGAGATTAAGCAGCTTAATTGTTTTTGATGGGTTTTGGGAAAACCATGTTTCAATGTTACACGCAGCAAAGATGTGTATATGGGTTTTATAGTGAGCTAATTTTTTGGGAGCGTGATCTATATTCACACATGGTTCACGTGGCAAAAGCTAGTCCTGGATCTTTATGATGTGTTAATGGCCCAAGGGGGAGAATCTTTCTTCAGGAGGAACAAATCTGTCCAGCTTTATTTCCTCTCTGTATATTGTGTGTCTCTTGGCACATGTTTGTGTTTGCACATTTTCTCCATTTTGATTAACTGTGGAGGGAGGGGAACCCCCCCCAAAACAAAAACACTCAGCTCATATGCTAGGTGCCATTCGAAGTGTTGGAAGCGGAACTACAATGGCAGAAGGGTCCTCAATGTCCCTGCCAGTGTAGATGCACTCAGGGTTGTAGCTCTGAAGCAGCCATAGATGTCGAGCAGACAGTTACAGGGCCCAGGCCTCGGCTCTGGAAGCGGCCCAGCGTCTGCACTGCCTCTCGTGCTCGTGTTTACTTTTCTTTACAGGAATAAAAAAAATTGTCCATTGAGAAGCTCGTGTTTATAGCATCCATCGGAAGCAGTTTTCTATTTAGCCGTTTGAATTATTAACAGGAAAATGATCCAAGGAGAAAAAAGGAATGAGGAAAATGGAGTCGTCATCTAAGCTGAAGTGTCACGGTCATGTGTAGTGCGCCTGTGCGTGCCTGCAACCATCACAGCATATAAGAGTGTCTCCATGCTGCGGATTATTCTTATATTTCTTTGTTTTTGTTGCACAAAAGCAATCAGTGTGGAAGATCTCACTAGTCCACCGTGCTGACTCGTTCATTTTAACATGATTTATTACAGACGGTTGCCGGGCTGTTTTAGGAGAACAGTTTTTTTTCATATGTACTGTGTATTAAGTAGCGTTTTTGGTTTTCATTCTTCCGCCTCTCTCCGTCTCACTCTTGGCGTGTGACTGGGCCGGCAGTGGGTATATAAGGGCAGCTGGCACGGGCCCAGGCAGGAAATGGCCTTGCTTTCCTTATTGCTCCAAACAGGATGTCAGTGTGTAAACTTTTGCTCTTGGGGTCTGGCTTCAGCCCAGAAAGCGGGGGAGGAGGAGTCGGAGGAAGAGGAGAGGGAGTGCACATCGGTTCACAATGCACTGTAAAATCAATTGAGGAAAGCCTCTTTCCACCCGCACACAGCATGTCACTTTTTGACGTTTGTTTTCTAAAAACATATTAGTAGGAATTAAATTACAGGAACTCTAAACCTGAGCTGGCAAACTATTCATATGAAATGCTGTTAGAGTTCAGTACTAAGGTGTTGGACGTTTCGACAACTTAAGCTGCTATCACTAATATTTACGCCACTTTTACTGTGTGGTGAGTATCAGTCTCAGACTATCCCCTTATCGGCAGTCCAGAAATACCTGTGTTTTCCTCCAGGAAGCTCCAGGCCTGAAGCAAGGAGGAGGCTTTTTGCTCTATTTAAACCTGAGAGCTCTGAAAACAAAAAGCAGCAGGAGCCAGCGAACAGAGTGCATGTTGTTTTACAGCCTCAGCTACAATGATGTCATGTTGTCGGAGGACGGGAAAATGAGTTCCATGTCCACGGAAGGACCGAATCCCTGTTATTCACTGCAGTGAGCTAGAAACCTCCTTTGGTGATGGAGAGAAGGCTTTGCAGATTACACACACACACACACACACACACACACACACACGTATGCTCGCCATGTGGCTTCCATATGCATACACGTAGACCATCTTGCATTACTTTCAGAACTTGCTGGAAGAACTATAAGAAAAGTGATATATATATATATATATATATTTTTTTTTTCTCTCTCTTTTTAAACACGCAAGTATAAGCATGCATACCCAGAGCCCTGCAGCTACCAGCACATAGCAAATGGAAACACGCTTTCACACCCGGCAAAATGGCTCCAAATGTAGACTTCACGCAGTATCTGCTGTCCATTATAGCATTTTTCTTTTGGTTGGAATATCCTGCGTTTCAGTCTGTTTGTGGGAGACCCGAGCTTTGGTTGTAATTGAGTTTTGAAGGCAGCATGCAAAAGGTGTCATAACTCTCTCTAATGCCAAACTGTAGTAAAGCTGCATTCTGTAAAGCTGATGAAGACCTGAAAGCTCTTTTCTGTAAAGTGTTTTTTCACTCACTCACTCATCTTCTATAAAGCTTTATCCTGTATTCAGGGTCGCGGGGGGCCTGGAGCCTGTCCCAGAAGAGCTTGGGGCATGATGCGGGGTACACCCTGGACAGGGTGCCAGTCCGTTGCAGGGCACACACATGCACACATACACACACTCATGCACTTATTCACACACTACAGGGCAATTTGGGAGCTCCAGTTAGCCTAACTGGCAGATCTCTGATTTGTGGAAGCAAACCGGAGTACCCAGAGGAAAAGCACGGAGAGAACATGCAAACTCCATGCACACAGAGACGGGAATCGAACCCAGACCCTGGAAGTGCAAGGTGACAGTGCTAAGTGCTAACCACTAATCACTGCGCCTTAACGCTTTTTCTATAAAATTTCTGTAAACGCATTCTGTAAATGTTCAGTTCCTGTGAACTTTCTCTCTCCAGTAGTAAATACTGCGTAAATACCTGTCCCGTAAAAGCTCAAATATGAACGTCTATTCCTGTAATGTCTTTTGACCTGCAAAAGTTCCTTTACTTGTAATACCCTCTAACTTTCTCTTTGATAAAAGCTTCTCTCCTGGAAAACTTCCATATATGCTAAATTCCTTTCCAATAAAAGTTCCACTCGTGTAAAAATAGCTTTCTGTAAAGCTCCATTAAAACGGATTTCTTTAAAGCTCTTTAATGCTTTTATCCAGTAAAAGTTAAAACATTCTCTGTGAACTTCCTCTCTGCTAAAATCTCTTTACCTGCAAATTTCCCCTTTGATAACTTTACTTTCTGTAAAGCTGCATTTTTCAATTTAGTTATTTTCCTGTAAAGTTCATTTCCTCTTATTTTCCTTTTCAGTAAAAGTTCCTTTCTTGTAAATTGTATCTTTTTATAATAATCTACTCTGAAGAACCTTCCAAGTTCTTTCCTGTTATGCCTTTTTCCTGTAACGCTTTTTGACTGTAAAAGTCCCTTTCTAGTAACAGTTTGTCATTCGCAGTCAAAACTTCCCTTTTATTTAAACTGTACAGATGCCCTTTTGTATTATTTATTTTCTGTAAAGCAGATTTCTGTAAAGCTCATTCCTGTAATGATGCTTTTTGTGACATGACGCATGATTTCATCATTCTCATACGGTGTTTGGTACAAGTGTGTGATCAACTGTTTTTTTTTTTTTTTTTTTTTTTCCCCCTCCCCTCCTGTGCATTGACTTCTGAAAAAAAGTCACATCATCATTCATCCACCTTGAGCTTTGATTGCAGCACAGTGTGGTGGGCAGTTCATGTGTTTATGAAAATGATTCCTCATGCTCCCAGAACCACTCTTTCACAGTTTGAGTCCTGGGATATTCCTGTTCCATCAGGAAAAAAACAAGTCCATATGTGATAAGCTGGTTATTCATGTTGTTTGCTGAATTCATTTTATTGTCACATGATGTAGCTGAGCCTGACCACCTGAAGCAACCCCAGATCATAACACTGCCTGCAGAGGCTTGTGGCCACTATGCAAGCATTTAGGTAATCACTGTCAGTCATCCAGGTTTTAACTTTCTAAGGTTTAACATTGTGATGGACACTTCCTTTCTTAATTCCAATAATGTTTTAGTTTTCCTTGCTTGATACAGGTTGATAATTTGACCCTGCTGAAACTGCGACTTTTTACAGTCTATTATATTGTATGCAAACAGATATAGACATTAGAACCTTTTGACTTGATGCTGTTTAACTAGAACAGTTTGCTGTTGTACGTTATTGGACTATAACTGTTATAACACATTTGACCCCTGGACCCCTGGACAACACTGGACCCCTGGGATCTGATTGGTCAGAGTTAAGTTGCATCAATACATCAGATTTTTTAAAATAAATTAGTTTCAGAACCATTTCTTAATTATTTAGATACTTAAGAAGAGACTTAAATTCATAAAAAGGAGCACATTGTAATAAAAAAAAGTAATTTACCGCTTCTTTAAATGGATTAGAGGCCAGATAGACTTGCCCTTTTACACGACAATATCATCTGCTTGAAACGTAATAAATTCGTAGTCATCTCGACAAAACTCTCGCAAGTCCTGTTCTCTTTGGATACTTATCATCATTACACTAATGATGCTGATGGTGATGGGTGAATCTTCTGTTTGTTTCTGGCGACCCAGGACAGGGAGCGGACCTAAGCAAACCTCCATGTCGCAAAGCGAAGGATATCCGGAAAGTGCGGCGACTACAAAAGGAGCAGCAGAAGCAACAGGGTGGAGGAGGCGCTTTAACGAACTTCAAGCCTGCTCTGGCGACCCCAGCGTCTGGCCAACCCAAACCGTTGGAAGAATTTATCACCGACTCGCTGCCTGATGACGCTCTTCATCGCTTAGAGGTTAGAAATTTGCCACAATGTAGTTTTTACTCATGTTTATTTAGTAAAAGTAGAGATTAAAAGGTTTTTTTTTGTTGTTGTGTCTTGCACTTGGTTGGGTGAGATCAGCTTGTCTTTGATAGGAACCATATTGTATTTTTAATTTTTTTTGACTCTTGAGACATTAGAAGTCATATTTCTGTCCAATTCTGCAAGGATTGATCCCTCAATTTCATTTTCCTGAGTGCATAGCCGGCCTCATCACAATGGCGGCCTCATCTCAACAAGGTTACCATGTACTTGTATCTGCTTTGCTTCAAGCCATTTACTTGTTTCATCCATAAAGCATTCGGGGTAGCACACAAGACGAAAAAGCAGCACGGGCTTTCCGGCGCTTGTTTGACATGTGGTAACTGTGTGCTGTTAAAGCGCAGTCCCTCTAGTGTGTTAATATCAACCTATCACTCGCTGGCAGAACGGAAACGGAGGAGTTTCTGCTAGTGTGTGATATATCACACACTTCCCCTGCAGGCTTCTCCTCACTTCATCACTGCGCCGTTCGGGATACTGTCCGAGGCCATTAAACTCGGAGAGGGGAACGAACAGGACGTGCAGCACCGGCTTCGTAACGAGATGTTTACTTATGCGCAGGCGACCCCGTTCTGAACGCGCTTTATCATAAAACCAGCGAACACAAATTAGAGGCATTTGATTTCAAAATTTGTGTAATTGTTCTTTTTCCATCAACACATTTCTCAGTCCAAGTGACCTTTTACAAAAATACAGCAAGTGGAGTCGAGCCAACGGAGCTTGTATGCGCGAGCGAAACCTCGAAAGAAAAAGGTCACCAATTTTTCAGAAATGTTCACTTATATCATCCCATCCCAAGTGCATGAGATTGGCAAGGACTAGGTTCGTTAATGGGCTTTGACTTTGACTCCAGATTTGAATCATGTCAGCCTTGTCTTTTATACTTCTGAGAGACTTGGGCCAAGATTTTGATTGCTGTTTGCTCCATTATCTTTGCACTCTGTCAATGTTAACAGGCTGAAACCTGGGACGCAGGAAACTCCAGATATATTCCAGCAATAACACACTCATTTGTCACTGAGCTAATAAACAGAAAGAACTGATTGACTTTTCTCTTCGAAAAACTCAATAACCATTAGCTGATGCAATATAACGACTATAAATCCTTTTTTTGCACAATTCAGAATTTTTCAGTTACATGTAATATTTCATTCAGTAATATTCTCTTATAAGTTCTAAGTCAAACATGAATATGTCCATAATTTATCGCTTCCTAGCAACAAGACTGTTTTAACTTGTGCGCATAACTTTCAGTTGCTTGTTTTTTTTTTTTTTAAACTGTAGCCATCTTTTAAAGAAAAGGACCAAGGATTCTGCGTTTTTGTAAAATGAACTCCGTCTGACCCTCATTGAAATACTTGGAAATGTAAAATTTCGAGATTTTTTTCAAGATTTAGTTTTACTTTTGTCATTTTATTAATTTTTTTATTTATTTATTTTTCTTCAGAACTTTTAAACTTAACATTTTTATGTTGCAAATCAGTGGCAGCGAAGTTACCGTATATACCTTAATTGGGTATAGAACCACATTTGGTAAATCTGATTAGTAAATTATTTGTTTATTGGATTTGATTTTATGTATAAATAAATGTGCCTTTAACAATGAGTGTTCTATAACTAATAGGGGATATTCTCATCCTCACAGGGTAACTAAACTGGATGTTGAGATTCTAGATACTACAAAAGACTTATTAAAAGTTGCCAAGAGATTTTACATTTATAATGAAAACCTTTAACCTTAAACTTTTCAAATCTTTAAGTAAAGACGATCCATTGAATAAGCTTTGATGGAGTTAAATTAACGCTTTGACTTACATCCTCCTCTAGGGGGCAGTGCAAGTACAGTGAAAGTTCCTTTATAGCCTGTACACTGTATATACAAATCCTAACTGTTTGCAGAGGCTCCTTTTGTCCTCCCATGTTCCATGAACATTCCAGACGCTTTTAGTGATCTGAGGATGAAGCTTGCTGTATCTCACTTACTCCTAATCACAAACAAACACCTAATGTCACAACGAACGAACAAATAAATAAAAATCAACCAAGACACTTAGAAAATGCTATATGTAATGCATCACCAGTGAAAGTCGCTACCTTTTTAGAAGCAAAACTCTAGTGTTTCCCCCATATTAATCCAGGAATCTTCATAAAGGCCAAACTAAATAAATCTTATACTGGTTTCCTTTTAGATCCCAGCATGGAGACTTCAGAAGAATAAACACTCCATCCAATAGAAACATAACAAGAAGCACTAATAACCAAAATCTGCTTTCCTAGTCAAGTAAATATTTTTGTGGGGCTACTGGAGCTTAAAAAGTTATCCTTTTTTTTTTTTCATCTTCTTTGCGTCTGAAGTTGGGGACGCTACAGCATACAAATACATTTTATGGCAATGTGTGATTCTAACTCATAGCTATAGTTTAAGGAGGACTAACATAGTGGAGAGATGGTCAGGTGTGTAGAGGGTTTTGTGTAGTATATGTAGCCATAGAGAGGAGATTATAGTACTATAAGAGCTGTAAGGCTACTGAAGATATAGTTTGGTTGTCTGGGATTAGAAACTGTTAGTCTTGGGTGCACGACGACCAACTTGTCCGCCCCTGTGGAACAATCCGAAATTATTCCGTTCAGCGATTCCAGCTTCACTGTTTACATGGATGCTGATCAGTTAAAATATGAGTTTACATGCTCAAAGCTTTTAATTAGAATATAATGTTTTTGACATGCACAAAGTGGTTCTGCCTGCTGTTAAACGTCTAATCTGCCAGAAAAATAACCGAAGAGAAGTGTTTCTCTCCAAAGTTCTTGGAGGCTGGGTTAAATCTCTCCTTCTGGGTTATGATTGGATATAAGAATTCTGTCTTGTCTGTGATTGGTCAGATGGGGATGGGGTCGACCGGAATCACCTGATACGATGATATTGCAGTAACTACAGTAAGTGCTTGCCAAAGTGCGAATAGTTTCGTGTGCACCACCTATAGGATAATAGACTAACTGTAACTTACTATCACCTCAAATGCAAGAATATTTAAATAATTTTTTTTATTGATTATGAAGTCGGTACGTTAATTGCCACACAAAAGAATCCCATCACTTCTTTCCCCCTCTCAACTTTCTTTACTACGTATGAAATTGCAAGCTAATCTGTGCCCCTTCCTCTGCTGAAGGCCCAGGGGATTGAAGGTAAAGGCAGGTGAGCGAGAGAGAAGTTCTTATGGGGTTTATGGATCAGGAATGGAAGCTAAATTTCCCTTCTGACCTAATGTTTTCCCTACATGGTATAAAATATGAAAGAATGTATTTACTCTGACGAGAGAGATGATCGGAGGTGTTTAACTGAGCTGTTTACATGATGCACTTTTTTGTTGATTGGTCTGATTATTAGTGGAACATTAGGATTCTTGTAAATGAATTATTAATCATTTGTTTTTGAACTGAAATGTAGGTCTTTGTCAATCCCATTCTTTGTGTCATAAGAGCTGTAATGAAAACTTAATAAGTTTATATGTTATTATTATTATTATTATTAGCAGTACTATTATTATTATTATTATTATTTAATAATAATAATCATAGTGCAAACACCTTCTGTTATATTGATTTATTAGTCAAATTCAGATTATGGTTTTGTGATATTGGTTACAAAATTATATTTAATTTGACATTCATTTAATCATAAAGGAGAATGAAGTTACATCGAACTACACCTGTTCTCACCCAACCAACTCCATGTACTTATGTAGTGGGGACCAAAACTCTGAGATCTGAACTCTAAAACATCTTAATTATTCAGTATTTAAGATTCTGCATTAATTGAGAATTGCAAAGTACAGGCACCGTTACAGTTTTTAATTATTTTTTTTATATTAGCATCAGAACAAAGGTAGAAATACCAAATAGTATGAAATGTAGAAATGTGTGGCAACATTTCTAAGATTATATGTTTCACTAAAGTTACTGCTGATAATGTAATGTGTAATTAAGGGAAGGCAATTTTACCAATTGACTCAGATTTTTGTTTGACCCCACTTTATATTTTAATGGTATAAAATGATATTCTGTTCGATAAAAAGATAAATATTGTGCACTGTTAAACTCTGATTGGAAATGTGATGATAGATCTGAGATTCACACAGAGTTGCTGGTTCATCAGGTACACCTACGATTTTACACTTACAAAGTAAAAGAATTAATACAGTTCATGACTGTAGCTCATCCGTTGCCATGGAAACCTCTCTACTTCGTCCTTGAATGGAAATAGGCCACCTTTTACCAAATATTATTTGTTTAACGGGTACAAGTAGGTGCACCTTTGAACCTGGCAACTATGTGTTTGTGATATAGTTTGATCAAATCTAGTTGATGTGTTTATTCTGCCTTTTTTAAAATTTTTATTTACTCTTCACTCAGCCTTTCTCTGTTTATAATCCACCTGTATTTTTTTCCTCCTGGTGAACATCATCTTTTTGAAGGTGAGGCTAGTGCGCTCCATGCCACCCAGTCCACAGTTCAGAGCTTCTTTCGATGCCTCTTACCAAGTGTACAAACTCTACCAGATGATTGTTCATCACGACCCTCCTGATAAGCCTAGCGAGAGCCAGGTCAGAGGTCATTCTGCATCTGCGAGGCACTGGGATGGGACACCGGGTTGACAGTTACATGACATGGCCGGCTTCAAGGTTTAGTCTTTGTGTACAGTTGTAAATAATTACACAGATCAACCATAACATTAATACATTGACATTATAAATTATATACCAGTAAACTGCGGACAGGATCATGAGTACCCAATGCTCACGGGGAACAAAAGCCATCCTGTCGATCTGATCACACAGGCCTCCATGGTGCACAAGTGGAACTCAAGGTGGTTATAATGTTCATGTTTTAATGTTATGGCTGATCAGTGTCTCTAGTAGCAGAGCAGTAAGGTGACTGGGCAGGAAGTGGCATCAGTGTGGATCGATAAATGATTTCAGCTAGCAGACTAGGTAAGGGTGCTCATACCCATGTTTTGGTTTTGGTGAAACGCACTAGCATAATGCAATAGTCATAAAAGTCATAATCGTGTCCACGGCTAAAAGATGTGGCGGTCTGTTCTTGCATCACACTGCAAAAAATTATATCTTAGCAAGTGGACATATGTTGAATATAGTTACATTTATCTACACTTTTTTTTTTTTTTTTTTTTGCAACAAACCAAATATTTAGTTGATATTTAGCTTATTTCTAGTCAAATAGTACTAAAATTACAAATAAAAAAGTTCTTGTTCTATTAGCAGATCGTTTTATTAGTTTTTAGGAATTTATTGCATGAAAGAGGCAAAATGATGTGCCAATAGAACAAGACGTTTTTACATGCTTGCAGTTTTAGTTATATTTGACTAGACATGAGCTTAGAAATCTTAGATTTGGTTTGTTGTGAAACTTATTTTAAGAAACTGTGGTTATGTTTGGCTAGATTGGAGAATATTTCACTTGCTAATATGTCATATTTTTGCAGTGCACATTTGAGTCCTAGCCTAGTGTCTTTGTTCACATGTTTATTCTTTTAAGCAGGTGAGTCATATGACAGCTTTGTTTTTGTCACTGTTTCCATACAGCTGTGTGTTCCAGGTTCTGAAAGGAACATTCGTCAGGGGTGCATGCAAATTATAAAACAAAACAAAAAACAAATAAGCAAAAAAACAAACAAACAAACATGCGTCTTACTCTGTATTTAGTTCAGCAAGTTTATGCATTCAAACGATTTTTTTCCCCCCCTCTTTTCCCCTTCTCCACCAGGTAAATTCAAATGTAATAGCTTAAATGTTCTTGTCCTGGACACTCAGGCTAGTTATTTGTCTCCTCCACCATCCTAGGGAGATTGTCCAGATTATCATCATCTAAGTGAAAGCATTTCTTTGAAAGGGCTGATTTCGAAATGATGATCGAAACAGAATGATTGTGAGAATATTGCAAAAATATACACTGCCTTGTATAATTTTGGTACATTTCAGCTCAGAAGTATGTCAAAACTATTAATAAATGAATACTGATAGTTTGTTGGTGTGGCACGGTGGCTTTCTGGTTAGCACTGTTGCCTTGTACCTCCAGGGTCCAGGTTCTCCCCATGCTTGGTGGGTTTCCTCCGGGTGCTCCAGTTTCCTCCAACGGTCAAAAGCCATACAGGCTAATCTAATTGCCGTTCCCAAATTGCTCGTAGTGTGTGAATGAGTGTGTGTATTGTCACCGTCCAGGGTGTAGTCCACCTTGTTCCCCAAGTCTCCAGGGATAGGCTCCAGGCCCCCTGTGATCCTGTACAGGATAAAGTGGTATATTATGAGTGATGGAGAGAGAGAGTGTGTTGGTCTTTTTTTTTTTGCATTAGCTTATTGGCCAGTCTCCGTGGGCTCTGTGGGTAGTTTGAATGCTTTTGTTTTGGAGAATGACTTTAATAGTCACCTGTATTTGCTCATGAAGGCAACGATACCTTTAATAACCACTCTTTACAACTGATGTGAGCTGAAAAGCATCTCCGAACATAAAACATATCAAACTTGAGGTGGACGGTATAACAAAAACCAAAAGCTGATCAGAAGACCAGAAGCTGAGGCTGCAGTGGGCACAGACTCCTCCAAACCACACAGTTGAAGAGTGGAAAAGAACCAGAGGGTGAGACTGGGTCAGCAGTAACTTGGCACAGGCTCAAACCAGGGATCCAACAAATTGTATCTGTCATTTCATTTGTATCAAGGCCTTTGAATTCAGTTCACAGTGCAGGTTGATCAGTGATTGAGGGGGGAAAAAAAATTTGACAGCTGGTGAAAGAAATGTGTGGGAAAAGTACTGAAAAGAAATAAAAGCTAGGCACAAAGTATACATAATTTAATAAGCTGATCGTTTAAACAGAGGTGCGATAGAATAATCTGTTTGAACAAATCAGATATGAGGCAAAACTCGAGCCTGGGGAAAGCAATTGAGCTTGGTGCTGCTCATGAAATCATGCAAGAGAGAGAGTGAGAGAATGAATAGAGTCTCCAGAAAGAAGTGGACTTAAGAGAGGAGGAAGGAAATGAGAAAACCGCTCCCATACGTAGTGGGTACACAGTGTTTCTACAGGTGTCCCGGTAAAATTGGGTGGCTGTTAGTCTTGAACTGCTTGTGCTCTGGAGCAGGTTGTTTTACCTCTATACCTTTTCACTGTCTGTACCAATAAACATTCATCTTCTCTCCTCTTATGCCCGCGTGCAGACAAGCTTCATCCGCCATTCAGTTCAATAAATTTTGCTCTGTTCCTGAGCCTGTGAATGTAATTTTCCTTTTAGCTAACTTTAAGCCAATGTAAATTCAAATACTCTTAAGGCGAATGTATTTTAACTTTGGTGCACTAAGTAGTCATATTTTTGGGTCTGATTTTTAGTTTTGTTCATTCCTTAGGGATTTTTCTAATCCTCAAGGAATCTTCGTGTCCTCTAACCTTTTTCTTAACCGTATCATGTTTTGCTACTACCACCATTTTTTGCCATCATCTGTTTGCAAAATATTGTGTTGCGTTTGTGGGAACACAGTCAAGATGGACACCAAAGATTGATACCAATTGGCAAACTTTTAGACAGGTTAATTGTTAGCTAAGGACTTTCATTTAATGGAAAAAGCAAATGCAAGGTTTGGATCCATTTTTAATTCAATAGGCAGTAATGAAAGACTCAGGAAACATACTGGATGATCAAGCTCTGCTTTTTATTTATAAGCAGTTGAAAAGTTCATAACATTTTAACTTTCATGTTCACTGATTTTGCTGGATGTTTGTCATTATTTACTTAAGTTTGTGTAAAATGCTGCGCGGTATAGGACATCCAGCATTACAATCCTGTTCAATCCCTTTTACTAATTGGTTTCTAATGATTTCACTCTGCTAAGTTGGCCAAGAGCTGAACAGTGCGCTAGCCTCACCTTCAGATTCTTCTTGTCCTCCATTTCCTCCATTTCCTGAATAACTTCATCTGCTGTCATTTGTGGCTCATGTGCAAAATGTTTGAGAAAGGGTGAGAGATTTTGTGTTTTCATATAAAGTCACAATGTGTATCAATAGTCCTCTAACCTGTGTGCCATCTTATCATAATGCTGTTTTTTCTTTACTTAGTCACTTCAGCCCCATTCATTCCATCCTTTTTCCACTTCTCAAACCTTACACGTCGCTTCTTAATTTAGTAATCCAGTTGTATCTGGTAAATAATACATTTATGTCCGTTCCCTGTTCATTTCTGGTCAGTGGGCCATTGTCCTTATTCCCACTAATCATCCTTCATCCTGCTGCCCCTGAAGGTGAGGCTAGTGCCGGTCAGCTTCGAGGACCCTGACTTCTTGACGTCGTACGAGCAGTCAGCGGAGCTGTTTGCTTGTTACCAGATGGCCGTTCATGGCGACGTTCCTTCCGAATGCGATGAAATCCAGGTACGAGTCTTCACCTGCTTGCATGCCACTTGTAGTACCCCTATCGACCACATGGATATTTGGATTTTTTTATTTTTAATCCTCAACCACTGCAATAAGGCTGAAGCTGAAGATCTTGAGTCGTACTATGTTAGTCAAATTTTAGTTTATTTTTAAAAACTTTTTTATTAATCATAGTTATAACCTAAGATTTTGTTCTCTGTCATAGTAACTAGATAGAAATGACTCTGGTTTAGAATGCGCACAAAGTCATGAAGACTTGTACCCAGTTATAGCATAAACAGGGAAAAATGCAGTGGGCCGAGAACAGAGCCTGTAGAACACCAACAACCAACTTTTACTTTCACTAATAAGCACTTTTTCGCTTTTCAATAATATGTAAAATTGATTCAATATGGATGTGAGTAGAAGATTCTGGTCATACCCTGATGTGGTTTCTACACAGGTATCAAATTGTCAGACTTTAGTCAAGTCAAGTCAAGTCAAGTTTATTTATATAGCACATTTACAACAGTTTGTGCTGCCCAAAGTGCTGTCCAAGC
>JAQMYJ010000039.1:26300334-26317158 GCA_030014305.1 Clarias laeviceps
CAACTTTCTCTAAAATTTTTGAGAGAAAAGGCAGCTTCGAGATTGGTCTATAATTTGACATGACGGTCGGGTCCAGACTTTAAAAAAATATATTAATTTAATCTTTATAAAAGATTTTGCTATTTAAAAACTGACAAGTCCTCGCTGCTGCATATTGTTGGAATTTGTGCAACAGCTTTATTAAGCTAGTATATATTAATAATCTAGTTTGTTTCTGGTGCCGATGAGAGCCTTCTTACAGTGGAAAAGTGTATTATGCACAAAGCGATGATGAGAAGACATTGTGCTCCAAAGTTTGAGTGAAGAACATGAATGCCCTGCATTTAACCCTGACCTCAATCCTGTGAACACCTTTGGAGTGACCTAGCACAATGCCTGCACCTCAGGCCTGATCCAGTGCTAAAGACTACTATTTTTGTTTGTGGCTGATCAAGCCCCAAAGCCATGCTCCCAAATCTAACAGTAGAGCCTTCCCAAAAGAGTGACGGTTATGACAGTGAAGGGATGGAAATGTTCTGGAACAGGACATTCAGAAAGGTCAGGTGTGGCCACACTTTTGGCCATATAGTGTATTTTCCAGGTTATTTCTATAAATAAGAAAAAGGGGATGCATCCAATCAATCTAGCGTTTAAGCTGGGAATTTTGGGAATGCTTGTTTATTCGAAAAGCCTGTTTTTCTCAGCTGTTTACAATATGCATCCACTGCAAAGAAAAAAAAACTTCAGGTCAATGAATTCTTCATGGCCATTATCAGTTCCTTAAAACAGACACAGTTTTTATAATCAATTGTAGTAGAATGTGATTGTTTGCAGGGAAAATCTGCCGAAAGACCTTTTGAGAAACTGCACATCTGTCCAGTATTTGGACGTTTTTTGTGCTTTTGTGATTCACTATTAGAATTAGCCTGTTGTTTATGTCGGAAGAAAAGGCTGGTAGGCAGCGTGATGGTGCTGTGAGCCCAAGCATGGCGGTCTGTGTAGAAACCGGGTAACATAGACCAGACCAGAAAGCGCTTGAACAACAAGGCAGTATGAGAGAATGGTTGAGGGGAAGGAGATCTCCAGTACTCTGTGTAACCTGTGAGAAGGTTTTTGTCCCCTGAGGCCTGGAAACTGGCCCGGCTCTGCCAAGGGGGCTCAGCAAATCAATAAATACACAAGCTTATAAACCATGGCTATGAATACTAAAAGCAGTAAGAGTCACCAGACCTGCCCAAGATTCTTTCCTGGTGCCATAAGAAAGTGGGCTTTATAGCTGGGAAGCTGTATTTGTGTGTGTGTGTGTGCATATGCATTAGTTCACCTTCAGCAAGGGTTTAAGACCAGAGTGGGACAAACACTCAGCTCTGAGAGTCTGGAGCAAGAACCAGTTCATATATGAAGCAAATTAAGTTGGATATACTTAACCAGTTTGCCTTAATGTGTACTGTAGAGGTAGATACTAGCTACAGCTAGTTTCAGGAGCTCCAAGTTTCAGGAGCAATAATGGTTATGCATTCCTTACTTTTTGGCCAGTACAAAACCATTACACTGAACTTCAACAGCAGCCAGCATTTTAACCTGTGTTGTTATTGCACTTCAACGTTATTGACACAGGTGATGTTCAGAGGAAAATGCCAGGGTGTATATATATATATATATATATATATAATTTCTATATATATATATATAGAAATTTTGAAGTTGTGTTAAAGTTAATAACTTTACAAGCATGACTTAAAATTGAAACTAAAGTACTAGTAGTAGTACTCTAGTACCATTTATGGCCATGTCACTGAAATATTTACTGGTAATTGAAATGATTTGATGATTGTTGATTTTGACATTGATCATTATTAACTTTTTTATAAAGTTGTAGTGATTTTTAAATCTCTGGTGAAATTCAGAATTTTTTTACTTTACAAAAAAACAAAACATGCGCAACAGATAACAATTGAGATGTTATTTTAACCCGACCATTCAAGGATTTTATTTTTTTGTTATAGTCATATCCAATTCCTCCCCGTCAGTAGGGGCTCCCACATTAAGGCTACTACTACCACTCAGTCAGGAGGGTCGAAGACTATCACGTGCCAACCGCATCTGTTCGAAATGTCTCGCTCATGCACCATTAGGGGCGGCGTAACACACTCGGAGGACAGCGCTATCCGCTCCTTTCGCTTGCGTAAGCTCACAGATGCCCCTGATTGGCTGTAGAGCCGTGATTAATGTGGGAGCATGAAGTACCTCTCATCCTTCCCATCTGAGAGAGCTCGGCCAATCAGCTCTCTCTAGACCTCTAGAGGTCACAGCATCACCCGGGAACCCAACTCGCGATCTCCGGATGATAGGGCGAGCACTTTACCAGCACGTCACTTGGAGGATGTTATGCCTGAAGGTCACATTAGAGGCTTCGTCTCCCAGCTCAACTCTTTCGCTTCCTGCTCAAGTCTACGCTGGTTGATGGCTGAAGTTTGTTTTTATGACCGCCGGATTTATACCAAGCTCAGAGTCTGTGTGTCATTTTGAGGTCTAGTAATCTATTAACTGCATCCTCTGAACACATTAAGTTAAATATCAGTGCAGATATTTTTTTTTACTTGGTTAGGGAGAGTGTGTTAAGTAAGTTAAACCTGAAGAATCAGGGGACAGGCAGGCTTAAAGTGTGAGCCATATGACCGTTAAATGAGGGTCAAAGAGAACCTTACATCACAACAAGGATAGACAGTCCTTTGACCAATCAGATCAAATAATTTGTATTTTTCTGATGTGCACCTAAAAATTGATTGGTCAAACACTAACGATAGTAAGTTGTTTAAAACATCTAGATCAGGAAATTAAGTAACCTCGGATCTCTTGTCATGATTTGTTCTCAAACCCAAACGTCTGCAGTGTATAGGAAAAAAGGAGGAAATGTACAGTATGAATCTATATACTACACGTTTGTAATGCTTGCTGCTGAGATAAAATATCCCAGTTGTTGGATAACATAGTGATGCTGCTGTTTGTTAAAATTACTATGAGGGGTGTTCAAGTCAAACCAGGACTTTTGATTGCACAAAAATAACAGGACATGCATGTCACTAGTGCTTGAATACCATCAAAGTAGTAAGTTTTCTCAGTACACCAAAGCCAGTCTCCCAGGAACTCCTTTAATGGCCCAAAAATATGGTAAAGGTTTAGAGCGAGGTTAGGCGTGTATTGGGGATGTGGCAATAACTTCAACACCACTTGCACATTAAAGGAACTCAGCTGGGTGAATGATGGCAAGTACAGTAGGTGACAAGTTATCAGATGTTAAACAATGAATGTTTAAGAGAACGACTACAGTGATCCCTCTTGAGTGTCTGTAAATTCATGTACATGGATAAAGCCTTCGTCCTTTTTCACTGATTGCTGCCATGTGATCACAGAGAGCCGGGCTGATGGGTGGGAATCAGCCAAGAGCAGATCAAGTACAAAAATGGAGGAAAAAATCCAGAAATGCAAGGATAATTCATCATAATGTCATTTTAAGGATAGAAACTGATCGTATAATGGATCGTAATGTTTCTAAAGAATACTGCTCTTCATGTGCACCTGATACACTGCTGCTTTGCTACCAAGTGATGTGCATTTGGCACCAACAGTGTCAGTGGTACCTCTAGTACCTCCATCTACATCGTTTTAGGGCTCGCCTCACCTTTAACTACGAAGACATTAGTTGGAAAAAAACAGCTGGTAGCTGACTAATTCTCTCCAGGCCTAATTCTTGCCAGTAAGAGATGGAGCGTACTTTTGTGTAGCGTTTAAAACCACAGGAGCCTAGGAGCCTACTTTCTCCAGAATGTACGTGTGTGTGTTTTGGTGAGGCATGCTTGCCGGGTAACAGTAGAGATATTATGAGTTTGATGGTGATGAATGATGGTGTTTTATTGACCTTTAATGTGTTAAACATTCCCAGACACACTCATTTAAACAGACTTGTCACACTTATTGGTGGGGGTTGACTTTCCCCCCACTCTCTCTCACTCACTCTCTCTCTCTCTCTCTCTCTCTCTCTCTCTTATCTCTCTCTTGTATTCCTTACGGTCACTAGAGAGTTAGACTTACGTGTCCTCGGTGGACCTAAGAAAATCCTGTGGTCTGTAATCAGGAGTGCAATAATTGGATGGGGCTCCTGGCAATTGCAAGGTGTGTGTGGGTGTGTTGTGTGTTGTGTGTTGTGTGTTGTGTGTTGTGTGTTGTGTGTTGTGTGGTGTGTGTATGTGTGTGTGAGAGAGTGTTAAGGTTGTGTGATCATGCTCTTGTCCAAGGGTTGTGAGTGTACCGCACATCTTTGTATGGTTTCACGCATGTACAGTATATGTATCTGATCACTGACCAATTTAATACTTTGATAGGCTCATTGAAATCAAGCCTATTAAGGTAATAGTTCCTATTAAAGTGACTATTGAATGTACACACATTTCTTTGCACTTTGCCTAATGAGCCCAAAACCAGCTCCTCCTCATAATGTGGCCTTCTGTACTAGTAGCGTATCTGCTCTGAGGTACTACATGTTTTAAGGTGCTGTTCTGTGCATCTCACTTGTAACAAGTTGTTATCGGAGTTTTGGATTTTGTATCAACAAGGCGTTTCTGTTCACAAACCTGTCACTCTTTTGTTTTTGCACATCATTCTCAAAATCCTAAACATCCACATTAGTCACATTTTATCCTCCGGTCTGACGAGCTTGTGTGACTGTTAACCTGAAGCTCTTGTTCTGTTTGGCCATGCTGCTGTCACATGAAAAAGAAAACAAGCCGTGGTTCCTAATAAACTGGCATTCGAGTGTGTATAACTTCAGGACACTGTTGCAAGCTTCTTTGGTGCCCTTGTGTTGTCTGTGTTGCATTCAGAGCTGTTTCATCTATCTTTATTATTACAGCGTTTCATGTTGCCCTTGCCATTATAGTCAGCAAAGATTTGTGCTTAGACACACCTCATACATCATGAATGTACGTGTGTGTGTGTCTGCGTGAGTGCTGTGGCTGCAAATATACTTGGCACGCAGTTCAGCTGCTGTTTTTCATTTAGATGCTTTTCGAGCTCAACCTGTAAACACGCCCAGCTTATCCGCAAGACCCGAGAGTCACCCAGTCAGGTTAAAAACAGCAGACCCACCAAACCCAGTGGAAAAAATGCTCAACACACAAAAGAGACAGCATGCACCAGAGCATCCTGACGAAGACAGTCTGTTCTTCTCTTCATCTTTTTTTCCATTTATGCTAGTTTGTTAGTTTTGTTAATATAGTATGCTAGGACACCGTGCACTGCTCAGCAGTAAGCGCGAAAGAAAGGTGTAGGGATAGATGAGCAGCTTGATCATGCAAATACTCTGAGAACAATAAAAAAAGTCAAGTTGGCCATGTCATGTGTATTCAGGGTTTTATTGCATCATTTGCAAATAAATAACACGAATAAACAAGAGAGTGATTCACAAGTATAACGTGAGATCCACAAGTAAATACAACCATGCACAAACATTTTCGTAATGCACAAATAAGTATTCGGTTCACACGTAAACCCAAACCCTGATGTTTGTTTCTGGAATTGGCTGCATGCTTTTGTGTGCATCATGTGTCATTTATAGAGCAGACTGATTTTATTTGTGGATTTCTGAACCATTTCTTATGTTGGTTCACACGATTTAATCCACCATGTGCTAGAGGAGTTTGGTAAAATAAATAAATAAATAAATAAATAAATCAACACCCAGGGGGGAAAAAAGTATGCTGTTGGTTGATCAGATAATAAGCCCACGTCCCATCCAGGGTTAAATTCTCCCTCCTCGTGACAAGTGATACCGGGACTTATGCAGTGATCAAAAATAATCAGTCTAAGAATGTTTTTGATATTTGATATAATCTCAAATTCAGTGGTTGCTGCAAATAAATTAATAAATATTGCAAAAATCTGGACTTACTATCCATAAATTCTATGGATAGTAAAAACTTGATTTACTACCCAGCAGGATTTACAACCCATAAATCTTATGGATAGTAAAAACATAAAAAAAAAAAAAAAAAGGTTATTTGGAAGGAAAAACTTAAACTAAAATATAATTGGAAAGTACAGATCATTCCCTTATTATTACATGTATTGTTATTTTACAGAAAATGTTTTTATAGAAAAAAAACATTTTTGCTGGGATGAGGTCTATAAAATTATTATATTTAATTGTGCTGTTCACGGGAACAAAATGCTGCTTTTTTTTTTTTTTTTTTCCTCCTTTTTACATTTTTACCATGGGTGTTCAAGTCAAACCGGGACTTGTGATGAATTTTCTCCTGAACGAAGGAGTAAAACTGATGGACATTTGCAGAAGACTAGTACATCACAACCTTACATCAAGTACGTTGATGAGACAGTTAAACATTTGAATGGTGCAAACACTTTTAAAGAAGGCTTTACATTTGTTAATGACGATCCGGAATGCTCGAAGCCCACTGGAATAAATTTTGTAAACATTGGTCAATTGAAATGGCTGCTCGTTGATAGATAATTTACGGAAAAGATGCCTCTTTCTGTGGAAACTGGACACACATTCATTCACGATCAGCAATTGCACATTACAGGAACTCAGCTGGAAGTTATCGGCACATGCTCCTACGGTCCTGACCTTACTTCAAGCCATTTCCACATGTTCAGGACATTAAAGGAGTTCCTGGGAGGTCAGCGTTTCAAACGTGAAGCAGGTTCTGGTGCACTTTGTACCTTGATGGTATCCAAGCACTGGGATAAGTGCATAAGTGTAGCAGAGGATTATATAGAGAAATAAAGGGAGTTTTTAGTCTCATAACTTATTTCGGTTATTCTGCACAATCAAAAGTCCTCGTTTCACTTGAACACCTCCTTTTTAGTTTTATTCATGTTTTGAGTATTTGCGTGATTCATAATCTGAATACTGAACAATTAAAACAGAAAACTCTGTATTATGGATTAAACTACATTGACTCTATATATAATTTATTCCTGAATTAAAAACATATTTTGTGCTTTGCTCTTTATTACTTGTGAATCACTTCCTGTTCATTTGTGGATCTTGTTTTATTTTTGAAAATGTACACCTACTTGTGTAATGACTTAAAATGTGTGTGCACTTACGTTTCTTATGTCTTTCCTGTCTTTTTGCAGTTTAAGAGATTCCTATGTGACTCACCACTTGAGGTAAGTTCCTTTAGACTGAATACACGCTTTCCTCATGTAATATCACTAATGGACGGCTGTAATATTGAAGCGGTTGCGTGTCAGGGTGGTGCTGGTGACCTGGGAGCTGGTACTGTTGATTTTGTTTTCAGTTTTTCAGAAGAATAACAGTGGGAAATGTTTGTTAGGGAGGCTTGGAGAAATGTGCGTTTATACACGCTAGCGAGGGGAAAGAAAAAAAAATCCCACAGTGATCTAGTCTGATCTGAAGTGGAAGCAGATGGAATATGGCTACACCGTGATGTGTGCGACCAGTATCAGACAGCGTGCAAAGGGAAAGATCAACACTGCTCCTTTCCTGACCCGTGCAGTCTCGGGATGAATTGGATCAAGAGAACAAAGTAGCATGGCATGCTCGGGTCTAACTCTGGTTTAGCTCTCGCTGTATTTCATCAATATGTGACTTGGATGCAAGATTAATAACAAATTCCTTCTAAATAATACTACAAAATATGTCAATTGTGTTAAGAACGTCTTTGCTTGCTGCATAAGGTTAGGCGAAATTGCTTTCAGAAAACGGACTACTCGGCACGCAACATACTGTTGCAGAAAGCTCAGACGCTTAAATACATTAAAGCTAGTTTTGACTAATATTAGCTTACATACAAACTAAACATGAAGACAGGAATTCTAGACACTCACTTCAATAAAATAAGCCAAAATTATTATAAGTATTACAAACAAATGTTACCCATTATAAAAATTGACTTTGTGAACATTTTGGACTGTCTCATATTTCTCTAGTGTGTGTATTCCTCCAAATAGAACAAATTTTTATTAATAATGGCTTGTATTGTACAGAAGATAAATCTTCTGTACAGTAATGTTTACAAATCCTAATTATGCACCAGAGAATCTGTATGAAACTTTAAGGCAATTTCATGATCCTTTTAGTAGCCACAGATCCAGTGTGTGAGGATATTATATGCCGTTTCACGATGATTTCCTCGATTTTAAATTGTTTATTGGTACAAGATTTAAAAAGGGGCTGATATGGATCTGTTTATAGGTTTGGTTGTGCCTTACAGCTAACTTAACCTTTTCCAACTCTTAGTTGTGTTTTAACTTTTATATCACTGATCGGCAGTTCAGTTTTAAAGCTGAAATGGTGCATTTGAAAAATGAGACAGATGCATGATCTGAGTAGAATTTCAGCTGGAAAATTACCCGACCATATTTTAATATTTCTTTAGACCTAAAAGACTTCTATAAAGTTGGTTACATTTTTTTTATAATATGTAAGCTGTAAACAACTAGAGAAATGACTTGAGTTTCTGCTAATCAAATTCAGTCATCATATGAACTTTCTTTAAGAAATAACTATCTCTAAAGAAAAGGTTTGGGATATGGACTTAAAAATATAGTATTAAACAAAAGTAAACAGAATTTTCTCTAATGGAGAAAGGATGTGTGTGTATGTAATGTAGCTTCCTTTGGCCAAATATGAATTTTTAACCATGTTTAACCCTCCAGTTTTTTTTTTTTTTTAATAAAAAAAAAAATGTTTTATAACACAATAGAGATGTAGAGAGCTGTTGGTCTAAACAAGTCAGATAACACATATTTCAACTACTATTATATAAAAGCGGAAATGTTGTAAGAATAACAGTAAGAACAATTGAAAATTTACAAAGACGTTCATGTACGAGTATATTTTGCATGCAATCATAAAATCACAAGTTACTGTAATATTTTACCAAAACTTTACTTCTACCAGGAGGTTAAGACCTCATCTGCAGATAGAGCTTTCACTAAGAGAATGAAATCACAAATCATTACATCGCAACAATCAGTTTAGTCTCTAGATTTGAACCCTGTAGAACCTGTGGTCTGAATTAAAGAGGATATCTTCATAAATAAGTCTAAATTATCCACTCAATGCTGCTCTAATTTACAGGAGACGGAATAGGTAATGGGTAATGTTACATCACATTGCTTTAAGTAATGTTACGTCACATTCAAAATTAAAATTTCACAACTGTAGAAAGTATGATATTCAGTTAAAGGCTAATATGGCTGACCGTGAGCTAAAATGTTAAGGTAGAATACAATAGATAGATTTCAACACCAAAAAAATAAAACCTAAATAATAAACTAATTATAGAAAATATTGGGAAATATAAAAATAAAATAGAATTAAAATAGAAATATGTAAAAATTTATAAATTATACAGGATTTACGATTTACAGGATGTGATATAGAAGAATAAAAATATGGTCTGTGGATATGAAATCAGTGTTATGATTTTAAACATGAAGAATGCAATCACAATTGGGAAAAAATCTTTATTAGTTTTGGCTTGTTTTTTTTTGTGCTAGATGGGTTGTGTCGGGTATTTCAGAAAAGGCTGATCTTAATAGATCAGCCTTCTCTAAAATACGGGTGCAGAATCCATTGAACGAGGCGAAGACCTGAGGACAGAAACACATTGTTGGTCAGATGAGAAAGGCAAGGCTCTAGGTTTGAGCTGACAGAAAGACTGTTCTATTCCATTCAATTAAATTTTATGTGTATAGCACTTTCAATAATAGTTGAATGCAAAGCAGCTTTAAGACTATGGTGAATCAAATAAGCACTCTTTATAGCCGTGTTGAGCAGAAAAGCAACACTGTGCCAAACTGTGATGTTGATGGATTTCCCTGGTAATGGGAAACATTTATATTGCCTACTATTCAATTCAATTCAATTCAATTTTTATTTGTATAGCGCTTTTAACAAATGACATTGTCCCAAAGCAGCTTAACACAATCAAAAAAAAACAAAAAAAAAAAAAACTAGTAACTAAAATCATGTAATGTAAAATTACTTGAGACATTAATGTCTCTACAAAACAGTTTTCTTCTGAGAATTAACAGCATCTACAGTAGGTTTCTATTTTATAAACAGTTTAACATGCATTACTGTAAATCGTGTACTTGGCAAACTACAGAATGCAATGACGAGATTTGTCTCAGTGATCACACTGCATTTTTCCCCCGAAGTGTAACAAACTGGCCTGCAAAGAAGCGACATTGCCAGTTGACATTGCCCCCTCATTGGCTGCAGCAACAAACATTCACGTTCCTGTTTAAATTTACCCCTAGTTGAATGTTAATGAAACGTGAGAAATACCAGGAAGCAAGCCTCGAGGTCGTGTGGAGTGCGACACTGAGACTGGAAGTCTTTACAGTCAGAGCAAAGCACTTACACCTGTAATTTACTGTAGAGACAGGTTGCTTTTATATTTAGGGAGGTTAAAACAACAGAATGCTTAGTGGAGGAGCGACAGCAGTAGACCTCCCTGCCCAGAGGAAAGGGGCTCTCAAGCCTGGCACTAAAAGCCATTAATGCCGTAAAGAGGCGAAGTTTTAGCACCTCATCAAGACCGCTTGCCAGGCGGCTCACGATCAGCTCAACTTCTGGAGTACACATGTGCGCATAGTGATGCACATTCCCCGATTTGTCCTCTTAATCCTGAACACACTTTCTTTACAACTTCACATGACCTACACCATCTTGTAGAGTACTGCAAGCAGTGAACGTTCTCATGAAGAGGTGTGTAAAAGGTGCAAGGATATGTTAATGATTTAATACGTCAATGAGTTTGGAACTTGTAACCATATCAGTGGACTGGATTTAACGAGGTAATAAGATGCTTGACGGATTCTAGCAGCAGATAATTCAAGGCACACTAGCAACCTAAAATCCCCTTTTTATTTTTGTGACCAGTTGTCCACGTGTTAATGTTCTGTTCACAAAGTCATGTTTTGATCGTTTATTTTTATTATTTTGTATTTCATACAGGAGCAAGAGAAAAAACCTTATGAGCTGTTGTTTATTATTAGTTCTAAACCGAAGCCCTTTACTCTTTGGTCTGACCATGACATGTTTCCTGCCCAGTAGGCTGGTTTAGGTATTTCAGAAACTGCTGATCATTAGGGATTTTCCTGCCTAACAGTATCTGGAAATTGCCCAGAGTGGTGCAGAATACACAAAGAACTCGAATCCCCCTCCTTACAGCAATGGTGAACAAAAAAGCAACTCAAAATGCACGAGATGTCAAACCCGAGGCAGTTTGGAAACAAGGGAAGAATGTCGGGTTCCATTCGCATGAGCGAAGAACATCCTTTTTGTTTGTTCCTTGTTTGTGTGTTGCTTTTCTGTTCATGACTGTTGCATTGCACGGGTATTTGGATTATTTGCGTTTTCACAGTCTTCCTATGGCAGGTGTACAGTACACGTGTTCCTAATAAAGTGGTGTTGGAACTCATGGCAGTTTTCATCCTGGTGCCACCTGGTGTTTATTTCTTTTTGTTGTATGTTCTATGTTATAAATTCATAATTGCTATAATTTTCAGTATAATTTTTTACAGAAACCGACAAATAATCCTATGACTTCCCCGCTTCAAAGTGTGCATGTGATGTTCGGTGAAGTCTGAAGTCTTATACAGTATGCTCCTTTTTTTGACATATTTTTTTTTAACATTCAATACATTCAGATTGCTGTTATTCATCATTATCTATACGCGGAAATGACTAGCTAAGAACGAGCTCCGCGTGCGAGTGCATCAGCTCTCCAAGATGCACACAATGTGATTTGAACTCAGGATGACATGAAAGGAATTTAACTCCGCGCACACAGTCTCATCACCTCATTCACCTACTAATATTTACCCAGGTGTGTGTGTCTCTGGTTCACGTGACCTAGCCCACGTTAAGCCTTTGAGCCGAGCGGAAGTCACTCCGCGGCTCTCTCCTCATGCGCGAGTACGAGTGTTTCCTCCACGAGCGTTCACAGTGATAGGCCTGCATCGCATTTTGGGAAGCTGTTTCTGCTTGGCTTTGCTAAATGCCTTTTTATTGGCCCATGATGTGTCTGTCCTTAGGGCAAATGCTTGTTAACAGTGCTGTTTTGTAATTAGTCGTCAAACATTTTATGGACATCGGGTACCGCTTTTGCCCCATAACCTCAAATTTTACTCTCTAACAGACACATAGACACAGACACACTGATGTCACTTGCTCCTTACTCAGCTGCTGTGATAAACAAACACAAACACACACACACACACACACACACACACACACACACTCTTGTCATGCCCATGTGAAGAATACGAGCAGTATGACTCCTGCAGCCGGGCACAATAAGCGCTCATTCTGCGTTAAATTACTCTGACCTCTAAAAACTACAAGCCCCAGTGTATCTGGCCGTGCCGTGAGTCGAAGTAGTAATCAGACAGCGCTGTTTCTGCACGCCAACTCATTGAGCCATCATTGATTGCTCTGGTGAACTAGTGGGTGTGTTGTGCATCTTTGAGATCCCTCTTGATCAGTGTTTTTATTCCTTTGATTTAGACTAGCAAGGCTTGATTTCACTTCTGATCCAAGACGTTTTTCTCTAACGCCCTAACTTCCACATTATGGAAGCGATCCAATGGGGAATTGTAAAATCCGGTTTTCTCATTTGGATAAAAGAAAAAAAGCAGAGTTGATGTGTTTATTAGTGCTTTAGCTAACACTGGGATTTGTTTTTTGGATGAAATGCAATAAGCAAAGAACAGAGAATTCTCCTCGAATGAGGCTTTTATAATCTGGCAAAACTAGAGCTGCTATTGTTTTATTAATACTACTACTACTATATTATTATTATATTATTATTATTATTATTATATAATTATTATTATTATATTATTATTATTAGTAGTAGCAACATTAGTGGTTAGAGCTGAAGGAAAAATTTATTCAGTTATGAATCGTGATTCTGTGTCGATTCAGGTATCGCCTCACTGACTGCAAAATGTATTTTTAAAAGATTTATTACAGGCGGTGTAGTGGTTAGCACTGTCGCCTTGTACCTCCAGGGTCCGGGTTCGATTCCCGGCCAGGCTCGATTCCTGTCTCTGTGTGCATGGAGTTTGCATGTTCTCCCCGTGCTTGGTGGGTTTCCTCTGGGTACTCCGGTTTCCTCCCACAATCTAAAGACATGCAGATTAGGCTAATTGTCGTTCCCAAATTGCCCGTAGTGTGTGATTGAGTGTGTGAGTGTGTGTATGTGTG
Source organism: Clarias laeviceps (assembly GCA_030014305.1). Lineage (NCBI taxonomy): Eukaryota > Metazoa > Chordata > Actinopteri > Siluriformes > Clariidae > Clarias > Clarias laeviceps. The sequence goes on from JAQMYJ010000039.1 coordinate 26,313,584, forward strand.
TGCCCTGCGATGTTTTGGCACCCTGTCCAGGGTGTACACTGCCTCGTGCCCTAAATCTCCTGGGATAGGCTGCAGGTCCCCGCGACCCTGAATACAGGATAAAGCGGTATAGAAGATGAGTGAGAGTGAGTGAAGATTTATTACATTTATAACAGTGATGCACTGGTTGATCAGCCACTGACAACAAATGGTCATTGTTCAGCTTGTTCAGCCTCGTACATTCTGTGTTGTGCAACAGGAACGCGTTTTTATGGCATCACATTATCAAAAGTTGTGCTCCATAAAAAGCCTCCGGCTATTTTCTCTAAAGTCTGCAAGTAAATTAGTGTGAAACCCACTCATTACACACGCTTACACCAATCTCAAAACACCACGAGCACGATTTAGTTGTGAAATGTGCATGTTAGAATTTGCGTGCAGCTCACAATTGTTCAAAATGCGCTCAAGGCTTTTGAGGCATGTAATATAAATATTTTTTCTTTGTAAATAAAATTTTGATACTTACAGAATCACAATATTAATCAAATCGGCACCTAGGTATTGTGATAGTATTGTATCGGGTGGTGATTGGTGATTCCCATCCCTAGTAGTAGTGCTAGTAGTAACCCATTTGCACTGGTTAACACTTTCATCGAAAGTCATGAAAGAAAGGTCTGTGGGTGCATGGAAAATTTGATTTCTCTCGTAACAAATTTGCACACAGCTAGAAGAAATTCAGGAATGCACATATTTTTAAGCATTTGTATGAGATTAATCGTAAAAGAATTTGTCTGTGGAGTTTTCCTTTTTTTTTCTTTTTTTCTTTTAAATACCCTCAGGAGATATAAGGGACAGGAAATCTGTTTTCATTACTTGAGTGAATATCTATCCGTAGACGGCGTGCCAGGTCATGCCAGCGAGCCACAACCATCATCAGTCATATTAATTTATTTTAAAACCTCTCCTTTCAATTTTTAATCTCTATAGACCACTAGTCATCGCTTTTCTGATCAGCTGGAGTATTTCTTTTGTTTCTCCATGATTTCCGTCCTTCTATCGGTTTATGTACTGTATACTGGAACCTTCTGATCCCGAGAGCCGGCGTGTAGTCCGGTGTCGAGCCGTAATTGAAAGCACCTTTCGGTAATGCTTTGAGAGCCGTGTTTCGTTGAATCAGGTGGTTTTGATCGTGACTGCCTCTATAGGTCTTCAGAAGCAGCGTTGCTGATACCTGCTCTATATTTGCTGTTGAAGAGGTAAATTGGGCCATTTGGTATTATCGTTGTATAGCCAAGGGTTGAGGAATGTTAACTACCTCAGCTTTCACTCACTGCTTCTGTGTGTGAGTAACAAAGAGCAACACAGAGAACCAAGGCGCCATGTGCTAGTGATTTAGTGCCCGAGTGTTTTCATCCAACCACCTTGCTCCTTGCTTATGTATGCTTTTCTGGCTGTCACAGTGGCTAAAGTGCAGTCATTAGCCTGTCCAGCGAGGTGATGTCCGGGTCACAGCGTTCCTTTTCCTTTCTTTTCCAACAGCTTCGACAGAGACGGCGTTAGTTTCGCTTCGGTACAAAATACGCACAACTGATTAAGATTTAAATCGTTGCACATGCACAAACTGAACAGAAAATAGGCGTAAACAATTGAGCGAAAGCGAGATCCAGGGTTCTAATATGTGCCAAATGACATAAGCCTAGAAGACTATCCATGAGTCAAGTGTGATTTTTACTAATGCCTATTTTTGTCAGTGCTAATCTGGTACTGACAAATAAAAGCTTATTCTTCTTTTGTCCTCCAGAAAAAAAAAAAGGGGGAAAAAATCTGGTCCACATCTAAACCCCCTTCTCAACACTCAGTCTGAGGCACCGTGCTTCGTCTCAAATGTCCTGTAACGCATGCTTGAGTTTGAACGGCTACTTCAATAGCTTCACCGTGGAGCCTGTTTGACAAGCAGACTGTATGAAAATAATTAGCAGACACATGTGGAATGCTGTTGAAAATAAAATCTTTTTCTGTGGTGTGTTTTTTTTTTTTTTTTTTCTTTTTTCTTTTCCCCCTTTTCAATTGATTTTCCAGGAGCTTGGGCAGGATGGCTCGAGTGCCAGGTTTCACTGGATGGGTTGGGTCATGGCAGTACCTGGGGTTTAAGTGTACGCGTCTGTGCGTTATGAGTGTGTTTAATTTGGCTGGCAGTGGCATGGCGAACCTCTCGGGGTGCAGGATTAGCGTGATAACGAGTACATTCCAACACGGGGCTAACTGGGCCCAGATGGGTTGAAGCAAGGGGGGGGGGAGGGGGGAGAGTGGACAAGATCCTGTTACCAGCGCTGGCTAAACCTTTGCTCTCCCACTGAGACGTCTGAAGTCACAAGGTGAAAAACAAGAGCGAGACGTCCTTCTCCGTCTCTAGTTTTGATTGAAAAAGTAGGGATTTATGACCTGGTTTGGGTAACAGGACCTGTGGAGTGGTCTCTGAACACGCACTGTGTTTGAGTGTTCGTGATGAATAGCGCCAAAAAACAAGCTGCTTGTACAGGCCAAGAAATAGATGTGTCATGTCTGTTAATACAAACCAACTCCCATTTCCTCCCGTCAGTTCGATATCAATTTTGTCCCTGCTGGGTCTTTTTATTAAAATACTGGCCCCCCTGAGTTTGTGCGACCTGAAAAAAAGCCCAATACCCATACACACACACACACACACACACACACACACACACACACACACCAGTACAGTCTTTGAGCTTTGCACACATTTGGGAGCTATTAGCAAGCTAGTGTATACCCTGTAGAGTACATCATGTTCCTGCTGTACATTCACAGCTTACACACCAAACCTAAAAGAACATATTCCGGTTTTCTAGCACACTCAAACATGCATGCAATTTTTTTATTTTTATTTATTTATTTATTTTTTAAATCCTTTTAGTGCAAAGTGTTTTCACTTTCATCGGACGCTCAGTGAAACCTATGGCACTTTTACTGCATGGATGATGTACTAAAATGTGCGTAAAATTGAAAGAGGGACCCTTTTTGCACCAAATTGTTGCTCTGCACAGAAGAAAGGGTGAAGCTACTGAAGGGAACTGCGGTTTTAATTTTGCTTCCACTCTTACCAAGACTCTCACCGCATCAAATATGTTACAGTTAAACAACTGAAACCAGACATTTTGGGTTTTGGAAATGACATAAGGTAACATTTTCTTTAAAAAAAAAAGAAGTTTGTTTTGCTTTTTCTCTAATTTTTCATCCTGTGTTGGTTAACTGCACCCACCCATTCAACGTATTGTGCATTTTGAGATGCTTTTCTGCTCATCACGGTTGTAGTTAATTGGGGTACTTAGTACGTTTGCATGACGTTCTGTTATTCTATCTAATTGTTAGCCTGACTAGCAGTTGGACTTTTAAAATGCATGTAAACATGTTAGTCCTAATCAAAAAAATATTAATATATTTCTCAAAGTCAGACTAGCAAAAGCACACATACTGTGTATAGGAGTCGAGATATTCATGCACATACACACTACCGTTCAAAAGTTTGGGGTCACTTGCAAATTTCTTTGTTTTTGTTTAGTGATTTATTTTCTACATTC
>JAQMYJ010000039.1:26321146-26335450 GCA_030014305.1 Clarias laeviceps
GTTGTGAACTTAATGTGGGAGCCCCTAGTGACTGGGAGGAATTGGACACGACAAAATTAGGGGAGAAAATCGGGCAAGAATTGGGGGGGAAAAAATAAAGTAAAAAAAAGAAAGTGTAGCCCTAAAAGTCTGGTATGTACCTACCTAGCCCAGTCATGTGAAAATTCATAATATAACCATCACAATCAGATGTTCAATATGTAAATATTACACATATGAACACTGGATCTGATTTACTTTTGTCACAGTAAATATATTATTTCTGCACATGTTTGCCTCACAGTGGGGGTAACATTAGGTAAAATAATGTGTTTGCGGGAGGGAAATTTTACTTTCATTTCTGATCTCTAAGAGCAACTCATTCCAACTAGTCTTTGCTTTGTACTTTCATTCACTGGCTCCTGGTCTGTGGTGGAGAAAGGGGCACTGAGTGACTCACATTTTACACATAGTAAAGCATCGAATCAGTCATAGATAAGACGGAATTCTCGTAGTCAGTCATATTGTAGAAAATGGGATTTGTCTGGAAAAAATGGAAAACAACCAAACATCAAAGTTCACATCAAACCTGGACTTTTATTTCACCTTTTATTAATATAATCTCCTGCTACACTAATGCACTTATTCCAGCGTCTCACTAATGCTTGGATACCATCAAGGTAGAAAGTATTCTCAGTCCAAGCTGCCTGCTTCAGTACACAATTCCTGCTTCATGTCTGAAACACTGGCCTCCCAGGAACTCTTTTAATGGCCCAAACATACCCCAGAAATGTCCTGGAGTGAGGTCAGTACTGTACAGGGAACCCCCAGCCAAGTTCTATGTTTCAGCAGGTAAATACTTTACAGAAAGCCGAACAAAAAAAAACAACTCTTGATTAAATATTTTGAGCTAATAATTGCACATCTTATTGGCTCAGTATCTGTGTAACTTGTTGTTGTTGGACTGTGGGCTGCTCCCATCGAGTGGTTTCCACAGCGGACCATTCAATCGGCACGCAACTTGGCACAGGTTTTATGCCATATGCCCTTCCTGATGCAACTCTCCCATCGGCTGGGGTTTGGGCAGTGGGTGAGGTTTAAACCCAGGCCTTCCGCATGGCGGCCGAGAAACCTTCCCACCACCAAGCTTTTTTCTTAGGCTGGTCTCCTCTATGATAAAGTTCCTTCATTGAATGCCCTTAATGAACATCATGAGCGAGCAGATGAGTTTTGCTTCAATTATGGTTACATGTTCACGTTCTGCTTTAATGGATTTGTATGCTTGTTTGTTTCTATTTTTCTTTGTTTAGGGAAATTGCCTTCACGAGGCAGTTGCAGAAGCAGTCACCCAAGCTCTCCTACTACTACCTTGGCTTTTACATCCATTCTTGCCCCAAGATGCGCTACAAGGTACGGCTTTCCTTTTCTTACCTCCCCTCACTTGACACATGGTTGTAGCTCCATGTATTAAACTCTCTAAAATCTGAAATGATAGTCTCTATGGTTTTCCTCATTTCTCCCTCAACCTCAGTGGCAGTACATTTACTTCACCTTATACCTCAAACTATTTAATCTTTTTCCTTTTTGAATCAGAATACACACATATTATGTGTGTGTTTCTAGGCAATAAAATGTATGCCAGTAGCAATTGAGGTATAAAGACACTACAAAGGCCAGGTCTAGTGCTTGTACATGTCTGCACACACCTTCAGTGCAGCCTCCGTTTCCTGTCATCTACCTCTTTTTGTTAGGGACTGTTATTACCAAACACAAACTTTGTGTTGCCGGGGCAACATCCCTTATTACCGTCAGGAGCAAAGAGGGTTTGAGCTTGGAAGAGAGAGAGACCGCTTGAGACATTTTTATGATATTGAAATTGTCATGTGGGCAGTTAAGCTGTGGAATTAGCAAAGGCATGTGCTGGTTCTCCAGGTTCACTAAAATGGCAGTCATCTTGAATCATTTTGTTTTCCAACAACCAAACATAGCTTTGCCTTGGCTTTAGTTCGACCCAAACCAAAAAAGCAGGCACGTGCTTGCATTTTAAACAGTGAGGATTACAGTGGACAGGCAGTGGAAACCTTATAGCAAGCGACAAAGAGACAATCGATCAATGACTGATTGTGCCTGAGCTACAAAGCAGCAAACGTGTGTGTCTTGCAGATGTATTGCTTTTTTTTTTAATTATTATTATTTTTTGGGGGGGATTTTTTCCCAATTTTTTCCCTAATTTAGTCGTCTCCAATTTCTCCCGTCACTAGGAGGCTCCCACATTAAGTACCACTCAGTCGGGAGGGCCGAAGACTATCACGTGTTTCCTCCGAACCACGTGACGCCGGCCACGTTGGGGGCAGCGTAACACACTTGGAGGACAGCGCTATCCGCTCCTTCTGCATGCGCGAGCTCACAGACGCCCCTGATTGGCTGTAGAGCCGTGATTAATGTGCGAGCACGAAGTACCTCTCATCCCTCCCCTCTGAGAGAGCTCGGCCAATCAGCTCTCTCTAGACCTCCTGCTGCGAGAGGTTACAGCATCACCCGGGAATCGAACCAGCGATCTCCAGATGATAGGGCGAGCACTTTACCACTGCGCTGTTTTTTTTTTTTTAAACTAGCAGACTCTGGGTTATGCATGACCAGGGTTTATTATTATGTATTGAGAGCCACCAAGTCAAACCTGGGAAGGCCTGTCCTGAGAACATGAGACTGAGGATCATGTTGGGCCTGGGATAAAAAGGATGTCAGAGTAAGTATTAACCCAGGTGGAAGATGAGTTGGGGATCACTTGACGGGAACAGGGGAAATAACAGCTGAACAGCTGATTCATATACAGTAGTAGGAGATGGCAAGCAATGAGAAGAATGTAAATAAAAGTGATGAACTGGCCTAGAGCAGAGGGAGCGCGAATGCCGGGGAGAGAACAGATGGGACTGGAGAAATCATTAGCAGGTGAAGAAGAGGTCAGGATATAGACTGCTCCTGTTGTTCATAGTGTCACTCGAAAGGATCTCTCGCTATCTCTCTCTCTCCTAATCATGTATTCGCTTTCCTCAGCAAATCCTTGCTCACGTCTGCTGAGGGCGCGGTGTAGAAATCCCAGACGCCATCGGATTAATAATATCCACTTGTGCATGCAGGAAAAGTGCTGAGCTGTTTCTGTATCACTAATTTAATTTCTTGACACAAATTATATCTGGTGTGTATTTGACGCAGTGGCACATTCAATCTACCGCCGGTGGATTTTTCTTTTTCCCATGTTGTCTGAATGTAAGAAAATGACCAAGAGAATAGATTTCTCTGTTCTGTTTCAAGCTGCACCTGTGCGTTTCTGAGTTCTTTCCTACATACAGGTAGAGTCAACATGGCTGTGTGGCTGGAATCTTTAGGGGAAGCCTGCTAGCAGGTCAGTTTCCAATTCCCCAGGCCCCTTTCTGCTAATCTCACCAATTGCGGATCTCAAATCTGCCACTCGCCTCTCTGTTGCCTCTCCACTTATTATTCTGGGGTGACAAGGTCGCCCGTTTCACACCTCCGCACACCCACTTGCGGCTTTTCCAGCAGGCTTGAATGGCTCATTAATGCCTCCGTAGGGTTATTGTGGTCTTCTCAGGATGCCTAACCCATTGAAATTCCTCTTGGGGCCTAGGTTTCATAGACATCCTCTTGGGCACTGCGCCCTTGAGAAAAGCCCAGCGCCTGCTGTCCCTTCATCAAAGCCACCATGGCTCTTACAATTGAGCCCTGCTGGAAGGCTCTCAGTGGAGCCCAAGTACCTCAGTCGAGAGCTGCTTGCCTCTTTTTCAAGCTGGGAACTCTCTATATTCCCTCTCTTGTGTCTGCTTGGCAAAGCATAGGTGCCTCCTTGATACTGGATCCTGTTTTTGATGTTTTGGTCGTTTTATAGTGCATGGCAAGAATTAGGAAGCAAAACCTGTGGATGTCGGTGCAACTAGTGCTGCAGGATACAAGACCAGTCTCGAGAAGTCTTCTATATTGACTTGGACGTTCCTTAGACCTTTGCCATTTGTACTTGAACTTGTCTTTGTCTTAGGCTGTGGTCTTACTAAATATGGTCTTTGTCTTAGTCGAGAGTTTAAAAAAGAGAATAAAATATTTTCTTTTTGCGCACACTCAAGTTTGATGAGAAGTAATTCCTTTTCCAACAACTTACCTTAATCATTCTTGCCATGCATAAATCAAGCCAAGTAACTGAAGTAAAGGAATTGATAACGACTTGAGCGTTTTTGCTGTCGCTTTCATTTGAACTTAATCTTGACTTGCTCTTGATCCTTTTAAGACTTGGGCTTGACTTGAATCTCTGCCGTTTCTGGTTTTGGACTTGACAGTGATGGTCATGATTACAGGCCTACATGCTACCACATTTAGTTCATTCTGCTTGAGTTTTGCCAAAGAAATAAAAAGTCGGATATAGTTCCATCTATGGCATCTTTTAATTTACATAACGGTTAAAAATAAATCAGAACATATAGTCTTGCGAAAGGCTTTGGAAACCAAAACATTAAACCATTGCCTTATGCTTTAACAACTTTCCTATCAAGGGACATAATGGGCCTGTCTGGGTACTCTCCATGAGGGGTATGTGGAGTGCCAGCCATGTCCATTACACCAAGCCCAGTCTGGCCAGCGTGCTGTCCAGTTTAAGACGTGATTTCCTGGCTGCGTCTCTGCCTGAGGGGGACTAATGGCCTCTTGGCCCCCGGTTGCTTGTAGCCAGTTTCCAGTTTGCTGAATAGCTCTAATGGAGTGGAATGAGCCATTCTGTGGGCTTCTGGCTGAGGTTTCAGAATATCACAGAGAGCTTCCCATTTTCTTCCTCTCAGCCAGGTGTTTCCCAGTGCTTCCTGTTCATTCAGAATCCCAGCCAAAGGAAACAATCATATTGGAACTGTGTTCAGGGTGGTGTTCAGTGTCTGGCAGTAATCTCAGGGTGCACTCTTTTACCCCGGAGGCCTTTTCTATGCTTTTGCCATTGTCTTCCACCACATGGTGTTTGATGTCCAGGTAAGCATTAGAACAAGACATTGCAAACTCTACTTGTGTCTTGGGTCCATTAGTACAGTAAATGAAAAGCCCTCTAGTGTGGCACAAAGACATTGCATTTGAATTCATCACGTGTATTTTTTTGACTTTTTTTCCTGCCGTTTTTGTGAAAATGTTAAAAGTTTTTAAATGTGTAATTATATCTGCTCCTTAATATTACAACATAACAAATGAAAATAAGTGCCCAGCGCAGATAAAGCCCAGTAGAGTAGTTCAAAAATAATCAGTGGTTTCAAGTGATCTAATTTTATAGGGAATAAATCTTAAAAACAAAAAAGCCAAAGTGTGTATTCAGACAATGTGCTGTGCAAAAGTCTTGAGCCACCCCTTATTTCTTCATATTTTGCCTCCAAAGAGCCAGACATTCTTGTTTTATGTAACATAGTCTTAAGGAATAGTTCTTCAGGCTTTCTTTAAGAACTTGTCTTAATTAACTTAATTAAACTATGTCTTTAATTTTTGTGACCCATAAATTACTCAAGCGTTAAAAAACTCATCTAACTTAAGGCATGAACCAGTGAGATGATGATCAGGCTGGTGATTAGTACACTGGTAATGCTGGATGCTGAGAGTTTGGAATTGACGAGAGGGGAAATGAGGTTGCTACTGAGGTTGTTATCTAAACAACCAATTTTTAAAGCATATCTTTAGACAGCGTGTTTTGTTTGTACATAATTTAATTTAATACGGAGAAATGAGGGGTAGATCAAAACATTTGCCCAGTACTGTACATAAATATTTTATCATAAGATACTGTATATTGAAAATATTTGGCTCTAAAAATTTACTAGTTCACTATTTGCCTACAGCATGGGACAAGTGGAATAGACTTTGCAACAAATTTTGTTTAAGGCTTTGTGTTTATGACAGAAATGAAAATCCTCAATGCTCATAAGCTGCTACCGAACCTGCACACACTGTTTTACCTTCATAGTGTATGAATTAGTACTAATGATTGTAGTTTTACTATTAAGCCATAGCTATTATTCATAGTTAATTATATTAAGATGGTTTTGTCGTTATGCTCTTTAAGCGTGTCAGAGTCTGACAGTCAGTTATAAACTGTTTCTATTTCTGCATGGTTCTATTTAGCTGTAATCGTAAGAACAGAGCGCTCCAAATTTATTATCTTTGTCAGGTTTTTCTCTCCCTTTCTCTTCTTAGCATTACACTGGGCCCCTCAGCTTTTAACCATATTCTCACATTGCTGCATTCCATTCTATTTATTGCTGTTTTTTTTTTTTCTTTTAAAAAAATCATTATTATTCCAGATTGTGTGCTTGTCTATCTTTTAAAAATGTTGCTGAAGTGTATAGCAAAGGCTTTACACTCATTTATGTGTCATTTCTTACATGATCATTATGTCCTAAATGGATTGTTGCAAATCAATATCGTACTGTATTTGTCAGTTAACCAAGATACTCTGTGTTGTTGTTTTTGTTTAGATTACAGTGCAGGCTTTTTTTTTCTTGCAATAACCGATGAATTGTTCATGGTTTACAGACCAACTGTGGTATCCTTACAGTATCTGCATCTGTTTAAGAATTAAGTATTAAGTGTGCATTGGCCTGAAACTTTTGACAGCTGGGTTTCATCTAGAGGAGGTGTTTCTACCTGTCCATGAGTTCAAATGAACTATTCTCTTTATTGGATATCTCACTCAGAAGTAAAATCCTCCCACTCATCCATTTTTCCAATAATACCTATTAAGCATGTGGCAGGATGTTATTAAAGTTCCAGTATTGTACTAGGTCACAGAGCTCCCCACAAAGTGTCTGTGTGTTAATGCTCGAGCTGAAATACCTCTAAGATTACACATTTTGTCATAATATTTGTCTGTTTCTGTAAATGAGCTACTGCTGAGCCACACCCCCCAACAGAGAACAGCAGACATGGGCGGAGCTAAGCACTGGCCCAGGGGAGAGTTTCCCTTATGAGGTCACATTAGGAGGAAAAACTATTGGGCAAGTTTAAGGCCCAGCCAATGACAACATGGAAAAAGAACAAAAAATATTTTTTATTTTTTTACAAAGCACTCTGAAGGCACACCTAGAATAATAATGCCTAAAAATGACAAAAAATGTTTCTGGTGAATTTCTGGTAATTAATAGGTCTCCTTTAAATGAAGTTGAATAATTGTTGAATAATTATCCTTTACCACATAAACAAGTTACTTAAGCTACGACTTCTGCACTCTCTCCTCCATACCCCGAGCCCCCACACCAGGTACACATGCCCAAGTCCGTGCCATGGGTGTAAATAAAGCACTATTTATTCTTGTTTTTTATTGTTTCTGTCAGAGAATGCTCGTATTTAGAACAGGAAGCCATTAAAGTTTCCACTGAGAAGGAGAAAGGATCGAGAGGAAAGGCAGTGCGAGGAAGAGACTGACAGAAAGCATTAAGCGACACACCATGGCTTTGGGGCCAAACGAGGAGAAAAAGAGAAATATTTGCAGTCCTGTCACTAAGCAGGCTTTTGGGCCAGTCCTCACCCTACTCACATAAAGAGCAATTTATTATTTTTACATAATTTACACAAAACCACTTGTTTTCTTGCTTATGTGGATTCGGGTTATCGTATTTGGGACAGAAGTACAGCACTGGCTCAAATATAATGTGTTCTTAATCTGTCTGGGTTTTTTTTCCCCCCTTTAAAACAGATTTGTCAGAGGGAACCTTTGTCCAGCCCTACATGTGGAACCCTGTTTTTCCGTCCATAATGTCTACCAAACGGTCCTGTCCTGTTTTTTCTCATTGCGCTGTCGGTTTGTCTCCCTCTCTCTGTACACTTGTGTAAATCTTGAGGAATGTCAAGGCAGGTGGGAACAAGTGCATCTGAAAAGACGCATCTCTCTCTCTCTCTCTCTTTATCTATCTCTCTGTCTTTCTCTCTCTGAACATGTGTGACAAATGAAAGAAAAACTGGTCCCTGCAACTCAGTGTTCAATTTCTTATGATGCATGAAACATGTAGTGAAATGATGACCCGTTTCTCTCCTCATAGGAAAGGGACATGTGATGATACTTAAGCTGGGTTTTTTTCCCTTTAATTTCTCACCCCTATTTGTTTAAACTGGACGATGGGACACACTGTGTCGTGATGTTTGCACAGCACTATTTGGTTATATACTGTAGCACAGAGTTATAGAAAGAGAAACAATTTATAGTGACGCTCTTCACCCACATGAGGATGGTTTCCCTCTTGGGAAGTCTGGTTCCTGCTCTAAATGCATGTGTGTTGTTGAAAGAGTCTCCAGATCTGACACAACCATAACCAGTTCCATGTAGTGCCTGAAAATGATTGAATGAACAATATCTGACACCTTGGGCTACAAGCTTTCACCAGACCATAATTTAATGCCACTGGTAGCCATTATCTCTTTTCTGTGAGTCAAAAAAAATCTATAATAAAAGACATCTGATGGTGGACCAGGTAGTGTTTCATGAAGAAGGCAGCAAAGTGTAGCCTGCCAACTTTCATTATAAGCTGCCTTAGTACTTTTGGATGAACTTCCTAAAGGACCTGAACCATTAAACCCATATGGAACGTGTAGATCCAGGAGATCTTATGTCAGGCTGCGGAGGCCTTTAAACTCCTCAGTCCAATGTGTGAAGAGCTCCGTCCCGAGCCAAGCTCTCTCCCGAGCCACTCTGTCCTTTCTCCTCCGCCTCTGCAGCCGCCCCGTAAACCGCATGTCACCAGCAGAGCACACTAGATGAAAGCGATAGGAAGCAAGCGAGAGGCGGCGATCCGGTGGAATGAAAGAGAGCGGCTCAGAGAGAAAAGATAAACAATTGCCGCACGTTTTGTTTGGCAGGAGCTCGCCTCTTTTTTTTTTTTTTTACATCCCCCGTGCCGCCATAGCTTTGAAGTAGAGTCATTTTCACCATGTAATCTGTTCCATTTGGGCTTCTTTCATGAATGCTTCACAGTATTCATTGGATGACTCTTACCTGCTTCAGTTGAGTTCACACTTCAGGGTGTGTTATGGTAGATCAGATTTGTGATGGCTGTGCATGTTGGGGCAGAGAACTAGTTGTGTCATTTAGGATGATTTTCCTGACTGTACATGTAAGATTGAATGTTTTTAAGGTTTCCTTTAGATTCCCTGCCTTTGTGTTTGACACCTCTATTAAAGGTCACCTATTATACTCCTTTTTATACAAGGTTGCATAAGACTCAGAGGTCTCCAAAATGTGTCTGTAAATTTTCCAGCCGAAATACAAATCAGATCATGCATTCTGGCTTGCTTGAAATTCTTTCTCTTTCTCTCATTTTCCAGACGCACTGTTTTATGTAGCTGTATATTAATTCGAATTAATTAATAGCTAATTAGAAAGCAGGGACCAGAAACGTCCATGTTTGGTACCTTTTCAGACTTTTCCCCACCTTTATTTCCTACTAACAAAACAAGGGGAAGAATATACAGTGTTTAAGAGTGTTAATTCATGATGACATCGTTAATATTTAGTGATGCACATTCGATCCATAAGTTTTATTCCAAATGGCCTTTCTACCGCAACCCACAAAATTCCCATATCTCCAGTTGCTCGGTATTTTATATGGTCATAGGTTTAAGTGCCTTGCCCAAGGGCCCATCACTGTGATCTCAGCCAGAAAAAAGCAAATGCAGCACAAGTTTCAGAAAAACAAAAAACAAAACAGCACTGCTGGCCGTAATAGAAAGGTATCAGAACACTCAGTGCATCACAGCCTGCCCGGTATGGGGCTTAGCCAGCAAAGACTTCAAGGTTGTAGTTCTGGCCTTCAAACTCTCCAGATCTCTATATAGACCAAGCATCCATAGGATCATGGAATCCACTCAAGTCGAATCCATGGTGGACCAACCCCGCAACCCACAGCACCCAAAACATCCTGGTACCAGACACCACAGCACACCGGTGAAGGCCCAGTGGAGCAACCCCGAGGGGCTAATACATACTGTAGGGAACTCTCACAATATTGGTCTTAATGTTTTGTCTTTTATTTCTCTGATTGGTGTGTATACAGTATCTGCAACCACTATCATGAGGTTAAAAGGATTCCCAGTCAGAGATCTCTTTCATTGTTTATATTCTGTTTATTGTTGCATATTTTTAACTAAATGTATAATGTAACTCGCATTCCATGGCTTTCAGTCACCAGATTTCTACCCTATCGCTAATTTTATGGTCATTGAATTATGTTTTGGAAAACTCTTCCACTGACACTTGATGGAATATCGTAGCCAGCAATGACTTTTTTTTGTGTTTAAGATGTGCTGATAGTGTTATTTTTATTATTTTTATTCAGGACCTTATACATAGATATGCATAGTATTTTCTTTTAATTTGTCACCTGTCTACATTGTCCGTGTATTAGTATTTTGTAATTTATAACAGGAATGGTAGTGTTTCACTCTGGATCTTCTTAAAGACACACTTTAAGTTGTGCACAGCTGGAAACCCAGTATACTATGAGTTGGCAGTTTATTACGAGGGTTTCAGTCGTTTCAGAAGCAAAGTAGATGTCTCTATATTGTTTGGCATCGTGCTGATGAAGAAATCAGAACTTGTTAAGCAATATGAATTCATAAAGGCGTTTCGATTCGAAGTGTGACAAGCTGCGAAATAAATAATTTCATTACACCGCTTTATAGGACTTTGATGATCGTATGAGGATGGTATGATGTGTTTTCAGAGCTCACATTAGCACTCAGGGTTGCTGCCAATGTTCATCCCATCATGACTACATGCACACATTTAGGTTGACAGCGCACCGTATTGATGACAAGGCATTTGTCATCACTGTATGCTTTCCAGAACATGACAGGTTTTCATTCCATTAGCAACCTGTCACTGCATTGAGACTACTGTGGATATCTGGTGTGTAGGATCAAGCTGAACAAACTACACCATTCCTACCACCATTACATCATTACCTCACAGTATACCAAGATCTTGCAGGATACGGTCCGAAGTAAATGTACGATGTTCTTCTGAAGGCTAAAAGACCAAACATGCTAAAATGGACAACCTAATAAAGTGGCCAACCAGTCAGAATGATGAAAATGTTCCCTTGGTTGCGATGATTCATATTTTCCACTTTTATCAATGACCCATTCACATAGCTTTCTAATAATCTCCCATTTTACCAAGCATGCTCTTTAAAAGGTTGTCACAGCTTGACATGGTAATGGTTTATGTGTTTAGATTGGGGCCCAGTCGGCGAGCATTCGCTCCAGCTCTCCCTTGAGGAGCACTGACAGGGCCAAGGACCCAAGGGGTCAAAGTCCGGAGGTCAAACCGTACAATCGAGCGCACCTTTGAACGAGAGAAGTGCGTCTGTTGTGTGTTGTGGGTGGTGTGAAGGTCACAGGGTTGGAAGCTGAAAGTTTAGATTGAGCGTCAGGATGAATGAATCCAGAGAGGTCCAGCAGAAAATCTGTGATGTTTGCGTTGCCATTAACTCGCTTTGCGTTTATTTTTAGAGCCGTACTTGCATGTAGGTTGTTTGGGGGAGTTCGAAAGCGTCACTCTGAAATGGCACCATATGCAGTAACAAAGAAGGACTGTTTTAGCGTGACCGAACAAATTCCAGCACTCCCAAGCCGTCATTTTTCAAAATCATTGTGAATGTTTAGAAAAGTTGGTTTCTATGTTGGTCCTGTGTTTTCTTTTGCGTTCCCACACCGAGAACTCCACGGTAGGTCTCACTTTAAACTGCGTTTCAACTCGATGCACAGAGTGAGATTATTTTCTGTAATAGCACCATTTTTGGACAAGCATCTGACATATCTCGGGTAAAAACCAGAATAGAGCAACAGTCTGGAGAAGGGCGAGCCACTGTAAGCAGAGTCCGACGTGAGACCCTGGTGGTAAAGACGCTCTTTCTGGGCTCGAGCTGCCCCCCAATAAATGGCCGGAGCGATGGAGAGATAAAAACAGGCCTGGGGATCCTGTGCCTGTAAAACGGTGCTCTGCTGAAACACAATCCTGTAAAAATATTTTCCCATCATTAACTTGTCATCCGTAGAGCCCCTGACACGTAGCTGGGCCCGTCTGTGTGCGTGTGTGTGTGTGTGTGGAGCAGAGGAGCCCAGGGCTGCCAAGATGCTGTGTTTATTTGAAGTTTGTCCCTCTGTAATATGTTGACTGGTGTGAAAAAAAAAATCTTGGCTGGTCCCTTGTGTTTAAAAAATGGCGGTTGGTGAAAATGTCTCGAATTCAGACACGACTAAAGTCACTGCCTGGACGCTATGTGTCAGGCGACTAGGAAGGAGGGTGTATTTTTACAGTGCAAAGTGTTTACACTTGTCTTTCACACACGGACTCTCCTCTCTGCATTTGGAACAGCCTGTCCAATTGCTGTGCACGTGTGCTTATGTGTGTGTCACTCAGCAGTACAGCACAGACTCATGCATACACATGTGCTAATGTTAGGCTTGCAGTATGGTGAGTGTGTATGATGGACAGTGTGTGCATGGTTGGTGAAAGAAAAGATTTTTGTGAACTGGTCAGTGTCTAGCCGTGATTCAGCTCAAAGCTGATTGTTGTGAAGTAGTTAAACCCGATCCTGATTCAGTCGTCCTCTTCCTGTCTACGCTGCGGTATTTACTCCAGTCCCAACAAAGGACTTTAATCCAACAGACAAAAGAAACAAACACTGTTGCTATGTTAGCAAGAGTGTTTGTGCTTTTGTCAGTGTGTTAATGCAAGGGTGAGAGCACTCACAGGCAAGTGTACGCATGTGTGTCTGCTTTTGTGCAGTGGTATTATTATTATTTTTTTTTTATATGTTGCTCTGAATGTGTTGACCTTCTTTACAGGAGGGATAGGCCTAACTATTGTTCTGGAATGTACAGACAATGGGACGACTTGGTAAAGGTTTTGACGGGTTGCCTTACCGACTGACATCTACCTGACTAGTTATTAAGCATTGGTAGTGTTGATCTTTTTGGGGTTGTTTTTTCACTAATGTCTAGTCAGATAGGAGGGATATCGCTCATAATTAGCACACCTACTATCATTCACCTCCATCTGAAAGGGAATTCTGCTTACTTTTTACCCCCCTCACATGTTTTGTCTAGGAGATGATTGAAAGGTAAAATAGTGCACGTGGTAGAAATCGAGCCCAGATGTGCGCGAAGCTGTGGGGAGAAGTGAAATGCCAGCATCTTTCCTTCATGAGATGTGGACACCAACCCCTCTGAACTTGCAGTGATGTTTTATGATCTCCTTGAAATGAATCTCTAGGATCCACACTGGTTCTACTGCATTCATGTTCTAAACCAGATATAACAAATCATAGTTTTAATGCTTACTTCAAAAGATCTTTTGAGATTTGCTGATTAATTGAACAGTTTGGTCACAGTTTGGGTTCAGACCCAGGAAGGGTTCACACAAGACAGGATTGTTTCATATCGTGCCTGTGGACGTTTGCTGCCACAGGCACGATATGCTGGCCAGCTTTTAGATTAGTGATATTGCTCAATACCCAAGTACACTTGCACATCCACGCTTTCCAAGCTGACCTGGTATATGCTTAATATTATTGATATTTTGACAGAAATGTCAAATGAGTTACTCTCATAGCTGCTGTCTACTTCCAATTATGGCACAGTATGGCGTGTTCAATTTACACAAAGGTACCAGATTTTAGGGTTTTATTGCACTTGGATCCATGATGAGTGTCTATCATGAAAGCATTCAAGTCTTTTCAGGGGAAAAAAAATGATTATCGGTTTGTACAAAATGTGACATTCAAACAATCAACACAAATTAATCATCATTTCAATGTTCAGTGAATTACATCCACATTAAACCTTTATAGAAGAGGTTGAGAAAAATCAGACACTGAACATTAGAGACTCTGATTTGAATTGAATCAAAAATCGCAATGTCCAACAATCGAAACAAATCATCAGTCTACATATGATTCACAGCTCTACGCATAACATCATGGAAAGTTTACATAGAGATTCCGTTGCTTATGTATGTGTAAGACGGCAGATAGAGCATTTTTTAATGCGTTAAGGTGCCCTGTGTTGCAGAATGTGCTGGATTGTGTGATGGGGAGAACTGGCTGGTGGGTGGGAATTGGCAGCAGAAAATCATAAAGTATTTTTATTATACACATGTCGTTCCTGAGCTGTCAGTGATCCAGTCTTCCTCTGCCCTCCGGACCTGTCTGACCCATCCTGGTGTCCCGCTTCTGGTTGGAGATCTCGTCACATGGATGCCCCGTGTGTCTCTTTGGGATGCGTCTGGTGTCTGGGGACGGT
>JAQMYJ010000039.1:26335550-26374407 GCA_030014305.1 Clarias laeviceps
AGGTTTCTTCCTATTACCATCTCAGGGAGTTTTTCCTTGCCACTGTCGCCCTCGGCTTGCTCACCAGGGACAATCTGACCATTTTGATTCATACACATTCAAATTCCATACAGACTTAAATAATTCTTTTGATTGTGTAAAGCTGCTTTGGGACAATGACAATTGTTAAAAGTGCTATAGAAATAAAATTGAATTCAATTGAATTTAATTGGGTCTAAATCCAAACTGTGGCCAAACAGATTGGCCACGAAAGATTTTTTGAAGTAAGCATTAAAACTAATATGATTTGTTATATCTGCTTTCTAATATGAATGCAGTGTTAAGCAGTACAGGGCAGCTTGTAGACACCGTTCAGTCTCAGCAAGGATTCTTTTTTACTGTATCTTTACAAATGATTCAGAGAATTGTACAATAAGCTGCAAACATTTTGGAATCTGTTAAGTTTTTCATAGTTTGTGTCAGGAATTTCTGGTTCCAAATAAGTTCTTCTGAGCTTCTTCAAGGCTCCCATGTGCACACAGACAGCACTGGGGCTTGAAGTTGGAGAGGTACATGGTTTTGTCTTTCACAAGAATTCCTGGCCAGCACCGAGCTTCAGGATTTATGTGGCTGATTAATTGCTTTTCAAATAAATCTCAGGTAGGGGTTGGCGAGGGAAGGCGCTGTCGAGGCAAGTGAGAGAAATTGGGTGACACTTCAGCACTTGACTGTGTTTTTTTTTTTTTTTTTCTCGTTTGAAAGCCGAGCTCTGTTCTAGTTAGTCTTTATTTTTTGTTTTAAATGTGCAGGGTATACAGTGCATTTTGTTTCCTAAGACTGAGTTGTGTTGTAAAATGTGATCTCTACAACCTATCTTTCCAATAAATCAAACCAACAATTCACATGGACCATGACGTGTATCAGATTTTGAAATAGTTCCAGCCTGAAAACATGGCGGTAGCATCACCGATTCCGACAGATAGAGAGTTCATACATGCACCACCTCCCTCCGGCTCCGTCCACACCGAATTCCTTCGCCGTTGTTTATCTCTGCCTCATCTATCCCACCTTTTTTCCTTCTCTGCTATCTATCCAGTTCTTGTCATTGTGTGTTTGTGCTGCCACCAACCTTATGCGCATTTCATCGTACCTTATGAAGCAAGTCAAGCGCTATACGACGAGCACTACACAAACAAAAGGGATGTCAGACTCTTCCTAGTCTTTCTCATGCTTCTCTGTGGCGAGGTTAATGAGCCTTGAAGAGGGGGTCCGTCTGTCATCGTTACCTTCATTGCTGTGTCATTGAGGGATGGGACGAGGCTTGGAAAGCCCGACGATGCTCCGTGGTTCATACTATATTATTTAAAAGAAAAAACACACACATGGGGAATAACGATAGGACAGTTTACATTATTTCTCCATTGATCAGACTCGAATGTTGCACTGTTTAGTTTCTTTGTATTGTATTGTATGTGCATGAGTGATGAGCTCTGCTTCAGCAAAGGACAAATTAATATTTGTTGGATATAAGATCGTCACAATAATTTACACATTTATTTATTTATTTATTTAAATAAAAAGATCTTGTTGGCCTTTTGCCTGTATAATCACATGCTCCTCTCTAACACAACCCAGTCGAGTATATTGATTTATACATGGCAAATTTCATCGTCCTTTTGTTTAAATTTTTTCTCCTCACTTTATATCGTAAGAAGCAGCTGCCAGCTCAGTAAATGGACCAAATCATGATAAGAGCAGAATCAATAATATTTACATGTCTGCTGGGTACGAAAATCAGAAAGATAATGTTCAGTATGAACGTGTTTGAGAACGAGTACACATCAACGAATATAAGCAGAGAAATGATTGTTGTAGTTATCTGAGCTTCCCATAGACCCACATAGGAGGAAGTGGAACAGACATGGATATTCCAGCGGTCCATCTCTCGGTTTTATCTTCTGTTCCGTCGTCATTGGTGCCTTTTCTGTCCTGTCTCTATTTAGTATCCAATCTTTTCTTCAGCTCACTGTCTTCCATCTCAGGCAGCTGTGCCTTCTTCCTAAAAGATAGCATTGAATCAGACTTTTGATTCCACGCTTGTGGAAAGTGAGATTTCCTGCCAGGGTTGTGTTGTGTGTGTGTGTGTGGGGGGGGGGAAGATTTGTTTCCCTGCACCTCCATGACCAGACCTGTTAGAACCTGCAGTGACTTCTTCCACGTCATGGATTTGCTGGCTGATCAGGAAGCGTGCAGGTTGGGTACACACACTAACCTCCTAACGTCCTCTTTCAAGTTCTGCAAACACACATTTATAGGCACACGATTGTATCTTGATCAGGCACTTGCGTAGGTGTTGCCTTCATGCGTCCAATAAGATTAAAGATTTAAAGGATCACAACACCTTCCTGCCTCAAGAAATTAGCATGTTCCTGAATGCTGGTTGTTGCACAGCGCCACATGTATGCGTGACACCCTATTACACCGCGCTATGTAATGTATATGCATCATTTCACTTTGATGCACAAGAATAGTTCAGCCCTCACTCATCCAAGCCTTCACGGAGCATATATGTCTTTAAAGACATTTGAAAGAGAATATGACATACAAACCTGTCCAGTTTGTTGAAATAATAAATTTTTTGCGGTTCATCATTGTTACCTATAAAGTAGTTGGTATCTTAGGCCATGTCCTCATGTAGCCGAGTATTTTTAAAAAGATTTTTCTTCTTCTTTGTTTTTTTTTTTTTTAATAATTCCGTCCATACGATCTTTGTCCCAATAAAAATGAAAAACGCTCCCTAATCATCAGGGGGGCCAATCAGAAGCCTAGACCAAACGTCATTACCTGTTGCGCTTTGTAGAAGTCCGACGGGTTGCTGTCTGTGGGGTCTGTGTCACCGAAGTTTTGTACAGTATGTAGCAGCAGTGAGCTTCATAGTACATTCAGGCACCGCTGTTGATTAATTAATGTGTGAGTAACTGCGCGAGTATGTACACGCATGTAAAAAGTCCAATACGCAACGTTAACACGGTCACTAGTTTACTGTACGTACTGTACGTTCACCACTGCAAAAAATGTCCTCATAAACAAAGCTAATGTCAAATAAAGGAGACGAGCACACAGACAATTACATCATCGGCACGAGGTGATGTTACAACAAGCCAAAATCTCCGTTTCCCCTGTCCACACAACACGACTGAAAGAGTTTTGAAAAACTCTTGCATGTGGACGAAAGGCCAAAACCACAGAGAAAAATCTCAGTTTTTAAAAATACCCGGCTATGTGTGGACATGGCCTTAGAAGGACTGGGTGTGATCATTTAAACTTGATGATGTGTCAAAAATTATAAACAATGCACTGTAAAAAAAAAAAAAACTACTCAATGTTTTGTTAACTTCTAATTGACTGGAAGCAGCTGATGCATTTTTTAAATATATATTTTTTTATAAATATTTAACTTTTCTCATTTTTATATTTTATAGAATCTTTTTATTTTTGAAAGGGGTGTTCAAGTAAAACTGGGAGTTTTGATTGTGCAGAATAACAGAACACAGTTTTAAGAGTTAAAAACTCCCTTTATTTCTCTATATTTTCCTGAGACCTGGACTTGACTGTTGTGTACATTTGCAATTTCTGCTGACTATTGTTCTTTATTCACAACTAATAATGTAATCAATGTCTTAAACCAGGAATAAGTTTGGCAAAAGAGCTACACCTAACAGTTCTCATACGTGTATGGACAAGGATATATATATATACAATGATTAAAAAAATGTCATGTCCTCATATGAGGACATTCAGGTCTCAAGACGATCCCCCTGCTACACTAATGCACTTATCCCAGCATTTCACTTGTGCTTAGATACCATCAAGATAGAAAGTTTTCTCAGTACACTGGAGACACGATCAGACTGCCTGCTTCGCATCTGACGTGCTGGCCTCCCAGGAACTCCTTTAATGGTCCAAACATGTGGACTGTACAGGGGATGTGGCAGTAACTCCCATTCGAGATCCTGTAATGTGCAAGTGATATGTTGCTCAATGATTGTGTGTACAGTTCCCACGGACAGATGCGTCTCTTCCGCAAGTTATCTGTTGATTGTCAAGGATCCAGCGTTCCACTCCCAGAATGTTTACGGGAACAAGTGCATTGGGCTCCGAGCAGCCTGGCCAGGATCATCATTAACGGCCTTCTTTAAAACATCTGCACCATTCAAATGTCTTACTGCGGGCCAAGAGTCTCATCACCGTACTGTGCTTGAAGTCTTCTGTATATATCGATCGGTTTTGCATACTCCTTCATGAGAAATATCACGAGTCCCAGTTTGACTTGAACGCCCCTCGTATTTTATTTCTCTCCCTTAGTGCATAATATACAGTACAGTTATTTCTTTAATTAGCTTGAATGAACTTGATAAAATTTATTGATTTACTGTTGAGTGTAATTTAATCATTTTTTTAATCACAAATATGCTTCTGATTAAATCTTCTGAGTCATGTATTCAATTGCTGTTTGCCTGCAGTAATATTAATATTTTTGCTTAAATTGTAATAAACCAGTGCTTCACTCCTCATCCAAATCTTTGCCATCATGCTGTATATACCAGTGTTGAGTGTATATTTCTATATCAGTGATGTAATTTTTGATGGGCGTGAGCACATTGTTAATGAATGCAGGGCCAATAAAGCTGTCTTCGCTGATGTTATCGCACACACAGCCCCTCCACCACATCTACCATCAGTCCTGTTCGTATTGTTTATCCTGAGCTTGGACCAGGAAAAGATGTGAATGTCAGTTCTCTCCATACAGCCTGTCTAGCGTCGCACTGCTGACAGAGTGACTGTGTGAAAGACGGGGTGTGAATACCTCATCTTCACCACTCAGTGTTTAGAATAAGAGGCCCAAGCACTCGATTCTCATAACCTCCTGTTTGTGGAAACATGGCGCATAGTTTTTGCTGTGGAATAACGACAGACAAATCCTGTTTGTGGAACCTCCGGGAACCATAAAGTGCCTGTGAAATCAAAATGAATGTTTGAGTTTCTTGGTTTATTGAACACAACCTGGCTTTGCTGAAAACTGATACCCAATACAGTCTGTACACTGATATCCAATCAGATGCTTTATTAAAAAATATTTGTGCCACCCCTATAAACGAACAGCTGTTATCAATCTATATTAGCATCTTAATTAGTATCAAACACGGGCTGCTTTATGTAAGCAAGTGATAGTTTGGAGGTGTGCAGAGATGTGACTGAGCACATGAACACTAATGTGCGAAAGTCTTGAGCCACCACTCATTTCTCCATATCAAATTTAAGAATTTTTTTTTTTTATGTAACAACCTCAGCAGCAACCTCATTTCCCCTCTCATCTTTTCCAACCATTCAGCATCACCAGTATAATTACTAACTAATTATAGTGATCAGCCTGATCATTTGTCATCGTCAGGTCAGTGGTGGCTCAACCGGTTAAGGCTGTAGGTTACTGGGTTACTGATCAGAAGGTCGGCGGTTCGAGTCTTAGCACAGCCAAACTGCCACTGTAGTGCCCTTAAACAAGGCTTTTTACACTGACCCAAGCTTCTTAACTGGGAGATCTGAACAAATAATTTCACTGTGCTGTAAGGTACTTGTGACAAATAATTTTATTTTTAATCTGCACCTGCGTCTCACTGGTTCATGCCTTAAGTTTGATGTTTTTTATGCTTGAATGGTTTATTGGTCACTGTGCAACTTAACGAACAGGACAAATTCTTTAGAAACTGGTCAGGGACAGAGACATTGACTGGACTGAAAATGAAAGCCAAAAAAAGTCCTTAAGGAAGGCTGGAGAACTATTCCTCAAGACTACTTCGGTTCTTTGGAGGCAAAGTATGAAGAAATAAGGGGAGGCCCAAGACTTTTGCACAGTACTGTATCTGTCATGAGGTACAAGGAGACGACGTATAATGGAACTAATCCGAGAAGCGCTGGATGGAAACCTCAGATCATCACAATCGGTTATAGAAAGTTATAGAAAGTCACAGCTGCTTTATTAGCTATACCTCTTTTTCTTATGATTTGGTGCATCTCCAGTGTTCTGGTCTTTCTCTCTCTCTCCCTGGTTTCCTGTCCTCATTTCATTAGCAGCTCAACCAAACTCTGCTAAACCCATAAAGGCTTGCATGGTGTCACACGTGGGTGCATGTCCGTGCGTGCAGGGGGTTGATATGTGTGCTTGAAGAAAGGCAGAAGTCTTGAAGGCGTCTGCTTGTTTACATTGTAGGAGAGTTAATTTGACTTTCGGTCATTGCATTCAGCCCTCTGATAATAAGGGCTCTCAAGGCCAGGAACGCATTTGCGCTTTCTAACAAAACAAAATGTCAAAGGCACAGCTATTATATTATTATTTTATGGCTGTACTTGGATTTGGTCTGATTTATTTATTTTATTTTTTTCAAAATAAAATGTGTGGGCAGCAAGTGCTTGAAGTAATGGCCTTTTTTTCTTTAATTCTTTTAACTGCATATAATGCATGTTTAACCCTCACTGACCTTCGAAGTGAACACATGCTCCAGTTTAGCTCGCACTGCTCATCACGTAACTGGTTCCTTGTTGTTTTCCTCAGGGTCAGTACCAGCCTTCAGATCTTCTGTGCCCAGAGACCTACATGTGGGTGACGATAGAGAAATGCATTCCCTGCCTTGACACCTCAGCCTACGCCCGGCTTAATGAAGACACCCGCGCAGGTAACACTGTTTCCCCACACATGCATTAGTTTTTAAAATGCATTACAATCCCAAGCACTGTGTGAACACTGTTAGACGCAGGTACCTACATGCATGCAAACGTTCAAAAGGATCTTAAGATTGCTATTGTTTTGTCGTCTCTCGAAAATTATCAATTATGATATGGCCGGGCAATTTTTTTTTTTTTGCAAGAGCTTGTTAGTTCATTACTCTCTCTCACTCTCTCTCACTAAATAAGTTTTAATTTTATACGTTTGCATTTAAGGTGCTGAAAATTAGCAGTTCCTCTTTAATCCTAAAGGTGGTGCTTGCTGTGCTGTTCACACACAGCGCAACATCCTGTTTGGTCTAAGCTAATTATTTGTTAGTTTATTTATTAATGCCACAAAATAAAAAATAAATAATATGAAAAATATGAAAAATCATGTCATACAGTCCAATGCAAATCGAATCTGCAAGTAGGTATTTTGATAATGCAGTATTGCAACATCCCTGGTGAATTCCACCCCTATAAATCAGCTCGTCAAGTGGCAACAGTGCGATATACACTCATGCAGATTCAGGCCAAGAGGTTAATGTTAATTAATGTAAATGTCAGTTAATGTTTGTATTAAACATACTCCAAGAATGTGAAATATATTGATCTCAGTGAAGTTAATCATGGCAGGGTTGGGAAAAAGATAAGAACATTTTTTTCCTTGTCTGCGGTGGTGTCAGATTCCTGGTTCTGGCTGAAAGGAGAGGGACCGCATGTGGTCTGTTGCCTCAGAGTTTGTTGTGTTTTTCATTTTGGAGTGGTTTTCTACTCACCATGTTTCTAACAGGTGGTTATACGAATGACCGAAGGCTTCCCGACCAAGCCATTCTCCTCTGATCTCTTATCAGCAAGGCGTTTCCACCCGAAGTCTGAATGTTTGCTTTTCACACCTCTGGAGACTGAGAGTTGTTTGTGAAAATCCTAGATGATTTCTTAAATGATAAAACCAGCTCTATGGACATTAACAAGCAAACTACAATAACATTCACAGCGGACATTTGCATATTGTACATGTGCAGAGCCATTGAAATGCACTTAGCGTCTAGCCATAAGTGCAGAAGTGGGCTATTTATAATATGTGTGGTGAATGAGCGTGTGGGTCCGTATGTACAGGCCTGAGAGTGATTAATGTACAGTACAGGGTACAGTAGGTGATAAGATATGTTGTATATATAGTGATATATAGTATAACTGTGCAAACATTGTGCAGAGGATACGACATGTCAAGAAGTTTACATGATAAAATAACATTATATACAGTATGTACATCTATAAATGTCTGTATGGTACAGTTTAGCCAAAATAAATATGGTATAAAGTAGCACCACAGACACTAGGCGAGGTCATACGGAAAAAGGGTAGTTTTATTAGGAAAAATAGGAAAGGGAAGGGATTTAGGGAGGGAGAAGGAAAGAAGTGAGGGTGCGCACGTGCGGCTTCAGAGGCAGTGCCCAGCTGGCAAAGGGGCACTCGGCTGGCCGTATTTGTCCGCGGTAGAGCGGCAGAGTGGATCCGTGTAGGCAGCGGCTCTAGCAGGCTATTACACTTTGCTGTCTCAGTTGCAGGCAGCCGGCCCCGCCCAGCCATCCGTTGGCGTGGCATCAGGTGTGGGTCCTCACGGGGTCTGACGTCTGGGCGGCTTACCCCGACTGGGAAGTGGGAATTCTTTCTCGCTGGCTGGATCGCAAACGCTGGCTCTCGGCGAGAATGAAAGTGCCGTGGCAGCTCATGCAGTGATTTGGCTGCTTTCACCTTCTAACATTGTGCCCTGTGGTCCTAAATAGTATGCACGTCTGATATGTTGCCATGTGATGTGAATGAGGACTGTTAGGTTGGGCTTCATGTAGCTTTTCCCAGCCACAGATCATCGTCATTGTCGGCATCCCATGTCAACAGTGGAGGAAAGCTAAAGCAATGATTGTGTTTCAGAAACGGGTGATTTACTTAAGAGTTAAAGTGCTTAAGAGAAATTTGCTGTGGCAGTGCTGCCAAAGAAATGCTCTCACGTAAAAATACCCGTGTGAATCCCTCCACACCACTGTCCTGTCGTTGCTGGCTCCTCTCCTGTACCCACACGTCAGTTAGCGCAATCGTGCCAACAATTGCTGCGTAAACACTAAACCCTAGCCATCTGGACTTAACAAGCTGTTTGCTGAATATCAGAGCAAATTGTGACACAGGCTTAGGCCAGGGATTTATTTGTTGCTTCTGCTGTGAAGAGCTGTCGCATAAATAAGTCATTATTCCAGTGGGCAGACATCAGACACTGATGTGAACTTTCATATGCCCATACTGTATGAAGAATTACTACATTTTGACTAGTTTGAGACACACCCATGGATTCCCACATCTTTGCTTTGGATGTCGGTTTGTAAATCTGTATTTACAGGATTTGTGCTGTGCTGCCAGAGTAAAATGTTAATACTGCTTGTTTATGTTGAAACCGTATGGTTTCACTGACAGGGTCCAGAACCCAGCACAAAAGCAGTTCAGCCAGGTCGTGGATGTGGTCATTCCTGGATCCCGAGCAGATAATGGCCACGATGATGGTAATAAGAATAGAAATAATATCGTTGCCGACTAGCAGACGCCACAGAGAGAGCGAGAGGGAGAGGGAGAGGGAGAGCCTGACAGCCTGTGGAGCAATTACTCTTTCTTTTCCTTGAGTGTTTTCCTACGCCGATTCATTTTCCCCTTTGCCGTTTGCTTTAGTTGATGCCTTGTCTCGCCTTCTCGTTCTCATAGATTTAATCTTTTGTGTTGACTGTTTGGAAAAATATAATAAAAATTCTTCATTTGGTCTCAGGAGTGACCATTTGTACACACGATGCTTAGCTCGGAGATGGATATATTTAAAGGCGCAATAGTCATATTTCTTACGAGTCCAAATAATGTGGAGAATTATGTAGAGATGATTTTTAGAAAATAATAGTTTAAGCCATTGTGTCAGGACAAGTGTATTACATTGCTGGAGAAAAACAATATTTTGTAAACCCGACATTCAGTCCAGATTGTATGTTTTGGTTCGGTTTGGGTTCTTGTCAATTTTTGTGTTACCCCGCCCCTTCACATCCTCAGAAATCATGCATGATGATGAGAAATTGAATGCTTATAGTTCTCGAGGTGTAACTCAGCTAAAGATAGTGTAAGCAGCTAAATAAAACTAATGTCATGATGGTCTGGTTAACATGCCAACTGAGGGTGGAGTTTTGTCTGTATTGGTGAAGATGGGGTGGGATCAATAAGTTAAATTAAAAAATTTTAAAAATCTTCTTCAACTCTCTGATGACTACTAGGATCTGTTCGCATTATCTGTACTACATTGTCAGTACAACAATCGCACAACCAGACACAGGTTGTACGTTTATTATTTCCATTTAAATCAGTGGCTCTGGCCAGTGTTGAAGGGTTGTGTAAGATGTTAAGTAGCAGTCTCAACACAAAGCTCTTTGTTTTCCCTTTCTTAAGAGTGGTTACAAGAAACTCAGAGAGCGACTAGTACTCAGCAAACACAATGAGGTCATAGTTGGAGCGATTGCCCTCCTGGCAGGTCGTGTCAGGACAGAAGCAGAGCTCCCACTGGGAATTCTGAGACAACCACAGCACCGGGGGGAAAAAACAATCCTGGCAACTCGGTCCTGAACTCGTGTGTGTGTGTGTGTGTGTGTGTGTGTGTGTGTGTGTGTGTGTGTGTGTGTGTGTGTGTGTGTGTGTGTGTGTGTGTCATACTGTAGTTTCCTCTTTATTGGCACCAAATTTCTGAGGCTCTCGTCAGATAGGCTGATATCCTGGGGAGAAAAACAGAGTTAAGTACTGATTAAGTTCACTGCACTGTTCTTAAGAGGTGTGTTCCCTGGCCTATTGATGATGAACGGTTTGTGCGAGCGTTATGTGAATGCTAAACGAGAAGAAAGCGGCCAGATTAAATCAATTGTTTGTTGCCGAAAAGTGAGTTTTAATTACCTTCTGTTTATGCCACTGAATGCACCGTTTAAACTAGTGTGTAGGTCAGTGAACATTTAAAAAAAATGTACAGTGACCCAGTGGTGTAGTGATTAGCAGTACGTCCAGAGTCCAGAAACATGCAGATTAGGCTAAATTGGCATTCCCAAGTTCCCCTTTGTGTATGCTTGTGTGCCCTGTGATGGACTGGTACCCCATCCAGGGTACCAGTCCATCACTGGCTCCAGGCTTGTCGCGGCCCTGTGCAGAATACAGAGAGCGAGTGAGAGTGAGGGAGTAGAATGACACGTTGTGAAATCAATACAATCCCAACAGAACAATCCTTACCAATGAAAACTAAGTTTCTGGATATCGGTGTATTATTGCAGTGCAAGAGACGCAGCTCAGCAGTGCATAACACTCAGACAAAGTCTGTCAGTTCTTGGAGTGTTTGTGAATCTTTCTTGCGTTACCTCCAGCCCTGCTTGACCTGTTGTTTTTGGCTGGAGGACGCCAGCTATTTCAGACTTTTACTTTTCATGCAGTGCTGTTCACCTTCTCAAGGACTGCATGAGTCCCTGGTAAAGTCTAATGTATTTCCCTGTCTTCCAGTCTCATGAAGTTAGTTGTTCGAGGACGAGGACATTCGCCAGTTGGAGACCAGCGGGTGTAATTATTGGAGGCGTTGAAACCACCTTTTCTTCTGTCAAACCCCAAGCCAGAGACATTGCCTGTTTATGATTTAAACGAAACGCCATTCCAGGATTAAAAGCGATGATAAATGCAGCATGGCGTAAGTGTGGCAGTTATTGCCAGCGTTGTGGAGTTCATGTTAACACTGATATGTCTGAATGCTGCCGATGGAGTCCTGAAGGATTAGCGCAAAACATCAATTTTGTAACACACTCCTATATATTTATACCCTCGCACCACTGTTTTCTAATCTATATGAAGTTTAAGAGTGAGACCCAGTACAACATTCTGCGTCAGGATTTGCAGTCACTGCTGTATGTCTGTGGCCAGAACAATATTGGTTGTGTGTGTGTGTGTGTGTGTGTGTGTGTGTGTGTGTGTGTGTGTGTGTGTGTGTGTGTGTGTGTGGCTGGCTGACTGGCTGTGTGGCTGTGTTTATTGAAAGCGTATGTGGAGATCGTCAAGTCAGGCAACCTTGTCCTATTGAGCAACAGAAGAGGCGCCGTAAAGAAAAAAGCCTGACCGACAGAGCGTGGTGGTTTCAATAAACTTTGTAACTTGCGTTAACACTTTCATGGCTGGTGTTCATTCTGGTGAACACTTACAGTAGTATAATACACAGCAAGAACAACTCGCATATCCAAAGACTAGCCTGCACAAATCGTGAAACTAGTAAATGCTGACTCCAACCCAGCCTCCAAAATCTCCAGATCCCAATGCAAACAAGCACCAATGGAATACGCCGACAAACGAGTCCAATCCAGAAGCCCCACTGATCAATCCACAGCACGCAGAGGATCCGCGACACCGCAGCACGCTCCCAGAGGTCTAGTGGCGTCATGCCCCCTGAGGCACCAGAGCTGTCCAGGCGGCACAAAGTTCACCTTTACAATATTAGGCTTAATGTTGTGTTGTAATGTTATGTCTGATCGTTGTCAAGAACAATGACAAACATGGTACAACCCAATTTGTTTGTAATTAGTTTCCTGGAGCATTTACAAAATACAGAAATTTTGTATCATATGGCCTAATTTTATTATGTGTACAGCATTTAGCAGATGCCCTTATCCAGAGTGACTTAAAATGGTCCTTCATAGTCTCAACTACAAACACATCCTCATGGTAATTCACTAAGTCAGTGACTAAGAGGACCATTAAGAACATTTTGTCAAAATCTTCCATATGCAAGATGAAAGATTTGAAGTTTATTTAACAATATTATATAATATAAAATATTTTCTTCTGCCTTTCTGCTCATGGTTCAGGCACATGGGCATCACTATATGCAAATTCTTGTAAATTTTGTTCTTTTCTTTATTATGGTTTGTTTATTTTTTCCTACGCAGCTTTACTCAAAGATTCACAATAAACCTCTGCAGTTGTTTCATTTTGTAAGTTGATCCACAGATATGTTAATAAAACAGAATTTTTTAGAAAGTATGCTTTCTAAGAAATGTACGAATAGCAGGTCGAATTGATCCACAGTGCCCTTGTGGTGTTCTCGCTTTCCATGATGGAGTTTTCAGCACTCAGTGGTCAGGCCCCATTCTTCTTTTTTTCCAGAGAAAGTCTTCCTTGTCATTCCCTTTGACCTCTGACCTCGAGTCGTCCACAGAACCTCCGGTGCCACTGACTGAGAAAGCCTGGTGCCCCTCAGTAGGAGCTGTAAACGAGTAAAAGGATGGCTGGAGCAGGGGAGAGGGCTGTTTATAAGCGCAGCGGATGTTTGGATTGTTCAAAAGAGAGCACCCCTGACACCCTTGACAGCTCTGCTCAGTGTTATTGGCATGCTTAATTGTGAAGCTAAAAGCCGTCCCTCTGCCCTGTTTACTCTCACAGTTTGACATCTCATCATTTTCCAGTCTCTTTTTTTCTCTTTCCATCAATGACTTGTGCTGTTCAAGGCTTATAGCCATAGCCATGTTTCACAGCTCCACTGCTCCTTCTTTTTCTTTTTGTCTCTTTCTGAGCATCATGTACTCCATCAGAAATGCTCTAAAGCTCAGCGATTCACTTCTGAGCCAGAGACACTCCTTTGATGGACGTTATGCAACTTGTTTATTTCCAAAGGATGTCCCATCACATCGTTTTTTTTTTTTTTTTTTTACATTAAAGACTAATTTAATATACATAATCATGGAGTGTATATGTGGAAAAGTTTGAATGTTGCCAGTGAGCCTTATGCAGATTCTTTAAACAAAACATGAAAACCAAAAGAAATTCTTTCCAGAGGAATAAACGCTCCTTTCTGCCAAACACGTTAAAAAAGAAGAGAGAGGGCCTCAGGGGTTTTCCAGGCCCGTTCTATTGCTTTCTCTTAAAAAAAGCATGAGAATAATAAAGCAAACAGTGTTTAGGTTTGGTGGGGGGGAGATTTGGGGGAGAGATTGTGGGGAGCAGACTAGAGAGAGAATTTTATAGTGTGGGGGAGTTTGGGGTTTAGAGTTTGGAGTGTGGGGTAGAGGTTGGGGGTATACTTTGAGGGTTTGGGGTTTGGTGTAGATCTGGCAGAGAGTTTGGGGTTTGGCAGGGAGATTGGGGAGAGTTTGGGGTTTGGGATAAAGTTTGGGTTTGGAGTAGAGTTTAGGTTTTGGCAGGGAGATTGTGGGAGAGTTTGGGTTGTGTTGGAGAGTTTGTAGGGAGGGTTTGTTGAGTTTGGGGTTTTTGCAGGGAGTTTGAGGGGGAGCTTGTGTTGGGGAGAGTTTGTTGTTTGTGGAGAGCGTTTGGGAATAGGATAGGGTAGAGTTTGGAATGTCGGGAGTGTTTGGGGTAGAGTTTTGGGTTTTGGCAGGGAGATTAAGGGAGAGTTTACGGTTTGGGAAGAGGGTTTGTTTTATAAAAAAAAAATTTCAATTTAAAGCTTTGTCGTATTCTTTCTTCTTATTCATCTTTATCTATCCTTTTTCTGTCTTCCTCCTATTCTTTTTTTCTACACACCCATTTCTCTGTTTTACCATCATTGTCATCTTTAGTCTCTCTCATTTTTTTCTTTTGTATTTGTTTTTGTCCTTTTTCCCCATCTTTCTGATTCTTTCTATCTAATCCCCTCTCTTATTCTTACTCTTGTTCTCTTTCTCCCCTTATCTCTTTTTCATAAATTTTTTCCTCTCGTTTTCTCTCTGTTTACTTCTTGTTTATTTTTTTCATGTTTCTTTTCTTCTGTTGTGCTCTCTCACCGTCATCTCTTTCTTTCTCTTTTTCCTTCTTGTTTATTATACTTTAAAAAAATCTTTTTTCTCTCCTTCCTTTACCCTGTCTTTCAGTCTTTATTCTTTTTGTCTGTCTGTCTGCCTTTCTCCCTTTCTCTTTACCCTCTTTTGGGTTTTCCCATCACTTTTTCTCTCTTTTCTCTATCTCTATGTCTTATCATTCTTTCTCTTCTTTTTGTTCTTATCTTGTGCTTTCCCATTTCCCATTGTTTTTCTCTTTCTTTGTTTAATGGTGAATTTTTCTTTAATTTTTTTCTTTTTCTTTCACTCCTTTCTTTAGCCTGTATTTTTTCTTATGATGTTTCTTTTTAACTTTCTTTCTTCTCATTCTCTCTTTCATTATTTATTATTTTACTTTGTACTTTTAATCTGTTTATACAGATATTTATACAGATATCTATATTTATACTATATTCTCTTTTCTCACTCATCTATATAAATAAAAGAGTTTTTTTTTCTGTACATTGGTCGGAACTTGTTCTTTCAATGATATCTTTACATTTCATGCATTGGGGGATCAGAAACCAGTCTCAGAAAAATTTCTGTCTGTCTGTTGGTATATTTGTATGTCTGTCCATATGAATTTGTCACAGCATCAGGCATTTTGTTCCAGATAATCTTACAGCAGCCATCGCTTTTGCCCTCTAAGTCACTGAACAGAGGCAATTAACATGATAGTTTACCGTAAATACACATATTATTTACGGTAAACTATTGCGTTGATTGGCTCTGTATCTACAGTATGTATGTGGAAGACACAGAAACGAATGTATGCCCCTACAAAGCACCCAAATTCTCACCAAACACAAACACAGATGTAACTCAGGATGGCTTACTCAAAAATAAAAGAAATGAAACTTTTGAAAACTAAATCTTCAAAGTTTAAACATTGTTTATTCCTCCTTTGGGACGTTTAAAACCAGTTTGTCTCCTATGTTCCGAAACTGTGGTGCTAATTAAAGCAGTCATGATGTTATGATCAGTTATGTGCCAGATGTAATAATCTACTTTAAACAAGGAGTGTATTTAGCTGACTACAAAAAAGTACAACATGGCATAAGATACTAACCTTACAAAATGTTATTTCTTTGTATTAATAAGTAAGGCAGAGAGTTCTGCCGTACAGAAAGACAGACAGCCATGTATGTGGACTTTAACCTGAAATAATATCACTGATCAGCTTATTTTTAGCTTTAACCTTTTAACTATTTCTGAAAAATCTTCACCTGTCAACGATGGGTATTTATGCTAGTTAGGATATATAGATTGATTTTGATAATTTGATCCTACAGGCAACCATTCCAATGTTATTGTCTCTCCCCTTTTGCCATACCCCTACTTTTGATCCTTTCCCTCTTTTTCATTTTTCTTCTCACTCATTCTTTCTTCCTGAGTGGGTAATTCCCGAGAGTGAATCTGGGCCTTTGACGGGACTTTGATGGGATTTTTTGAGGAATGTGCTGCAAATTGAACTGTACTCTCCATATGTGCAAAATGATGGAGACTAATTTGCACGCACAGGAGCAACCCCCCTCCCCCCTCACCCCCCGACCCCAAAACTTACACACAGCCTTGGCAAAATCACCCCCCACCACCACCACCACCATTAAGCTTAATACACCCCCTGGTCTTTTTCAGCTGGCCTCCAGATGACTGCAGCACAGGCACAGAGATGGATCATGGGAGGTGGTCCCGGTGGTTCAGTTTTATCTATTAATAATAATCATAACGCTTCACTTGGCTCATCTGTCGCTGGTGCCACCGCCGTTTCTGTGTCTGTACTTTCTTTTAATATTTTCTTTCTTTTTTTGAACATACTGTACTACTGTAGCTTTCTAGATGTTGCAGTTAGGTCATTATTTGTGTATGTGTGTTTGCCACATTTAATTAGATTTCAGCCTGAATTGGGGCCCCATGCCAGTCACCCATTTGCTGTACGTGGAAAGGAATATTAAAACTCTTCATCTTGTGTTTCATTTCATTCGCGTGAGTGCTGCTATGTTTTACGAAGCCTGAATGGAGTTCTTAAATTGTTGTAGCTTACTTTTCCTTTAAATTTAAGCTGTGACTCTGTCTTTGAGGCCTGTCCCACTTGTTTGTTTTTTGTGCTTATGGACCGTACGCCATATGCCTGTAATAGTATTTATATATCTTGTAATCCTTGTGAAATTTAGTTGTTTTTATATATTACATACCAGGCTTTGGATGAACTATGAAGTGAATAAGTACCGCAAGCCAAGTGCTTAAACTATAAACACTCTCCAGAGACACCATTGATCTCTGATACGTGCTTTCAAGCTTTGTAAGTCTTTGTATCTCCTTAAGCATTTATTATTGAGATGTCTTGCGTCTGGTCCTTAGTTAAACATTCCAAATTGTTGTATTGCTAAACCCAATTTTTGTGCAACATCTCTGGTCAAATTTTCCTGCTTTTCTCAGGTTCAAAATGGCTTGCTTTTTCCCTTAGAAAGCTCTTTGGTCTTTATGATGGTTTACCTTGTTTGTTTGCTTTGTTTTGTTTGTTTTAACATCAAACACAATCCACACAGGTGCAACCCAGGGCTCAAATCCAGAGTAGACATTCCGAGCGATTAAGTGTTTAAACAAAGAATCTGCATGAAATGAAACACTTAGACACACAGACTTGACACTCAGACAACAAGACAACGCCTGTGATTTCTGTTTTGATATTTTTCGTTGTTTGAAAAATGGATTAGTTTAAACAAAGGGTAGCATGATTGAAGGTGTTTAACACAACTAGATGTACAGATCAGGAAGTAAAAGAATAAAATTTTGATCTGTTGTCTCATATATAGTCTGGGATCTCAGACCAAGATGTCATCAATGTAACGCAGAAACCAAAGAATTGGCCTTGCTGTGACGGTGAATGAGCTTCCCAAAACTGTTGCCCTAAAGTTGAAGCACAGAATTGTCTAGAATGTCATGCTATGCTATAGCTTTACATATATAAACCCAGACATATTCCATCATGACAAAGCATGGCAAAGAACTCAAGAGTTCTGCTCAGAGCCCTGACATAAAATTATGAACTTATCTCCAGGATTTGCTGAAAGTTCCTACAAAGATAAAGCTTATAGGTTTATAAAATGTTGAGTTTTTGAGCTCTTCAGTGAGTCGCATGATAAAATTCTGCCTTATTGCTTTTTTAACTTGCTGTCTTTGTGTGCTTGTGTGTGTAGGTGATGCTTGTCCACTGAAAGACTTGGGCCGGGTTCGGGTGCTGCACAAGAGGACGGTCATGTCGTACGCAGCCTATTCGCGGAAAAAGAAAAACGATGAGAAAGACGTGGAGCAGTATGCAAGCCTGGTGGGCCAGACGTGTGCGGAGAAGATTCTCCTCTACCGATCTTAGCTCATTCTGTCTGATGTCCAACTCTTAGTCTGATGGTCACTCTGTTTATTTTGCCTTTTATTCCTCGTCCCGCGTGTTGATTTCTCTGCGCCTGATCCTTGTTTTCTTCCAGTGTGTTGTCTTAAAGCTTCATCCCTCAAAGGAATTCTATAGCTATAAAACCTCTGTCTATCCCACGTCCTTAAAAGTGTTTTATATTTAATCCCTCATGATCTTGCTGCCCACATTCACAAACTATAACCATCTAATTGACATTAATTCAGAACTTGATATTGTTTTATCGTTGAATGTATTTTTATTGATATAATCAATGAACGAGGTTGTGATGTGATAGCTGTGTTTAACTAGGGTCTACATTTGTTTAAATAAATTGCTACCAAAGCGAGGTCTGTGACTGGTACAGTGCTAACTACATGTACGCCATGACGTCCGCCTTCAGCTACCAAAGATGCAGAAAGGAAGAATTGTGTATTTTTTTTTCTTTTTCAGGGCAACTAGAATGATTACATAGGATGTGATATGTAATACTAAAATGTGATCAATGTGCCATACTGGAGGCCTGATTTAAAACTCCATGTCTTTCATGAACATTATAGCCTCACTGCTTTTCTTCTGTTTTGTTGCACTTCAAACACATAAATAAAATCACCATAATGATTGTTCAGGTCTTTTTCTGTCAACCGCAACAGAATATTTGAGAGGCAAGCAAGGAATGTAGCCTGCTAAGCAGTGATAAAGCTTTTTCCTACACAGTCAACCCTTACAATGTGGTAGGTCTGATCGTATTTGGGTCAGGTTGGTGTCAGTTGGTGTCATGTAAAGCAGGAATGCCAGTAGGCCTGGGCTGAGTTCCAGTGCTCACCTGCTGGTGCTAGCTTTGCTGACGCTAACCCTTGCAGCAGTCTCAGCCAACACCCTTGTTAAACTGTGGTTGAGGATCAGGTTGAGGGTGGGTGGCCTTATGAACTAATGTTCTCGTAACCTCTCCATCACAATAGTCTGGCTCTGGATATTATATCTGCTGGGAAATGAGCTGTTCAAACAACAAGCGGAGGAGTATTGGTACTGAGCTTTTCTTAAAAATGGATAATTGATTTGGATTCTAATCAATTTGTTACATTTACAGCAGCTCTGACATGATTTCAAATGTTAAAAACTAAACAAAGTTTTATATATAGGTACAATTTATTTGACTAAAAGCAGCGGTTTCTTATTTAAAAATGCGACAACTACACCTTTTAGTAAAAAGTGGACTATAATTATCTGAACCATAGTCGTTTCCTTTTACCATTATAAAAAAAACACAAAGACACAATGTGATACTACTAACCATTACCACCTAAAAAATAAAATACTATACTTTTATAATCCTTAAAATGACATCCTGAAATCCTTAAAAACATTTTATTAGATGTGGTTTTGCTTACTCTCACACAGCTAGTCTGACAAAGCAGATTGGTTATTGGTTTAAAAGTGGTGCTGATGTCAGCAAGATGGATCATTCTGAGGTCACTTGAACCGCATATACTGTAGGTCTGAAGTAGGCAGAAGAAAATGTAAGAAAAAAGAAATTCAGAACTCTTTTAAGGATCGGAAAGATTTGGACCAAAGGCCAAATTGTGGTGACTAGAGGACTAACTCGACACAACCCCAAAACTGCAGGTGGTTAGTACCTATCAAAAGTGGACCAAGGAATGACTGGTGGCCCAGTGACAGGGTCCACAGCACCCAAGGCTCACTGATACACATTCTCAGTGAAGGCTAACCTGTCTTGTCTGATCCCATGGAAGCACCACTATACAGTAGCACAAATTGCTGAAATACTATGATAGAAAGTATGTCAGAACATCGCAGACCTTTCAGTGCCCACACTGACTTGTTCCCATTGCTACACCTACAATAGCCACATTAGCATGAGAACTAAATCAGAGAGCAATGGAAGAGCTAGCCTGGTCTGATAAATCATGTTTTCTTTTCTATTATGAGGACAGAAGGGTGCATGTGCATCACTTACCTGGGAAAAGATGGTACCAGGATGCACTATGGGAAGAAGGAAAACCCATGGAGGCCCTGTGATACTTTGGGTTTTGTATCCCAAATTACTTTTGATAATTTTCTGCTGGCAAGCTTTCAGTCCTGCCATTTATGTAGATGTTACTTAGACACAAACAACCTACCTTACCTACCAGAGCTGCGTACCAAGTACATTCATTCATGGAAACAATATTACCTGATGGCAGTGACAACCTTCAGCAGGATCATGCTGCAAAAACTCTGCCAGGTTGCAAAAATTGTTCAGGAATGTTTTGAGGACCATGGCAAATACTTCAAGGTGTTATACTTGCCCTCCACATTTACCAGATCTCAATCTGACTAAGCATCTGTAGGAAGTGCTGGACGAACAAGTCTAATCCATGGAGGACCCACCTTGCAACTTAAAGGAGTCAAAGAATCTGCTACTGATGACTTGGTGGAAGATACCACAGCAAACCTACGGAGGTCTGGTGGAGTCCATGTCTTGATAAGTCCTACACAATTTAAACCCATTAATTTACAGACATTATGTCAGCCTTCAGAGTTTCATCTGCTCCCAAGAACACACACACACAAAACCCCACAATGTTTAAGGTTTAAGATGATTACAGAAAATCCAATCAGATTGATCTCTCTGAAGTGCTCCCAAATATATATTTTTTCATCATACTGAACTCTACACAAATGTTGTTATGCTTTAGTATAGGCTTTGTCCAAACCAACCAACTGCTTCATTGGTCCTACTGATCAATAAAAGCAATTTCTTACTCTTTTTCTTTCTATGTCTGTGCCAGCGTAGTGTTGACTAATGCTGGCGCTGCTCTGCTCCCCTGTAGCTCCTGTCATCCTGGGTTAGTCTCGCTCTCTTCTGGCAATGTTGCTTTGTGCCAACAGCCTGGAGAGGTTTAGCCTGTAAAAGTACCCCCCTTCCACCGTAGTCAGCATACAGACCTACTCTATCACATATCCCAAAACAATTACTGTAATGGGCTCCAAATCAGAGCAGCCAAGCAATTTGGCTATGTAAAACACAAGCCACAATGCTGTTTTTTTTTTTTTTTTTTTTTTGAGTGTATGCAACAGAAAAAAAGGTTTAATTAAAAAAATAATAATCCTGATGAATATGATAAGGAATAGAACTGAATAAAACCACAATGGAAAAATTCAAGTGGAGCTCTAGGCACTGATTTATTACAGATACGTTTGTTGTGCAGCAAACAAAGCTCAATTAAATTGCATCCATTCTTTGGTGATAACCTCAAACCATTGCTGGGAAGGTTGTTATGAAAAGTGCTCAGGGGTCACCATAGCCAATAAAAACGCATGTTGGATCCTGGCTTATGCAATACAAGAGTTATCTTAATGTGAATACTCGATTTAATAAAATTAATGGGAGTGTAAGCTTGTCATTAATCATATGATACAAAATATAACCGCTAACCAGAGGAGGACAAAATACACATATCCTGTAATTGAGTAAAATTAAAGATTCCCTAAGGGAAATATTACTTAAGTTAAAGTAAAAATCCTCAATTTATTTCTGCACTTGAGTAAAAGTACAGAAGTCCTTGCCTTCACCTTCACCTAAGTATCGAATGTACAGAGCTTGTATTAGCTCACAGTAGCCTTTACCATAGTACAAATCTCTCTCTCTCTCTCTCTCTCTCTCTCTCTCTTAATCTCAATTGTGAATGTGCTCTTTTTGTCACTGTCTGAAACCACCTCCGCTTCTGATTTCAAAAAACATTACATTTTTAGACATGTTTAGAAGCAAAGGCAAGTCACACAATTACACATAATATACAGCTTCAAATAGTACACACTATTGTGGTTAGGTAACGCAACATTTAGAAATGTAGTCAAGTAAAAGTACAGATTTGCTGTATTTCAGAGTTGAGTAAAGGAAAAAAGGAACCTCTAATAAAACTACTCAAGTAAAATACATATATGTGAAAGATGTACGTAAGTAAGAGAACATTGTAATTGGTTATCCCCCACCTCTCCCAGTACCAAGCTTTCAATAATACTTAACAACAGGACTAGTATGTTGGTGCTTCATAGCTCCAGGTTCTTAAATTTGTTGCTTAAGGTTGCCGAAGTTATTTTCTTTGTGGAGTTTTACAATGTCCTTATGTCTGCATGGGTTTTGTCTGGATTTTCTGGTTTCTTCCTTGTGTGTGAAGAGTGCCCTGTGATGGACTGGCATCCCATACAATGTTAATTCTCCTGCTGTGTCCCTATGTTACCAGAATGGGTTACAGAATCATTGCATTGCTGATTGCAGTTACTGACATGAATGAATGAATAAATGAATGAATGAATGAATGAATTAGTTCCTGAGGCCAACAAGCTAAATAATCTGCCAACTTTGCTAGCTAGTGATGTACATTCTTTTATTGAGATTATGTCCTTGACAACCACTTTCTTAGGAACACCTGTACAGCTGAACATAAATGCTGTTTCTAATGATTTAATGAGCCAGTCATGCAGCAGTTGCAAGGTTGCAAATGCCATGCACATCAAGTCACCCAGTTAAGGTTCACATCAAACATCAGAATGAAAAAAGTGTGATTCCTATT
Source organism: Clarias laeviceps (assembly GCA_030014305.1). Lineage (NCBI taxonomy): Eukaryota > Metazoa > Chordata > Actinopteri > Siluriformes > Clariidae > Clarias > Clarias laeviceps. The sequence goes on from JAQMYJ010000039.1 coordinate 26,358,128, forward strand.
TGGTCATGGCATGATTATTGGGGTCGGATGGACTGGGTTGAGATTTTCTTTTGCAGAACTCATATAAGCGCTCTTTACAGTCATGGTAAGCAAGAAAGCATCTCAGCCTGAACAAAACATCAGATCTTGAAATGGATGGTCTTCAACAGCAGAAGACCACAAGGCGTTTCACTCCTGTCTGCCAAACTAGACAACTGCAGATTAGAAATATAACCAAACGGACCCTTGTGCCAATTTTCAGCTGTTCTGTGATGCATAATTGCATGCATCATGGTGCTGCCACATGATTGCATTAATGAACAGGTGTACAGGTCGTAATATGAATAGTGACTGTATAGATCAGTCACAGTAGATGGTTTATTCTGACCATGACCCTTGGCCATGCATTCACTTATTTAAGTAGGTAAAGACATGATGAGCTTTGAAGATCTTGCTAATGTTAGTTGTTATAGAGGCGGCATATTAGATCTCAAAATGTACTCTTATGCACAAAACAGGTGCCTATTTGGCTGTGCTAATTAACTGAAAAACTAGTAAAAAAAACTAACAATAGTATTCAGCTTCTGGAGCCATGGCCTGGGTTATCTCCAGACATAAACCTAATAGAAAACTGTTGGACAATGATAAAGAAGGCAGCAGCAGTCAAGAAACTATCTACTGTACATGATCTTAAGGAAGCGATCAAGCAGGCGTGGATTGAACGTGTGACACCAGAGTACTGCTGACGTCTTTTGATATCTGTAAGTTTTTTTTCTCACCACTGTGCCTGGCTCTTGTCCTGTCCTTTCTTATTCAAATTACTTTTTTTCCGCTCATTTGCCCGTACATTAGGGTACCGCCGTATCCTGTGGTATCCTGTGCTCAGGCCATAGACCTCTTAAATATAGTGGGTATGGCAACCTCAACCACTGAGCTTGGATTCGTCGCCTCCATAGGTTCAAATCCTGGACTGTAGGAGCCAGTGGTTGTTATGTGGTGTTGTGGGTGTCTTTATTCTCTTCCAGTTCCCATCACACACCGCTGAATAAACCACTGCGTTTGGCGAGCTCGTAGTGCCCCAGGGGATTGTTAACCCCGTCACTGGAGGGAGGAGGAAAAGGAGAGCATGAAATCTAATCAGAAAGACAGGTCCAAATTTTGAAAGAGGTTATCGTGAGTGGAGTCAAGCTATGATCTCTTTGATAACCAGAACTGTATGTGCATGCGCTTTGAGTTCTCCTAATACAATTACACTTAGCTGTTTCTAGATAGTTCATCGATCCAGGATAGGTAATTACATTCTCTTGGTACAGTAGTCAAACAAAGGCAACTAATATATAATCAATAAATTGTCCTAATCAGGTAAATTCAATTCAAATTTTTGGAGATGGATCAGCTTTTGGTCCATTATGAGTGCACAAGGTGTGTGGATGGCATCATTCAGAACGTTCAGTGCAATATTATATAGACTTCTCAGTACTAATATAATGGAAATGTAATTAAAAAGTTGTTTCTCTACTAATAAACCCCTTAATTGTTTAAAGTTCCCCAGTATTTCTCTGATTCCCTTTATTTCACTCCTCTTCCAAATGAGCCACTTCAGTCTCTATGTAAATGAGCTAATGCTGAGCCACACCTCCCTCTGAGCAAGAAGCTGGGGGTGGATATCTTCTTATATGAGGTCACAATACCGGAAAAATCTAATTGCTTTGTTTAAGCCATGGCCCATACAAAGGGAATTCACACTCCACACAGAGAGACCAGTGATGAAATCCAAATCCCCAACCCTGGAGGAGTGATGTGACAGTGCTAACCAGTAAACCACCTTTCTCCCAGAATTATAAATTAAATCATTAAATATTGAATATTGAATTTCAAATTAAAATTGTAATGCATTATAAAATTCAAAATATAAATTGCTTAACTATAAAATAATCTAATGGCATTATAAATTAGGACCACTTTCTGGTCCTGTGGTTAGAATTCTAAAACACAATACGTTTGTCGCCCTTCATGGATAATATATAGTTGTTGTTAAATCAAAGATCACTCCAAGCATGTTCCCTCTTTTCCTCAGTAGAGCTGAACAACCGCTCCTTTTGTTCAGCTCTGTTTATAAGCATCATCTCTGCTGTGGCCTATGTGATCTTTCTTTCACTGTTTATCTGATCAATCATGCAGCATTTAGTCTCCTCTCACTGCAGGGGCTGAAGGTAAACTCTCACAATGCCCACACTTGTCTTCTCTGTGTGTGTGTGTGTGTGTGTGTGTGTGTGTGTGTGTGTGTAGTTACATACATATTTGTACTGGCACCCATGCATAGGCTAAAAAGAATATTAGGTTTGTGTGTGTGAGTGTTTGTGTGTGTGAGAGATAGATTAAGCCTTGATTCCACTGTGTAAGTTGTGATTTTATGATTCTATCAACATTTTAGCCTCTCTCTCTCTCTCTCTCTCTCTGTCCCTCTGTCTCTGTCCCTCCCTCTGTGCGTGTGCGTGTGTGTGTGTGTGTGTGTGCATGTGTTTGTGTGCGTGTGTGAATTTCGCAATGGCACCAAGACAGCGGAAGCTCCCAGGCTGGAGGAAGTGCACTGCTGTATTGTGTACCCGGGGCCCCTGCATTAAGCATATCATCGCTTAAATGCGTCTCTTTTCTCCTGGGGATTAGCCTCTGGGACAGAGGGACGCCCTCCCTCACTGAGCTCTGTCACAAAGATTCATCTTCCCGCCACACCGTGAGGTTTTTGTGTGTATGTGTGTGTGTGCATGTGTGCGTGTGTCAGCGTGTTTTCATCTTTGCAGGGGGACAAGGATAGGAATATTTGAAGGGTTTGACCCTGCAGTGACACTGGAAAACTGCTGCTTTTATAAAAAAAAAAAAAAAAATGCAGAATATGAAAAGGGTTTCTTTCTGCTTCCTGGTTAACTGGGATCTAATACACAGAATTCACTTTTAAGTCATTTTTTCAACATCCAAATCAATTTCCATTGTGTGACTACAGAACAGAAATGTGGAATAAGGGAACGATCTTGTTGGCTTGTTTAAGCCTTGGACCAAAATTGAAATATGAGTTCACACTTGGGGGACAATCTTAATTGGCTTGTTTAAATCCTGGATTTTTAAAAAAAAGGTTAAAAAAAACAACAACCCAATTTTGGTGCAAGGCTTAAACAAGCCAACTAGATCATTCCCTTATTGTGACCTCATATAGGAAGAGCCCACACACTGGCTTGTTATTCAGCTCTGCTGTTTTTTAGTGCTGTGGCTCAGCAGTAGCTGAGTTACATTTGACATTTTGGAGGAGGAGTTAAATAAGGGAGTTTGAGATATGAAGCTATGCATTTACCTGAGGGGCATTTCAGCAAAAGCATTAACACACACACTTTGGGACCTGTGTCTAAGACCTGTGTTAACTTGTTAAAGAAATAGTAAAATATGAGACTTTTAATGCTGCCATTATTCACTATGCCTATGCTATCCAGTTTGTTTTGTGTCTCGCATTTATATCTATAACATTCATCAAATCGTTCGGTTATAGAACATTTTATAATCATAAAATCACATCATATAATTATATCACCCCTGATTCATTAACTGTGTATTTATATTTTATCTACAACCCTGTCTGTCTGCTTTATTCTGCGTTCAGTTTTCATTTGTTGACATGCAAAAAAAAACATTCTGCTCAATTCTGCATCGTATTCTGTAACATAGGGGCACTTTTTATGTATGCACTGTATGTCTTGATAGTGTTTCTGCTGCACCACTGTCCACCCCATATGGTGCAGAATTGGGTTTGGGTATGAATATCGCTTCTCATACCACATTCTTCCCCAACTTCATCCTTTCCGTTGCACGCTCTTTTCCACTGTCTCTCAAGACAAGATGGATGAGATGGATATTTTCTCTGTCGGCTTGCTCTATATAAAGCTAAAAGCACACAGAGTTGTGCACATAAACATGTGAATCAGATTTGTGCTGTTGTATCCAAGCCTTGAGATCTGTGATTGACGCAGATATTGTTGTTCAGCTCCGTTTTTGCTGATAAGCCGATGTCTGATCAGTGTGAAAGCTTTCTTGCCTGCTTGCAGTTTTTTTTCTACAATGGTTCAAACGGTGGCTTAAAGGTCTCATATTTCAATATTGCTTTAACAAGTTAACATACATCTCAGGATTCCCCTTAACGTGTGTCTGTTAACGTTGCAGATGAAAAACCTTTCAGGTAATGCACTTTTCATATCACAAACTGCCTCTGTTTCACTTTTCTTCTTGTTTTAGTGTCTATGTAAATGACTATTACCTAGCCACGTCTGCCAGAGAACATCAGCGTTAAGCAACAAGCCAGGGGAGGGGCTCTTCTTATATGAGGTCACCCTAGGGAGAAAATCTAATTGGCTTGTTTTAAGCCAAGACAATTCCCAGCCAGCAAAATTCTTTCTTTTAATGATTTTGGGTTGTATACACAAACACACACACTGTTTTGCAAAATAGGTTCCCTTAAAATCTATCCATTTGTAGCTCCAAGTACACTGTACAAATGTGCCAAATTCCTGGGGACTGTGATATCTTAATCGACTTTCTCTTGCTCGTTTATGCTCTTTTTCCCCCCTCCATGTGTCAATCTCTGAGAAGCCTGTGTATCTCGATGCTCAAACAAATCCATGTCAGGCTTAAACCTGTGATATTGCGGGTAACTGGTGAGAGAGCTCGGGATCATCTCCAGGCCACTTCTAAAGAATTTAATTGCGTTTGCATGAACAGTAGCTCTTTTCTGATCTCCCAGTCATGTTCAAAATTCCCCTCTGGCTGCTTTTTCTTGTGTTCAAAGGTTTACTGGAATTTTCCTCACCTTTTTACAGTGGGCCAGGCTGAAAAAAATAAGCTCTCCTTCTCTAAAGAAAAAGAAAATCGCTTGCTATTAAAAACTCAGGTAGAGGTGAAAGCATGCAATGAACTTAGCCCTCATGAAATCTCCTCATGAAATGGAGGCTGTATTTAAAAAGTCTTAAATCTCTTCCCCCTTTATGAACGTACGTCTTGTTGTTGTTGGGCCGATGCTCGGCCCTGGCATGGTGACATGCTGAGTCTGAGGGGGAGCTGGCCCGTGGATGACAACAGAAAAATGACTGTATAATTAAGATTATAAAAATCTTTATATTTATGGCCTGACTGGAGCGATATTGCTCCAGTGGGATGGTTTAACATTCAACAATGAAATCAAATGATCCTGTTGTTTCGGATTTTGTTAATACGTTTGTCTTTATGTGCCTTTTTTTTTTGCATGCATGCATGCGTGCACAAGGTCATGGTACCCTCGATGAACAGCAAGCACACAGCCATGCAGTCTTAAAAATTCTTTCTTGCTCCCATCTCCCACTCTCTCCATTTTTACTATTCACACCCCATTCCATGCTGTAAAATTGTCTAGTAAACTATGTGTGCCTCTCACTTAATAGCTGTTGTTATCAAAAGCTTCTATTGTTCTATGCGTTAATTTTCAGTCGACTCCCTGGTCTCCATTTTCCCTCCACACCCTATTATGAGGCCAATATTATTTTATATGGAATCAAGAACAGTTACATTAAAAAATACTATGATGCAAGTGAAATTATTGTAATTGGCTTAATATTTTGGGCTGTGACAGGATCTTGGACCTAATAAAAATATCCAAACTGATACTTAACACTTTATTTCTGACAAAAAAGTTGACACAAACATAAGCAAATACAAACAAAAAAAGTTCCTGGGAATTTACTGTAGAATAAATAAAAAACACAGGATTAGGGACTAAATTGAAAGTGCATGTGCGCGTATGTGATTATACACTGCCTGGCCCCAAAAAAAAAGCCCTAGAAAAAAACTACAGAAACTGCTAAAATCAAATGGAATTGGGTTAAAAACTGTCTTTGCATATTTTTTGCAGAATAAATGCTGTCAGAAAAAAAAGTCTTGAAGTTGCATCATAAAAAATAAACAATAGAAATCTAAAAATCAAAGCCATGTTTAATAGTGAGGAATTCCACTACTACAATGTGAAGAGAACTCACAGGATTGGGATTAAACAGCTGGGTAAGAAGGGAAGCACAAGCGCATGAAGCGAGCGATGCACCCATCATGCATAGTGGCCACTGTACAAGTCTCTGGAGGCAGCGTTATGGTCTGGAGTTGCTTCATATGGCCACCACATGCCGAAATCAAAGCTAAAAGTGGTCAAACTAAATATTAGTTTGCACCTTTTTGGCCAGAGTATTGTGTGTGTGTGTGTGTGTGTGTGTGTTCTGTCCTGTTTAAGTGCTTAACAGTACCTTGTTATTACTTGCCCAGAGCACATAATGAAAACATTTAGCAAATATATGAATTTGGTCTTATTTAATGATCAGGAGTTTAAATGCTTGGTTTAGAGGCCAATTGTTGCACGTTTATAAAGTGTTTGTATGCGTGCTTCCAAGCATTTTTCTTGTTTTGGACGGGGTGGAATATATTTAAATGAAAATGTTATTATACTGAATAATTAGTTTGGCTTAATTACGTTTTATGTGAGTTTTACAGAAACCTGTCCTCCTACTTCATTACTTACTGTATGTGTTACTTCTTGCGCTTTTATTTAGAAGTTAAAATTATTTGTTTAAAAAAATCTTGTTTTCTCTCCTCTAACCCTCAACTGTGTGCTGTACACCAATCAGCCATAATATGAACGCCACCACCAGTGCAAATAAATAAATAATAAATAATAAATTGTCATTGTTAACATTGGTAACAATGATTTTCAATTATATGCGAGTAAACAGGGGGCAGGATCCCCTATGGGGGTGTAGATCTCTTCTCTTCAAGGTTGTTGGACCCGGTACCAGGTTCAGACATCACAGCACATCCACAGACCTCTTGTGGAGTCACACAGATTTCCTGGGAAGTTAAACATTGTTTTTCTCTTTCAAAAAGTAAATTTGAACCACCATGTTGGAGTAAGATTCACTAGCTAAGTTAGCATGTTTTCTTTGCTAATGCTAGGTTATGCTAGCATGGATTCCATAGCTACAGCACTGGTAAATATTAGTTATTTACAGGATATCTTACTTCTGATATTTTACAGGATATTTTACTTCTAATTCATTAGCAAACTATTTAGTGTTAGTCATGCACACTGACCAATAAACTTAAAGAGATTTAAAGATGTTTTTAGGCAAAATAGCAAAATGAAAACAACAACAACAATAATTTTCACTTCATGAACACACGACTAACTTAATTTCTTACCTTCAATATTTATTTTTTATACTTGAATACATTTAATAGTAGCTGTATTTTTTACTAAAACTTTTGACTAATAAACGAAAAAAACACAAAAGGTACGAAATAAATAAGAGTTTTTATGTTAAAATGCTAATAAATCCTAAAGAAATGTTTTTTCTGCCCGAACTGTATTAACAGCAGAGTAAACTTCTGAAACAGTTCAAAATACCGTACTAAAGATAAGGATAAAGATGTTTATTTATCATTCCAGAACATGTACATGAAAGGGAATGAAATGAGGTGCTCAGATCCTGGTTCAAATGAAAGCAACAGTAAAGTCAAGAAGAAATAAACCCATTAAAACAAACAAAATTATAAATATAAATGCAAAAATATAATGTAATGTATATATGTAAGTAGTGTGAGAATTAATACTAGTCATACTATTAGTATTGTTCAAATGTAAGCAGAAATTGCACTAAGGAGCATAAAAAATAAATGTTATTGAAGTTTTTCTTTAATGCATCTCTTATTGTTCCATGATCCTGCTTGTTATGAGAATTTAACAACTAAATCCAGCTTGTGTATGTACAACCAGACTGACACGATATGGGAAAGTAGTTCTGTGTTTTCACCAAAAAAATGAACCTTGACTTAGTTTTTGCAACAAACATGAACAAAAGTTTTTAATAAGCACTTCAGATTACTAAGTCTATGCTTTATTCAGACCTGATGTAATAAAAGTGCAAATAAATAAATAAATAAATAAAAATTAAACAGAGAAAACTGTTCATCTTAAACAATCAACATTTGGAAGTTCAAACTTAATATATTCACATAATATTTGTGAAATAAAAAAATATACACAGTACCATTTGAATAAAATTGCATCCCGATATAAGATAAATTGACAATCTGAGACATTTTCATTTCATATATTCATTTCTTTCAGTTTTATTATTACTATTAAATACATATTAGTGCATCTAGCAACATTTTTAGGATTACTTTCTTAATAAGGAGAGTTAATAACACCCATGCCAGACTGGGCTAGTTATATAGCAAATCACTGAACATAATAAAATGTGATAAATATTTTTCTAGAGAATAAGTGCAGCATGTAAGTGCAGACATATATGCAGTGTGTATATGGGGTACAGAAGTATTTCTATTTTAAGATATATTGCAAAGATTGAGAGAGGGAAGGGGGATTATAGAGTTGATAACATCAGCATAATGTCAGAAATACGTGTGAAATACTTGTTTCCCACGCAAAGGCTGGAAAAAAGGAAAAACAGTCTCCTTTTTACGGTGCCGTAATTTGATGGGTTAGTTTTGAAAATTCTTTCTGGGTTCCTTTTAATACATTCTATTTTATGATTTATTTTTTTGCATATACCATAATTCTAGAACAGCAGTGATATTTAATATCATTATCCTGTGTCATTCGGAAGAGTCTGGTTCCCCTCAAGGTTCCTTCCTCGTTTTCCACCAATAACAAAAAAAAATCATAAATGATCTGAGGCTTTTGTGAGATCTCAAGCATTTTAAGGTGAACAGGCAGTGTGGAGAGATTCACTTTTAACTGAAAGTCAATAGTGAGCAGAAACAAGTCATGCTCTATTAAACCACACCAGAAGTCTGTGAAAGTCTCAGAGAATCCAGTGGAACATGCTGGAAAGAGCAGCTCCTCCGTCTCTGTCACAATTTTCTGTCAGTTTTTTTTTTTTTGTTAAAAATCAAGGAAATTGTCAAAAACATACAGTTTTTTTTTTGCTGTGTAGGAAATTAGAGACTGATGCTTTGGTGTAACATTAAAAGGGTTCAGTGTGACTCAGTGTAACAAAATACATATTTTACTTTCCTCTAAAGTATATTAAAACTGTCGGGGAAGCAAAAAATGTAGTTCTGGACACGAGTTCTGAGAAGTTCTTTTACATCCTTATAAATACTTTGCAACTTCTTGTTTAAGGCGTGTTAAAGATACTCTCGGGGGGAAATTGTGAGCTACCCTGACACAGATTTTTATTTATTTATTTTTTGTATTGTGGTAGAGCTGTAAAAGGGGTCTACCATAGAGAACTATAAATGAAATATAACTACAGTTAATATAATTAAACTTACCTGCCTATTCAAGGCCACACCATATTTTAAATATGAATAATATACTACAGCATAAGTTTATTATAATGTATTTAAATCTATTCATACTGTATAGATACAGTGGATAAGTAGAACTGGGACAGGATGCTTAGCAGGTACAGACCATCAAAATTTAACTGACATGCAAGTCAAAGGTGCAACAGTGGTTTTCTTCCACACATAGGATTTGAAATCTATTTGAAACCTTAACAAATTGACCACTGTATGAACAGCAAAAGGTGATATCTCTATTTTGGCAGTTTTTAGAAAAACAAGCAATAATAAGATGAAAGCCATGGTATAAACTGTTAGGGAATATTTTGTGCATAGTTTCTTTGAGTCAGAAGACTGCACAAAAAATTTCAAAATTCTGCATCAAAATTTTTTGTTTATATAAATTTTGCCTATCCCTCCACCTCCAACAGTTTTGTCTCAATAGATAAAAAGCATTATCTTTCTGTTTAATTTTCATTTATAAATATTACTGATAATAAATATTACAAACAATGATACAACTATTATAAATAAATATTGCATCATGTCTCGCGAATGGAGCAAAATCAGTGCAAAATAGTGATATAAGCTTCTAAAATAAGATTATATAGTTCATCAGGAGCCCTTGTAGTGTTTTTATGGCCTTAAAAATTTCATTTTAGCTTAAAAGTTTAGATTTGATTTTTTTTATAATGCTAAATAAAATGTGGCATCAATCTGGCCTGTGGCATCTTCAAGTTAATGATTTGGGTTACTGATTAGAAAGTTAAAAATCACAGTACTTCACCAAAAACCCTAACTTCTACCTTAAACCCTAACTACACCGTTGGCGTGGATAGAGAATGAATACATGTTCTTTATCAATTATATCAACAGCTACATATTTCTGAAAGATCACTAATAAATGAACGAAGCTCTACTCTCCTTCCCAAAGCCTATTCTGAATAAAGTGTATTAAAAGATATTCAATACTGGCAGGATCTTTCATCCCCCTCCAAAACCCAGATCAGCAGAGAGATCACAATGTCTCGGAGAAAATACGTTTACCATGGCATCCAAAATCTCAACCAAATATGGAACTCTCACAGTGGGATCGTCTCCTTCCTGCTGTATGATGTGCTGTGGGTTCAGACCTCAAAATTACAGTGGATTGGTCCCAAACCCCTTTCCGCTTCGGGTCTTGCATTCCACTTCCCCAATGGCTGTGGCTCTTGGATAACAACACGTCGGATCCTTGAGTACCAGATTATGTGGGAATGACTCTTACTTCTAAGTGCGTGAGTGAGAGGACTTAAGAAGTCTTCCAGCAGCTCACTGGCTGTCTTTGGCTGCCAAACTCAACAAATGCTCGACTTTGTACTGTAGCCTTTCTTCATTGTACCTCTTTTAAATAATGATCAGATATGCCTTGAAGATGCACTTTGGTTCTTTTCACAGAAATCTGTTTCACTGAAAAATAATGCTAAAATGTTTCGTGAAGCCTAGGTATTTTATTTATTTATTTATTTATTTATTTATTTTTTAAATATGTCTGCTGCTTTATTTCTTATGTACTGTAGCCCCAGTAAGGGGTTCTATCCAAATTTTGAAAACCTCAGAACTAGACAGACTCCAAAAACACCAAAATAATTGTCTCACTTTCCCAGCAAACCACCTTCTTTGCCCATTTAAAGCTAATTTAAAGAGGTCAGTGTTAGCCGTAGCAAAAATCTGTTGCTGGCAGGCGCGCTTTCTCAAAAAAATATTCTCCGCTCTGAGTAATAGAAACCTCAGCCACAAATCCTTGCCTTGGCCTAAATATTTGCTGAATGCACGAAAAAACAGCAAGAGTTGAATAAAGTGGAAGGGGGTGGCTGTAGGGGAGAAGAAAAAAAAACATGGTGGCCTGCCATGCAAATTAAATGCAGATTCTGTATATGACTTTTTTGTGCATGTGTGTCATTAAAGGAGGGGGGAAAGCGAAGGATGAAAAATGGAGAGAAATAAACAGAGAGAAACTGGCAGAGGCTGTTGTTTCACTTGGCGACGAGTGGTGCTGTATGGTTACAGCCCAGCCATTACCCAGGAATTCTGAGTGAAGGAGGGAGGAAAAAAAGTCCCTGACGCCTCTCTCTCTCCCTCTTTCTCTCCCTCTTTCTCTCTCTCTCTCTCATTTTCTCTTCTCTTTTTCCATTCGTATCCAGAACTTGAGGTGATTAAAAGGCGATTAGGATTCATTTACGAGACCTAAAAGAAACAACACATGATGCTGAGGGGGGGATTTTCGGGGTGCACAATCAGAAACGTGGAGTTTTGATCGCTGCTCTGATCGCTGAAATCAAGAGCAAATGTAACACTTGTATGCACCACTGGCGTCTGCTGCCAAGGCTTAAAACTTAGAACGAATTAGCTAAACCTTTGATACACACAACTGAGGGTAATGCAGTCTTCTGTGTCTGGTTCCTTTATATGACAAATGTGTATATAAAATACATTTTTCCCTAAGGACTTTCTTGCTTGGTGTATGATGGAGGCAAAGATTTACTGTCTGGTAAACATGTCATTGGGGAAAATGTGCTTAAATGGAAGAAACCACATTTCAAGGACAGCAATATGGATGGACACTGCTCAATCAGAACCACATGGGTGCTGTTACCCATTACAAACCCGGTCTACAGGCTGAACATACTTAAATACATACCCAGATCTATATGGACTAAGCTTCAAAGGGGCTCATAAATCTAAAAGTTAACCTTCCTACAGTAGCTCTAGCATGCCTGCTTTATTTCCTATAAAATCTTACTAGGTGACAATAGATGATTTAACAATGCACAAAAGAGTATGGAGGCTATTCCTGAAGCTTCATATTCATCATGTTCAAAATTGCTGGTCAGAACAAGAGTGAGGAATTCGCGCTATGTAAATCAAATGCACTAAAAAATAATAAAGAGAGTTTGTAAACATAACATTGATCTAAAAAGTGATAACTGGTTTAAGTAAACTCTTAGATATAGGGTCTCCGGATAGTCATTTAAGGTTTTTCAATGTGTTGTTCTCTATAGGAAAACATTTCAGAAAAGCAAACCATAGTACCGCCCTGCGATGGATTGCCACCCTGTCCAGGGTGTACCCCGGCTTGTGCCCTAAGCCTCCTGGTCCCCGCGTCCCTGAATACAGGATAAAGCAGTATAGAAGATGAGTGAGTGAGTGAGACCATAGTACCAGAGTGTACTGTTCATTTCTAATAGGAAAACAGTAAACAAGCCCATTAATAAACTTGAAATATGGAGATCATACAGTGCAGTGTGTACAGTGGCATGTATCAGGTGTAGCTGAGTTATTAATCTTCTGAACTTGTGATCTAAAGAATGTAAAAGAACCACTGCTGGGTGCTTGAGTAAAACACTTAACCCCTAACCTCCTAGGTCGGGGTCTGGATTGTATCAGTCCATAGTGCATTTCACAAGAGATAAAATGTCATCCAAATGATTCTATTTGGTCCTTTTTTTGATACCTGTATAGAACAAAATGGCTAAAACTACAACAATGAAGTGTTCTTTGATTTATACCTGTGTGTGAATTTGTAAAGGTTTTCATTGGTGTGTTTTCCAAGAAGAAACAACAGTTAGCTAACCCTAGTTAGGGTACCTCACTATAACCTTCAAAAGAACTCTATAGGTTTTATATTTAACCTTTTGGGCAAAGCCCACAAGTTAATCCACGTCTCAGTTGTTTGATGTCTCATTTATTTTTAACTCCAACATTTAGATGGATATTAATGTTATTGGTAACATACAGCATTACTATAAATTAAAATCCACACAGAGGCATTTTGTGACATGCATGAAATATGAAATCCCTCTTCTATCATTTTTTTCACAAACCAAATTCATATGCCGAATAATGAAGTACAGAAGCCACCCCCAGCCTTATGTCCAAAGTTTGTTCCCTTGAGTGAGGACCAGCCGTTAGTTAGAAGAGATTAGCTCATCTCCTGTCAGCCTCTCTTAAGCCTTCTCCTCTCTCACTTAATGGAGGTGTGCAGTGATGGCGTGATCCCCTTGGAGAGGTCCCAGACGTCCTTCATCCATCATTTCTACATCTTTCCACCACCTCACTGTGTCTCGCTGTCTCGCTGAGCCTTTTGATTTTATAAAGATACACCCCCTCAAATTAATGGAGGAGAAAAGGTTTGCAGACCATGCAGGCCTTGCATTCTTATTTTATTAAGTATAGAAGCCTTGCCTTATAGAGTCAACAGACTAGACAGTATGATGGAATCATTTGATTGCACATATTTTCCAAAATACTGTCCTTGGCTTTTAAGAGTGGAGGAGCATGAACGTAGTTGGTACAGTTGTATAATGCTAAAATGAACAGATGAGGCATAGACAACTTTCAAATGAAATTATTGGAATTAAACAGAGAAAGAGAGAGGTATGATGTGGATATTTTTTGAAGTCATGGAAAGCCTCAAGGTTTCCCTTAAGTTTAGAGCCAGTTCTTAAATCACTTTTACTTCATAAAACACCCATGCCTGTGACTTTGTGGCCAGCAGAGCTATTGTTTCTACCCACCCACAGCCAAAGCCTTTTCACAACAGTGGACAGCATCAGTTTCCACATGCCAAAGGCCTTGTGACCCTAGTTCGGTTCCATTCAACTGTCCCATCTCCTTAGAAAGAGCATTTAGCATGGTGCATTCTTCCTTTTCACTAGAGCTTTGGGCCAGACAAGGCAGTTGACCATCTAGTTTTGTTGTCTGGTCCTGGCACACATGAGAATGGATTGAATACAGGCAGAGTGCCCAGCGCTGTTGGCTACACTGGTGAGAAAAGTCATGTAGGGATAAGGATAACTGTAAACACTGCAAAATCTCATTCATAGAGTCAATGGCTTTTTATCCCAGGCACATCCCCTCTTATTTTAGGATATAAGGAAAATTGAGTCTTTATATGGATCAGATCACATTGGTTATGAGAGAGTGTGAGAGTGAAAGTGGGTGTTATTTGTAAGCCAATACACCAATAAGCCATAATGCATAATATAAACACATTGACTTTGATTAACAATTATATACCAGTAAACCGGTGACAGGATCATGGGCTTAGCTCATCTAACAAATGCCTTTCTGGTCCGATCCCAGGGCAAAACCAGCGCAGAACATATAGCTAAAAAAGTCAATTCTGGTCACAGTAGACAACCCATGTGATGTGCCGGACAAACAAGTCCAATCCATGAAGGTTTTGCATTGTATTGTTAGGGCAGATTAGTGTCCAGCAGTTAAACAGGTTAGTAGTGACCTAGCACACCTAGCTAAGCAATTTCTAGCTTTCTGTTTTACTTTAAAGGCATGTGTGAGCACAGAAAGGATAAACTTAAATATCAGGTGTGCCAGCTAATTACTCAGGTAACTCTGGGTATTATACTCAGACTTCGAGTCACACCCACCCAGTGCTTCTATCATTTTTATATATAAGAGCAACCTGAGTAATTAGCAGACACACCTGGTGTTTATCTTTGTTCTAGCCACCCTAAACTAACAGGATGATTTTTAAAAATATAATATTATAACTTTAATATAGTTTATAATTTTCACTGACAATTCAAGTCAACCATATTTCCTATTTTAGACTCTCTTGCTCTGTGACTCCAATTTGCAAGACTTGCTCTCTGTGCTGATTGGTTGCAAGCTCAAAACTACTTGGACTTCCTCCGTGCCTTAAAGGGAATGACGTATCTGAACTGGCTCATGACATATGTTTATAAATTTACCATCTATTCCTACCAACTTTCTGCTCACACAGTCGAGACCTATTACAGCATGGTCAGAATGACTCACGGCCATCCAGGAATGTCATATTATACAGCATTTAGTCAATGATCATGTTTTTTGTTCCTTTTTTAAAAACAAAATTCCTCCACACTGTAGGAAACCAGACATGCTGTTTGATCCTAAAGAAAAGCAATAATCCCTGGACCTCTGTCAAGCCATCACGTTGTTGTCATGATGATCTCAGGGGTGCCGTGGTGTTTTATGTGTCACTCAGCTTGAATGACAGACAAAAGTGGCGTGGGAATCAGTGAGGTGGAAGGATGAGGGTTGGACAAGACTGCAATCGTGGGAGGAAGTTTTACATGTTTATTACTCTCCTAGACCCTGCAGCTTTCTTGAACATCAGTGAGTGAGATAATGATGATAATACTAAGCTATAAGGAGAGGAGGAGTTGATGTGTTGGGATCTTTTTGTTTGTGTCAGCCTCCCCATGGTTCCTGCATTGTCTTTCTGCCACAGCACATGCACCACGATTTACATGATTGGCAGCTCATGTAGCAGTGCTGTAATGAGAACAGGACGCATTAGCATTCTGATGGACAGGATGATTTAAAAAACATCACAGACCTCTATATTAAAATAATAGTTAATAAAATACTTTGGCAGAATTAGCTAAATAGTTCATGGCTGGCACTTTGCGTTGCTTACCTGATCAGGGAAAGCACCATTAATGTTTCATTAAATTATACCTCCATATGCTAATCTGATATGACATGGTGGCAAATTCAAATTAATTTCTTCTTTTTTCAGTCCAATATGATTCCTTGGATATACTTTTTTGTTCTTTTGTGTTTGTGACTTTCTCAAATATGAGGGGCATTCAAGACGAGTTGGGAAATGTGATGAAATTTCATCTGAATAAAGGTCTGCAACCAATTGTCATTTACAGAATACTTCAAGCATCTCATCGGTGATGAGACATTTGAATGGTAAGACAATAAGACATTTGAAAGGCGCAAACGTTTTAAAGAAGGCTGTACTTGACAATCCTGGCTGAGGTGGCTCAGAGCCTATTGCAGTCATTCCTGTTAACAAGCAAGTACACACTGTAAACCCGAATAAGTTGGCAAAACTCAAAAAATGTGAGGTAATCAGTTACATCAAATTTTTTAAGTAATGA
>JAQMYJ010000039.1:26374507-26379507 GCA_030014305.1 Clarias laeviceps
AATTTGAACTAATTGTAATTATTTAAGTTAACAGTACTCAAAATGTTTAATTACTTTGAGCATTAGGGTTTACAGTGCACCAGATCCTTGAAAATTAATTTATAACTTGTCAACAACTTGAGGAAGAGACTCATCTCTCTGGGGGAACTGTACACATATTGATTCATGAAGACCACTTGCACATTACAGGGACTTGGCTTAGAGTTATTGCTGCATCTCCCCTTATAGTACTGGCCTTGATCCAATGATTTCTACATGTTTGGGCCATTTAAAGAAGTTTCTGGGAGGCCAGCGTGAAGCAGGCAGTCTGATCATGGCTCGGGGAAATCTTTCTACCTTGATAATATCCAAGTGCATTAGTGTAGTTTCATAGATCCTGTTAAAGTCCTGAAAAGTCCTGGTTTGACTTAATACGCCCCTTGTATTAATATAATTCGTAAACCAGTACTAACATCAAACATTAAAGACTCCTGACATCACAGTGGGTGGGATGGCAGGACTTCTTCTGAACAAGAGAGCAACTGGGGATGCCTTTAGGGCCAAATAAAGCTCTAAAAATGTAAATATCCCAGACTAATTTCCTAAAGTCATCATAATAAAGTCGTCCTGAAGATGATCTCTTAAGGAGTCTTGATTTTTAAAGACCTTCTACCTACTTAAGAGCTAGTGTGCATGCCAAATGGAAATGGTAAATGTGCTTATTTACCAATGTGTTAAAACGTTCTGTTATTATTATGTACTTTCTTGTGAATAAGCTATTAAAGTGAGTAAACTCAAACTGTTATACAATTAAAATTTTCTGATGATTACAGTTTCTTCAAATGTAATCATAACGACAGCCAACATGGATATAACATGCATAATTAAACACTCAACACCCATCCCACATCCAAAAAAAGCAAACAGGATTGCAGCATTACTATTACTTTTTTCACTGTCAGAAAATCAAACCAATTTAACTTTTTTTTTGTTAATTAAATAACTTTGCATTTACATCATAGTTTTTGTACAGTGTGGTGAACAGAAATGCTATTGCAAAACCCTGTTTTCAACCGAATTTCCAGATGTCTCAAATAAACAGACTTATACGGGAAATACATGTTTGTATTAACATTTTCTAATTAGCTAGCCTGGAAAATGCTGCCAAAACTGGTGTTCAGGCAAATGGTTCATTGATCCAATAAAGTTTTATTCTTGTGACACTCTCGTGCCCCTCCAAAAAAACAATTCCAGTAATCTCAGCAATCTCTTTAGTTGTTTTCTTTGCTTGATCAAGACCAATAACCTTTTTTTTATGATCATGGGATATGTCTTTCAACATGGTTATTTTTTTAAATGAAAAATCTCTCATTGCATCAGTTAGGTTTACAATAATTGTTGCCAGCTGAATCTTATTAATCACTGCAGTAATTATCCAATCAACGGTACTTAAGTATTTGCTTATTTAAATCCAACTGTAATTTTTTAAAATTAATTATTATTATGATTATGATTTTTTTCCCCAAGGCAGTGTACACAGTGTGGTAGGCAAAAGTTTTATAAGACAACATATGATATGTATTATAGCGCTCGCCGTGCACAAAACAATGATGTCACTAATTAGTTCTAGCCTATCTGGCTGAAGAGTTGTGCTAACTGAAAAACTAATGAAAACCTGGCTATGGGACAATGGTATTCAGCTTCTAGAGTCATGTCCTCGGTCATCTCCAGATGCAATATAAAACTGTTGGACAATGACGAGGAATACAGTAGCGGTCAAGAAACCACCTTCCCTACATGATCTTTAGGAAGAGATCAAGCAGGCATAGATTGAACGAGTGACTGCAGACGTCTTTTTGAGTCTATGTCCAGCTGGATCCAGTAGGATTTGAAAAATTAAAGGACTTCGTATGAAATTGTTGTATAGCAATTTCATTGCATAAATGATTGTTATTATCTTGATTGTCATTATTTTAAAAAATTTGAATGCCATTAAAGTACTGAATTAAACTTTTGACTTAAAACCTTTGGCCACCACTGTACTATAAAAAAAACAAAAAAACATTTGCAATATATGAGTGCTTCTTTATTATTTTCAAAATGTGCTGACAAGCCCTGCATCCATTCAAAGACTCCATTGTTCTACTATATACTCTATATCTGTATTCTAAACAGATAAAACCTTGTTTGTTCCTGACTAATTTTTTTCTTTCTTTAAAAAAAAAAAATAATTTACATATTTAGTGCTATTCAATTTTTAAAATTGTGATTGTCATTTTAATTTTCATCTCTGTTTGAGTTCCTGAGTTTGATCTTGGGCCAAGATTCTTTTCATGTCTGGCCCAGTGTGTGAGCTCCTCTGAGCTCAGCTGTCCTTTTCTCCATACTCCTTCTAATTTACTTAAAAAGATTTACTTGGCTTATGTTTCAAATATCACTAAATATAGAAGATAAATATTTATCATAAATATCATTTATATTTCTGAGATTTCATTCAGGATATATTTTTAAATAATGAATAATGCTAAATTTAAATACATGCAAGACCAAAAAAAAAAAAAAATTAATCTCATTATGTGTTCTTATGATTTTCACTCTTTTTACTCTAGCCAGAAATTTATTGTTGCCTGGTTGTGAGTTAAACCAGTTCACCTTTGCATAAACACAATTTACAAGAAATGCAATAAAATAAAAGTATGTGATTCTTAGAGTCTTGTGCTAAATTATAGTCTATGCATAAAGCTTAATACAACCCCATTTATTGTAATTTGCTGGTTTTCATAACAGCCTCTTTGTTTTTTCATTCTATTTTGATGGATGGAATAAACATTAATCCTAATTACAGGATTTCTGTTAATACTGCTTCTCATACCTGTCATGTTCGTATTACTTTCATATCAGTTTCACCAGTTTGACCCAGAAATGCTGCCCACATAATTTTTTACAGGCTCTACAGAATGCATTAAATAGCATTTTCAAATTTTTTTGTTATTTTTATAATTATTATTATTTTTTTTAAGAAAGTGCTAAATAACAAGTAAAATGTTTAATGGGATGCTGCTCTAGGCTTTATTCCCCATTTGGTGGTGAAATCCTGTGGAAAATTGCAATGGGGTGACAAACAGAGGTGCGACATCAAGAGAGAACTGTGGACAGGGCACATTCCAGGGAAAAGCTGAATAAATCCTGAGCATTGATTAGAAAAAGGGACCTCCTGACCCGCAGAATACATTAGCAGATTAAGCAGGCAGAGTCTCCGAGTCTGGTGGAGCTCCTATTCATGCAGCGTTTAGTCCAGGACCCCGGTGTCACTAATCCAGGTCAGATATGTGTGGAGGTGTGAAATGGAGTCCAAACAAAATAGAACATAAAAGACAGGCTAGCAAGAAAATGTCTAGTTAGTTTAAGCGGGTTTGAGTTTTAACATGGGAAATTCTGTTAGAAACTGCATCGTGTCTGCTTCTGCAGTAAAAATATGAACAGTTCATCATCTGTGTAGAAATTCCGAAACATCATGGCTGGAGAATGGTTTGGGGCTTCACGGGATAATGTTTTATCTCTGAGCAGCCGGAGGAGCCCTAATGCTGGTGATAAAAATACAGCTTCTCTGTTCATGGCCAGAAGTCGTGCCTCACACTTACATCCAGCCCACTTTCCTGCAACTGATTATCTAACAGTTTAGCTCATTTACTGGGAAACAAATTCTATTGTAAAATCTGTCAACAGTGGTCCACTTGGCTAGTTTCTGTTTTTGAAACTAGCCAAGTTTTTGACTTTCTTTTAGCACATACAGGTTTAACCAAAGTAAAAACATTTGAATGGAACTTTTTTTCTCTTGTTTACAGACTTCCGAATATCAATGGATCTTTCGGTCATGCCTCCTCAGAACTGATTAAGAGACATGTCCTTTGTAGCTTGGAAGGCCATCAGTTAGGTCCTTTATCCACTGACTGCCGGATCTTTGACTTATTGTATCCTCTCACAGTTCTCCACGTCTAATCCGACCCAGCTTATCTCCCCACAAACACTCTTCACCCAGCTCCTCCATCTCATCCCCCTTCCCATTTCTGCAGCTAAGAGTTTTAATATGGATTTAAGGAATTCTTGAGTCGTTAGAATAAAAGAAAAGCAGTCAGTACTATCCAGCACTATAGTAAATCCAGGATGATGGTAAAACTGTTGCTAACCCTGCTAGCTCTTTTGGATGAAACACATCTTTTAGATATAGAGTGAAACTTATCTGCTGCTAAGGATGGTTTCATACGGTCAGCTTAAAGATGCTTGTGATAACTTTAGACAGTTCAATGTAATGAGAATGAAGATAGCTTTATAATGCTTTGACAGCTTGAGACTGCAATTGCTTGAATAGTTATAGAACTGAAATTGCCACCAACAGTTTTGTACCCAAGTCTCCATCAGTGAACAATTGGTAACCTCAATGAAGTGGACTTCATGTTAACTATAACACATTTTCTTTATACAATTGCACTTTTGACATTATAGTTATCTACAGTTAAGGGGAAAGGGTTGTGATGTCTGGTATCACTCAAATAAGGTAGGGTTCCCTTTTGAGTCTGGTTTTTCTCCAGGTTTCTTCCTTATGTCGTTTCAAGGAGATTTTGCTTGTCACCATCACCTCTGGTTTTGCCCATTAGGAGCAAACTGATAAAGCTATGAATCTTTTTTTTTAGTGTATAATTCATTTCTATAAAGCTGCAATATCTATCTATTATCTATTGTTAAAAGCACCTTTTTGTGTCTCCTGTGCTGCTAAGCAAATCAGGTGACGAGTTTCATCATTGCTAGAACGATGCTAAACCCTCTTTCTTTTTCATCAAAGCTTTGAGAACAAAGTGATTTTGTATGGACATAGGGTTAAGAGCCCTCACTCAACAGTGCCCACCCTGGTGGTTGGAAGATTCAAACCCCCGACCTATTAGCAACCCATAGCCTCAACTGTCTGAGCCACCACTACCCCTGTTAAAAGCACTATACAAATAAAACTGAATTTAATTTAAATA
>JAQMYJ010000039.1:26384507-26400049 GCA_030014305.1 Clarias laeviceps
CTTTTGCATGTGATGTTACGATGTGGCGAAAAAGGTGAAAGATACTTTACTCGACTGTGACAAAACCCACGTTCAATAATAGTCACAAAAGCACTATGATAACATAGTCATCAACACTTTCTCTCCTTAGTAATTGCTTCTAAGTCATTTTGAATTGTAGTTTATTACTAACTAGCTTCTAACTCAAGACTGAATCCCAAATCCCTCTCTAGCTCTCTCTTATAACAAGGGATTGAACACCGTAAATAGCACGCCAGCTTTCCATTTTATGTTATTCGGAATTTAACTCTGGAACAGTTAATCAGATATTAAGTAGAAAGTTTGAAATGTCAGTATTGGTTAACACTCCCTGGACATGAAACATAAAAGACAGCATATTCCACACCATCGTCTCATTTACAACAGAAACACTGAATGAACTAATGCTATTGCTTGTAAACGCCACCAAATCCAGCAGGAATAATATTTTTTTGTACACTGTCTGGGGTAATCATGTTATGATAAATCAAACTTCTCTAAATTAATGTGGAAATGACCTTCTTCATCCATTTTCCATTTCCCATGCTAGCTTGTTTTTTAATAAGCTGCAAAGTCTACAACAACATTCGGCATATGAAAATAATCAGCAAAACAAAAGCTATCAATTTCTAGATTACTCTTTTATCTGAGTGACAAAGCACCAGGTAAGTTGGTAGGTAATCATCAGGTAACCTGAAGATTTTTTATTGGCTAATACACCTCAAATGTAAATCAACAAAAATACATAGCAGCCTAATGTTGGTTAACGGTACTTCCAACATTCATTCATTCACGTGTCTGTAACAATCAGTAGTCTGTCCTCTTTTTCCTACATCAGTTTGGCACGTTTTGAAAATAAATTCTGTTAGTAGATTTATACATAAATTTAAATATTTTTCAGCTCACTAATCTTCATGTTGTTGTGAAATTAACATGTATTTTCTATTTCTATGAAAGTGTACACCATAGTCATTGCTGATGAAGTCTATTGTTGTCCCCAAGCGTTTAGCCATGATTATAGTGCATATGGCTCGGTAGCGGCTATAAACTTCTTTAATGTGACACAAACCAGTGATGCGCTAACAAAATCAGTTAGAATTTAGAACCACAAAACTCACTCACTCACTCATCTTCTATACCTCTTTATCCTGTATTCAGGGTCACAGGGACCTGGAGTCTAGGGCACGAGGCAGGGCACTCCCTGGACAGGGTGCCAATCCATTGCAGGGCACACACACACACACTACAGGCAATTTGGGAACACCAATTAACACCAGTTAATGCCTAACCTGCATATCTTTGGACTGTGGGAGGAAACCCACCAAGCACGGGGAGAACATGCAAACTCCATGCACAC
The DNA here is from genome assembly GCA_030014305.1 of Clarias laeviceps. Classification (NCBI taxonomy): domain Eukaryota; kingdom Metazoa; phylum Chordata; class Actinopteri; order Siluriformes; family Clariidae; genus Clarias; species Clarias laeviceps. The sequence goes on from JAQMYJ010000039.1 coordinate 26,385,883, forward strand.
AGAGACGAGAATCGAGCCTGGGCCGGGAATCAAACCCAGACCCTGGAGGTGCAAGGCGACAGTGCTAACCACTACACCACCGTGTTCTTGAACTCTTCTTAGAACTACTGCACATTGAAGTATAAACAGAACTTCTGGTTGTAGGATTTATCCAATGCCTGGCCTTGCACTCATTTTAACACGTTAAAGAATTTTAATTAATCACAAGTGTTAAAAGATTAATGCTGACAGTTATATTTCAAAAGTCTTTACCTAAGCTTGTGGTTTTCTATTTGTTTTTTATTGTGGGCCAAAAGCACAACTTTATAATCTGAGTTCCAAATGATTACATCATGGATGGATCAGAGTTCTCATTGTGAAGTGTTGCACACTGGGATCATAAGTTTTGATCACTTCAGAATGACACATTTTTTTCCCCAAGTGTGTTTGCTCTGTAAGTGAAGAGTTATTTGCTTCACAGAGCGTTAAGTCCCCTGAAACTGGCTTAGCAACAGCTAGAAACGTTTTACGTGCAGCCACAGTGTTCCCGCACAGAATCACTGTCTGGCCTAATCAGTGTACAGTGTACATGTGAGTCCAAAAAACTCTTTAAAGAATGGTATTGCTATTAGTCCAACAGGTTTGGCAGGTAATATTGTTTCAACTGATGGACTTATCTGTACCATGTGTATCCACCTTTTTCTTAAACACACCCACAACCTAACACATCAGTCCTCTCTGTTTATACTTGACATTAATGACAGATGTTTTTGAAGCCATTCCCAGATTTAACATGCAGCTCTCTTTGGTAAGCAATACATGATTGTGCATGAACACACAGCCAGCTTCTGTTCCTTAGATCATCCGCTTAGATATCTGGAGGCAAACGTATTAAAATGCTGGCATAACAGTTTTATTGTTCCAGCTGAAAATGGAATCGGGTTTTCAGGGACGTCCACTAATGAAGACACGAGGCATGTTCGATTGGACATGACCACTGAAGTTTATACATAAAGATGGTGGCGCAAAAAAAAATATATAAAAAAGCAATAAAAGAATGACATAGAGAGACAAGCTGTGTGTGAAGCACAGCATGAGGCTACAGGGCTAAATCTGTCAGCTTCTTTCTTCTCTCGGCGAGCGCGCGCATGTTGCAACGTGCCAGCCAACTCACACAGGCGCCTTTTGTTAAGTGCAGTGACATGGCCAGGTTACCAGATAATATGTGGAGTAAGCACATGTAGAGAAGTCGCTTGTGAGCACGTAGCCTCTCTGAGTCAACTGAAGTGTGTCGGTACTGACGTAACAGGATTCATCCAAACAGCATCTTTCACAATGACTTTCAGCTCTCAAGCTAAAGTACCGAATAGCAAACGTCAGCATGAAACAAGTAAACATTTGCTTTTGACACATGACTAATAGTGAGAATGACTTTCTCTGGAGGAATATTTAGAAATTCATATTTTGCTGCATTTCCTTACATTTATTTAATCCTTATGGTGGTGCACTGCATTGTACTGCTGCCTCACAGCTTTATGGTTGATTGTGAGCTTGGGTTGCTGTTGATGTGGAGTGTTTCATGCTTTTCCTACAGTATGTTTCTATGGGCTTGTTTTCTCCAACCTCGCTGGTAGGTGGGTTGGTTGACCTGAATTTGCTCTAGGGAATATACTGTATGTGTGCATGGTGACTTGTGTTGGACTGGCGTCCTGGACTCGAGACGGGAATCGAACCTGGAACCTGCAGGTGCAAGGCAACAGTGCTTCATTAATCTTCCTTCTTAATAAATGTGACTAATTTGTAAGTGTACATTTTTTGTTCTATTGGCAGATAACTTTGCTTCATTCAAGAAATCCTTAAAACTAGCAAAATTATCTGCCAGTAGAAGAAAAAATGTACTCTTACAAATTAGTCAAATGTGTCTAGGAATAAGCTTAATGATCTTATATTTGGTTTGTTGTTATGATATGTTAAGAAGCGTCAGATACATTTGAATAAATTCTAGATATTTTCACTTGCTAAGATATCACTTTTTGCAGTGTGAGGTAAAGCTCTTATGTTAAATCTGGGTTTCTTAATTCAGTTTTCTGGGACGCCTTATGCTTAAAGACGAGACTTCATTCACTCTCAAATAACAGAGATCACCATTAGAACAGTCTGTAAAGTTCCTACAGTTTATACGAATGTTATTCCAGGTTAAATTCCTAATGGGTAAAAATATTTTGTTACATTTTTGTCAATGTAATCATTTGTAATCATTTTGTGATTCGGGACAAGGACCAGGCTGGGCGAGGCTGTATCAATCTGGTCTGGGACAAGGAAATTTCCTGATACTGTATATTAATAAAGGCATGTTATATTAATCTTTGAAAAGTTAACCAAAGTTCCATTGTACTTTACACAGATCACTCTCTGTGTTAGGCTTATTAAGAATTATTCAGAAACATGTAGAATTTCCTCTTTACAAAAACAAACAAACAAACAATAATAATGAAGAAAACCAAAGAATCAAACCTCTATGTACGTACATTATCTTTTTATTCAATGCAATGAATTGTTATTAGGAAATCCATGTTTGCTTTAGAGTCCTTTTTGCACATGTGTAACCAGGTTTAAACTGAAAAATTTGCTTTATTTTTCCTGCCCTTCTGAGTGAAAGCTAGTACATGTAATGAAATCCTACTTTTTCATAACCTCCAATAAATTAGCTGCATGCACATGGCTCCTCTGTGAGATGTTGCAACTGTGTGAGCAGTGAGGAGATGAAGTGCAGGAACAGTCTAGGCCACCTTGGGTCAAGGTCACAGGGCTCAGGTTGCACTTTCTGAATCACCTTTCTCCTCCTCTTTAAGCTTTATAGTTTCAGTCACGGTCAAAACATTTAACCCCATTTCTTTACTCCACAGAGAGAAAACACACACTCGGTTTTCAGCACCTCTGTCTTATTTAACTCAGACGAGATTGCAAACACAGACGTGTAAACGCTCCTTTTACAAGGGACACCAACGCAGTAAACAACTTGAATCTTTGAGTGTGTGTGTGTGTGTGTGACTCAATATGCTACATGGGGTGTTCAAGTCGAACCAGGACTTGTTATGAAATTGTAAATGATGATGTAAAACTGATTGAAATTTACAGAAGACTTAGAGCACAGTATTGAGATGAGACACAGCCACAGTAAGACATTTGAATTGTGCAAATGTTTTTAAGAAGGCCGTACGTCCCTAAATGACGATCCTTGCCAAGGTGGCTCAAATCCCACTGCAGTCGTTCCCGTGAACATTTACCAAATGGTATGCCCGATTCTTTGGAAATCAACTTGTAGCCAGCTTGCAGAAGAGACGCATCGGTATATAGGAACTATACACACAATCATTCTTCAACACCACTTGCATAATACAGAGACCTGGCTCCAAGCCATTTCCACATGTTGGGGCAATGAAAGGAGGCTTTTGGCATACTGAGACTACTTTGTACCTTGATTGTATCCAAGCACTAATGAAACACTGGAATAAGTGCATTAGTGTAGCAGGGTATTCCGTATATAGACATATAAAGGTGATTTCTGATGCAGAAATTTCATAATTTCACTGTTATTCTGCATAATCCAAAGTCCTGTTTTTTCCCCCTTCACTCTATAGCACTTATAGTAGGTGCCAGGTTATTTTATCTAGCATTATAAGACTGAAACCTAGAGATAAAGGTGAAGTAGCCAACCATGGTATTTTTACAAAAAAATCATTAAGCTTGTCTAATTTCAATATGTCACCCATGACACACCACAGGACAAAAAACATTTTTAGAAGAACTGTACTTACATAATTCTGCATATTCGAGCTTCCCACTGGCGCATATCCTCCCACATCCAACAGTCAGCTGTACTGTTATTTGTCCAATTAATTAAACTTAAGTCCTAGTGACAGAAAACAGCAAACTGACCCAAAAGTAGCTGTTATTTCTCCTTAGGATGTAAACAGCATGGAGTCTCATGCCAGAGTAGCAGCGAATGCGTTTGTATTTGTCTAAGTGTTCAATTTACTGTATATAATCAAACACATTCATCAAACCTTTATATAATCCTTTAAATTGATTAATAGACTATTTGGTATGTTTGATGGTGTAATATGTAAATATCTTAAGTATATATTACACTGGTCAAAAGTAATGAACTACATGAATTCTCATTCCAGTATGTACAGTAAGTAAATGTAAATGGTACTTTTTGAGGTTGAAACTTGATATTTTATTTAAAAAAAAATTTTTTAGCTTTGACTTAATGTAGTTAAAGCTCACAGCATTTTAGCTATTATTTGATAATTTTTTATAGACATAGACATATATAAGGCTTAGGATTGTGCAGTATAAAGTGACATATCCTGTTTTTTTTAAGCACAAAATAGGTGCTATGATAAATGGAATTTTAGTCCATTTCAATTAACTACCGAACATGACTGAGCAAAAAAAAAAAATAGAAAAAAATGTCACATAGGCAAAGAAATAACAACGTTATTAGATATCAATAACGTTTAGAGTAAACGTCCTATATGTCCTCTTGGCTATCCAGGCATGAATAATACTGTATATTCATTTTATATAATTAATATGTGTCAGTGTGTGTGTGTGTGTGTGTGTGTGTGTGTGTGTAACCAGGTTTAAACTGAATAACCACAAACTAACCTTCTTTTCTGAAATATTTCATCCAGCAGGTTCAAAGTCCCCCTGATTGATGTGAACCTGGGTGGCTCCACCATACTCTCTGCTCCTCTCATTGAACATTTCTCTTTTGTGACGTGATCTTCTGCTGATGTGATAGACATTTTCCAGCCTTCGTTCATTCTCTCTCTTTTTTCTAGTCACCTCATCCAAACCTGATTCACCTCAGACATAAAAGTAGTGAAAAAGTGTCTCTGGAGAGCTGATGTTCTCCTGCTGGTTTGTGAATTTGATTAAAGGGGCTTTGCATGTGGCTCGTGTTGAAGCCCGAGTCTGAGAAGGATGTTTTGTGTTTCTAGATAGTAACAGGAATGATATGGACATTAGTGTTTGTTGGTGATACATTTTTTAGAGCTTTAGTCAGAAGACCATTTAGATCTTTTTGTTGATGCTGAGAATCTTTCTTTGCTAACCATGTGGAAAAGATAGCTACACTAAGAATTGTATTTAAAAAAACAACAACACCAACATCACCAGCAGCTATCTATAGTACATACTTATTCTGTATGCCTTGTTAAGCCATATTACAAGATATCGTTCCTGTTCAGTAGTTTTAATATCTAGTTCTAAAATCAGATGATGCAAAAGGATTCAACTCATTTATATGAAATTTGATACAAACCTTATTTAATTTGGCTTATTTGGTTGCTTTAAAATCTGCTTTCATTGAAACAGGGACATGGATATACAATGCAAAGAGCAATATCTTTATGCACTCACAAAAAAAGTTTAAGTTAAGTATCAGATCTGGTTTTTGTGGCGTTATTTCGAATCTGTTTGTAACAGAGTTGCTGGAAATGTTTAACTTTGCTTCCTGCCTGTTGTAATCAAATAGGTCCATGCTGTCAGCACTAATGTCTAACTGATTAAACACAGCACAATCGACACATCGCTTGCTTACTCTAGCTGTGAGCAGAGCCACTGTTGATAGAAGGAACAGTTTAATGTGTATACAGATATCTACGTTTTTTCCTATGGGTTATATCTATGCTAAAAGATCTGCACCACAGAGTATAGTTTTACATATAGTAAACACTTATGGTACACTTTTAGTACACTTTATATATAATACACATATATTTATCTATACAGTTTATGGTCAGAACTTTCTGTAATACAATTTGGAGAGTTCATACTTCTTAAATCTTAAAGAAATATGTCATCTATTTTATAGACTCCCATACTGTCTTTATTTAAGCACAGTCATAAATTATTTTTATATAATTTTATTTTATATTTTCATAATAAATTAATGCTATATATAATTTTTTTTTTAAAGATTGCCTAGGTTGCATGTAAGTTGCACCGCTATTTTCCCAAAAACAAACAAACAAACAAAATAAATAAACAAACAAATCTGTATCTTCTAGACTAAGCAAGTAAAATTACATGGGCCTTAACATTAGCCTGGGAGCACAAATACATTGGGGAAGCAAATAACACAACAATATTCCATTACAAAAAAAGCAACTCTATGTGTTTGTGATCAGGATCAACAGAAATCATTATTGACCCTCTTTTCCTTTTTTTCAAACATTTTTGGAATGATGTAGGACTTCACATTTTGCAACAAAGGAGACAAATAATTGCTGCTCTTCGGTATGCAAATAACATATATAGTGCATCTCAGTTTAATTAAAAAAATGAATGTATTATAAAAAAATATATATATATAATCTATAAATATAGAAATAAAAATTATAAAAATTATAAAAAGTCAAGGGCATTTATGTGAAATCCGCACCCTGAGAGAGGTTTTCATAACACAGGGTTACGTGCGGCTAAACAACATTAATCAATGGCAGCTCAGGTGCCCCCGTCCAACCTATTCTACAACCTTTTTTTAACAAAGATCGTTGTGATTTTATTGATCATTTATATTATAAATCATATTAAATTCACACAGAGCTAACGGCGGAAACAGCTGGTGACAGAATTCTGAAATCTGCCACAGACCAGAAATTCTCATTTCAGTTTGGCCTTTGCGGTCTACATAGTCAGCGAAGGGCTCAAGTCTACAAAGACCACATCCTACATCCTACATCCCCAAAGCATGTGGCCTTGGAGTTGAGTGTTTTGTTGGCTTTCATATGTTATAATGAAATATTTTTTAAACTTCCTTTGTGGCCTATGGAACAAAAACTTACTTGAATTATGTGGGAGTAATAATAAGTTTTCTCAAATAAAGTTACTATAAACAAAATTCCTTAAAAAGTGTATCTGTAAGTGTTTAGACCTGCAGGACCTGTATACGCTGACTGTTTTCAGATTGCCTGGAGGGTAAGATTAGGTGTGTGACTGTGTGTGTCTGCCCTGCGACGGTTGGTGTTCCTTATCTTGTGCCCTGAGTTCCCTGGCATAGGCTCCACGCCCCTGCGACTCTACATATGACAAGCACTATGGAAAATGAGTGAGGGAATTTCTTCATATGGCAAGATACAATTTTTGACTGCACATAGTGACTTAACAGAAGTTGCAATATCTGCTAGCATCCATCTTTCTCTGACATACAATTATGTAATAATCCTGTACATAGACTTCAGTTCAGAATTCAACTCATTCTTCCCACAACAACCGCTAAAAAAAGCTGAGCCTGTTGGGTTCTACCACTTCCCCCCGCAACAGGATCCTTAGTCCATTAAAATTGTGACAACCGCTTCCAGCACCACCACACTGGACACCGGCATCCCCCAGGGATTTGTGGTTAGTCCACTGCTTTTGACCCTGCTTACTCATGAGTGTGCTTAACTACAGTTCAAATCACATCATCATCAGTTTGCTTATGCCACTATGGCTATAGGCCTCATCTGCAACAATGATGAGTCAGCGTACATGGAGGAAGTGAACCATCTCATAGAATGGTGTAGTGACAACAATCTGTGTCTTGATGTTGATTAACTCAAGTGCATTGCTTGTCAAAAGCGTCAAGCTTCTTGGTGTGCACATGACAGAGGACCTCCCCTGTGTATCCAAGAACCTCTTCCCATCCTCAGCACTTTTTACACAGGGGCGATAGAGAGCACCCTAACCAGCTGTTTCATCATGTCGTTCAACGGGAACTGCACATTTCCTGACTGTAAGACCCTAGAGCTCAAAAGATCCTTAGGGTCCTCCAGCATTGACACCTCATACATCAACTATACAACCACAAAGACACCAGAATTGTAGATGATCCCTCTAAACCATACTATGGAATCTTCACCGTTTTGCTATTTGCCACCGCCACCAGACTCACCAGACTTAGGTGTGTTGTTTTTTTACCTGAGGGAGTAAGATTAATCAAAACTGTACAATGCTTGCTTGGACTAATCACACGCCTAACCTAGAATGACTTTAAACCTTATGCACTGTACAATGCATCATCGGGCATTTTATGAAGCTTGTCTTGCTGCCAATATTGCTGCTATACTTATTGTTGCTACACAACTCAATAGTTTACAGCACATGTTCTGTTTATTTATTGTCCTCCGTGTTTATTGCCCTGTACATATTGTTCAGTGTATTACTGTGCTGCAATCACCTCCCACTTTTGTGTATTTGCACCTTAGTCATATTTACTTGTATGTCCTGCATCATTGTCCTTGAAAAACACATTTTGTTCCAAGTATACAAGATACATAGACTTGACTTGAGGTCGTTTAATTAAACATTTACATCATCATTCTAAGGTCGAACATCTAATCCAAATACATGGACATTTTGCTCTGCTCGCTCAGTGTAACTGTAATCAAGACGTGGTGATTTAGTTTAGTATAGTTCTTCATTCCCTATTATGACAATGCATTAGTTTAGTTAACATGCTACTCTGTGTGTGTGGAACCAGGTATAGTCTAAACAGTTTTGATGTTATCAGGAGTTGCACATTATACATAATTACAGTCGTTAGCAACTCATTATTTCTAGTAAATCAGCGTTTAGACTAAACAATGCAATTAGCTAGTTAAAATTTTTTCTATATTTATTAAGTCCTAGAATTTATTTTTCTTTGGCTTTTTCACTTTCTCAGGTTTGCCACATCTGCAAGTTATTGGCACAGGTTTTACGCCAGATGCCCTTCCTTTCACAACTTACCCATTTCTACACGCTCCACTGCATCTCAGTGGTTGGACATTATATATATAACCGTAATACCCAAGAACCTAATGGTGGAAACCCGGTAGTGGCGGGGATCAAACCCTGATCAGCAACTCAGAGCCTCAGCCACTAGAGCCACTACCGCTCCCATTAAATGGGTTTACAATATAGTTATAAAATGCAATGCATACATACAATAGAATTAATCTAAATATTAAGTGCAGCAATAATAATAATCAAGATAATTACCAAAAAAATTTTCTGTTACTGTAAATGTAACTAGATATCTTTATTTTCTGAGATCAAAAGTAGACATTGAGGCATCCATCACTTTGCTATTCTTTGGCAGAAAAAATATTTATGCCTTGGGCTCAAACATTTCAGGACAATGTCTGCTTAACTGCATAACCTCCCACACACACACACACACACACATACATTTCATAGCTGAGATGAAGAGCAGTCTGAGAAGTACTTGGGCACTTAAGGAAGAGAGGTTGGGGTGTGTTCATGATGCTGGAAGGACCAATGACGGGAAGATCTAACAAAACGAATGATGACATTTATGGCTCATTTAAGTCACAATGACTGATTGGCATTAATCACCATCTTTGGTTACGCCTCAAATAGCACTAGGTTCTCAGTTCCTATTGTGATGAATAGTTATTTGGTATGTGCATGTATGTTTCTACTTAGGTGTGTTGTCTTTTGTGACAGCAAGAAAAACCTGACCTTAACTCTAATGTTTTTTTGGTTTGTAGTATTGTAGCATTCAGAGATTGAGAAACACCTGCAGGCTCTGATATTGATACTAGGACTTTCCATCTTTAAAATGTAGCTTAGACAAAATTGTCTTAAGGCTGTTATGTTTTTCACCTAAATCTGCATAGTGGTCTGATGGACACTTATGGTAAAAATGACAGATGATAATTGAAACTTTTTTTTCTCTCTTCCTTCTTTCATGTAAAGATAAGACCAGATTCTTCATAAACCTCATAAAACTCTCATGGGTACTGATGTAGCCTTACATAACCTTGAATATCCAGTATTTCATTTTTTAAATATGTGTCATATCTAAAGGTTATGAAAACCTATTGTAGCTACTGTTCAGAAACATTATACCACTATTTCAATACACAGCTTAAAGCAACGTGACACACTGAGTGGAACTTGCTGTTGCATACAATATCATCATGCATCATGCAGTTAATACCATTGGATGAAGTTACCTGTTCATTTGCAGGCAAATCTCTCCTCATCATACTGCAGGCGTTATCATTTTTTAAATTACATTTCAGGATTTCTAAACACATTGACGTAAAACATAGAGAAGTAGGAATCTCAGCAGCACAGTAGCACATAGATACATAGATAGATTACAATAATTATTAACATATTGCTGCATACTGTATAATATTATACTGTATATATCATTATATAACAAAACCCATTTCTGCTCTGTAACAGATCTAGCTCCTGGATCCATGGAGAGTGGCTGAAAATAGCACTGAAGCCTCCTCCACTTCCTCCCGACATATACTGTAGTATGACCACAGTCACGATATGGTTCATATTAGAGCCTGAGGCATGTGTTCTAAACACACACAAGAACACACACGTACCGATTCACATTTGTTTCACATTCGGCACAGGATGTGACTCATCCACTTCTGATGTTTTAATTATAACCTGGCAAAAATCCGTTACCAGACAAGGATCCCTTGGGAGATCCAGGAAGTCGGAAGGTTCGACAGATCTGAAATAGAGAATGTCATTAGCTGAGGATGAGCGTTACAAAGTCAAGTTTTAACAGAGGACTAATCAATTCACTGGAGGGATGTAGGAAGACTTATATGAAAATACATTTTGCACATATGGCAAGAGATTTGTGCCAGCCTGTATATGGAAGCACACATATACTTAGATCGTGCCAAAACTGTTGCCACAATGTAAAATTGTATAGAATGCTGTAACCCTACAGTTTCCCTATAGTGGAACTGAATACTTTTGAGCATATAGTGAGGAATTCCATAGAAATCACTCTTTAGTGTTGTAAATTTTGAATATTGTTAATTCACACACATACTTGCCATCCCAGACATACAATTCCACCCAGATCATGTCTCAGTAAAGCTCCAGTTCTAGGGACACTCCCATATTATATTCTCAATCTCAGTTATTTCACTCTTGCCCCACTTTAGTACCCTTTTCTGTCCACAGCCTTCATAATATTGATTCAAATCATTTGAATATGTCATTTGAACTATTTTAAAAAAAAAATATTTCTTCATTATCACTGCTACAGTGCCTAAGTGGCATAAATAAAAGCATAGTGCATCATAAATTCATTCATTGGAATCATATTGTAACATTAGTACCGTGGTTCTGGAGCACAACAGAAGGTGGACGTATGACACGGTTGGCCGCGTTTATTAGCTTTGTTGCCAAAGAGGCACATTCTTTGCCAAGGCAAGAGAGGTGTCTGTATTTTAGGTAAACAATGTGTTCTTATATTTCTATAGAGCAATACAACGTTGCTTCAGGTAGCTAAGTTGTAGATTCCAATATGTACATTTGTACATTTGACAAGAACTTGACACAGTGTTTCTTTTCTATTCTTTGTAGGAATGAGGTCATGAGAAAAGCGAGCATTAAATTTGCTTCTCAACATACAACCCCAATTCCATCAAAGTCTGGACAAAGTATGGAAATTGCTAATAAAAACTAAAAGGAGTAATCTGTAAAGTGATGATTTACCATGTGAATTTAATTTGGTCACTGAAGACATCAGTTGGTCAAGCTTAGCTCGCAGAAATTCCGCCGTTCTTCTATTATGCAGGTCTTCAAGTGCACAATTTGCATGATTTCTTGTGTGGCATATTTTGCACTTCATACAGTAATGCATTACAAATGCTCAATTGGAGCTAGCAAGCCAGTCTAGCACCCGTACTTTGTGTTTAATAGCCACCCATGTGTACCCTGAGCAGAATGCGGGTTGGTGGTGTCCTGCTGGAAAATACAGGGATATCTCTGAAAAAGATGATGTTTAGATGTCAGCACACGTTTCTCCAAAAATAACATATTTTCTGCATTAATGGTGCTGTCACAGATATGTACTTTACCCATACCACAGCACTGGCGAACCCGCATACAAAGACTGATGCTGGCTTTTTGATCTGATGCTGATGAAGACTTGGATGGTGTTTTTCCTCTTTGACCCAGAGAAAATGACGGCGGTTGCTTCCAAAAGCTATTTGAAATGCTGACTCGTCAGACCACAGTGCTCCACTGTCCATCTTAGATGAGCAAGAGCCCATAAAGGTCGTAGACGGGTATTGATGTATGTCTTATTTAAGCCATAAGTTGCATTTGTAAATGCGGTGACAAATGGTGTTAATGGACAAAGGTTTACCAAAGATCTCCTGAGCCAAACTATAGAAGCATAGGTCACGCATATTCAGAATTCCTTTTCTGAATGTCCTTTACACATTGAGATTTGACAAGTTTTCTTGATGATCTTTATTACGAACATTGGGGAATGTTCTCCTAAAGGTATTGGATAATTTGCTTTGGATAATTGTATTAAAAGGTAAAACTACTTTTTTAATAAATGGTGCAAAATCCACTTCTTAGAAAACACTTAGAGGCATTAACATCACATTAACACATTAAAATCACAACATTAAGACATTAACAGATAATCTGCGAGCATAGGTCAGCCCACCTGGCACAATTTCACAAAAAAGCCAATGCAACACAAATTGTCAAAAAAAAGTCAATGCTGGCTCAGTAGAAATATATCATAAAACTCACTGAACCACAGCCCACTGTGCACAGGGCATAGACGGCAAAGAGCTCTAGGCTACTGACCCAGCCTCAAAACTCCTCAGATCCCAATCAAATCAAGCCCCATGGGAGGAGGCAGGCAAACAAGTCCAATTCACGGAAGCCCCACCCCACAACCCACAGCACCCTAAGGTCTACTGCCAATGTCCTGGTGCCAGACAAAACAAAACAGGTTTTGTGGAGTCATGCCATGGTGGCACATGGGGAACCTACACAATACTGGGCATAATGTCTTGAATTGTAATGTTATTGCTGGTTGGTGCATTTTCCTTCTGTGGGAATTTTTTATTCCCCAAGAGCTTCATAATAATACATGACTGATTCCAGTTTGAGCCATCACAACCACTAATGCCACCACTAAAACACTACTGGAAAATATCACTTCTCCACTTATCCCAAAAGTGCCAATAAGGCACCGCTGGGATAATACATTTCCCCACAGTTTCCTCAGTTTGGTCTGACACTGAAACACCCTATGTGCCTCAATATTCAATACGGAAACCTCTTCTCAAGCATCATGAACTATCTACACTATGTGATTTCTGGAATTTGGTTACGAAAATATTTTTGAGGGTAGGGAATTTGGCAAGATTCTTCTTCTCATCTCTAACCTCCAAAGCAAACAGAGCTGTCTTGAATGGCATTTTAGGAGGATTTGTTTTGAGCAAAATAATTGACTTAACAAATGGCACCAATAAATCAAAATTCCTATCAGCAGACAAGGGGACGACAAATGGTGTTTTGATCTTGGGTGTCCCTGTCCCAGTCCAGTGGAAATGACACAACACACTGCCAGTGAATTAGCGCTTGCATACAACTAATGACAACTAACAATTAGCCTAATAGCAGAATAATCTTACAGTTTATTTTTAGAGGGGAGGTGTTAATGGATTTTCCATTGGAAAAATGAAGGAACTTAGGGAAGTTTAGTTAGTTAGGAAACTTAGGTAAGGGATAGCTGGTTATTTTAACACTGTACATGATAGATTTCCTAAGCCATATAATAGACTAAACTGTAAATATTTATGTTGTAACTTTACAGTGATTTACTATCATCAGAGTTGCCAGGTAGTTACTGAATTAAATTTTTTACAAATATTTGTTGTCGTCAATGCCACGTTGTCCTGTGTAGTTTAAAATCCAAAACAGTTTTTGTTTCCTGGATTATACATGGGAAAACAGGATAGTACATAAAAATACAGTCACAATGGAACCAGATATTTTGAAAATCCTAACTATACTCATTTCATTCAGTTCATAGAAACATATGTTAAAATGTTGTTAAAATGAGCAAAGTTACACAGTTACACAGTTAGAAATTGCTACAATAAAAAATAAGAAATAAGAAAGAATAATTAACAATAAAAACAATTCAAGCAAATAGTGACATTTATAAAATTTTTCTTTTTTTTATTATTTAATTATATACAGTACAGGCCAAAAGTTTGGACACACCTTCACTCATTCAATGTGTTTTATTTATTTTCATGACCATTTACATTGGTAGATTCTCACTGAAGGCATCAAAACTATGAATGAACACATGTGGAGTTAT
>JAQMYJ010000039.1:26400149-26458390 GCA_030014305.1 Clarias laeviceps
GAGAATCTACCAATGTAAATGGTCATGAAAATAAAGAAAACACATTGACAGATAGATGAGAAGGTGTGTCCAAACTTGTGGCCTGTACTGTATATTTCATTTATTTATTTATTTATTTATTTATTTATTCCTGTTGGACAGCTTAATTCCCCTATGTTTTAAATCTGCTTCACTGTTTAAAAAAAATGAACATATTTTTTTCTCTATGCAATTAAAAGTAAAAAACATCAACAAAACTTTCAGGTAATTTGTATCTTACATCAAGTGTAGTTTAATGAAAAAAAAAAACACCAGTGAAATGATGAAATGATCTGGCTTATGTGTACTAGGTATATTATTAAATATTACAGTATAGTAAATTATTTTCTGTTGTTTACTATAAATTCTAGTGTATTTTACCAGCATGCAGATAAATGACTATGAATTTTTACGTGTATTTATTTTGCTTCACTAAAGATGAGGTCCCTTAGTTTCATCAAGTAAGTTTCACAGTTAAAGTTAATGTTACTGTATATACCTACTGTGTTGTTACAATATATTCATGACATGAAATTGTAAATATTTTACAAGAATACTCATGCGAGACCTGTAACAGTATGTCTTAGATACAGTTGTATATTGCAATCTTGTTCAATTTTAGTTAGGAAGATAGAGACAGCTAGTAAGTTATAGGTGTAAATAGACAAAAATGGAAAGAATCAAACAACTTTATAGTTAGAATTGTTCATGAAAATTAACCAATTACAGTGACTAAAAATGATGCTGTGCTAGTTTTCTAAAACTTGGATTTGATTACATGAATGACAACTGCAGATCTGAGCACCCTGTTTCTGCTTGTCTAAAGGAGCTGATATGCTTATGTTTGAGATGTCATGTTTTATGTTCTTCACTGTTTCAGTGATTGGCAGTTGGTCATGAGATCCAGCCTCTTAGAGAGAGTAATGCTGCGCTTCATGGACTTTGTAAGGGGTTGTTTTGGGGGCTTCAGGAGACATTTCATGCAGGCTGTAAAGAGCACCAAAAACAATGTATTAAATAAATGCAACAAGATATTTGACAATTTGATTTGCTATAATATTCAATTAAACAAAACCTGACGAACAATATGGAATCATTTTTATTTTTAACAAAAAATTATTTTGTTCATGACTTTTAATGACATTTTAGATGAGATTTGGCTTTCCATGTAGATTCTTTTCAACCCTGGTAACCACAAACTACAAGCAGAAAGTACACACAAACTCCACAGAACTACATACAGCATATATCACTCTAATCGAACACCGAAATAATATAATAAAAAAAACCTGCTGTTGTGTAGAATAAAACTCACACTTTACTGAAATATAGATATAACTCATAAAAATCTATTACATATTACTCATGCTTGATACTTAGAAAGAAACACAGGCTTCTTAAGCCTTAAAAAGGGAGGAGAATAAGCAAGAACAACAATTGTTCTTTGACAGAGATGTGACCTGTCTCTTTTCTCTTTTCTGCATGTCTTTATGGCCCCCCTACAGAGCTTTCGTCATGTCCAAGCCTGAGAAGACAAGCATGAGAGCAGCGTAAATCAGGTTTGGACAGGCGATGTGGACAATCCTAGAAAAAAACAAAAAAACTAAGACTCATCTATTTCTTATTGCAATCCCCATGAACCTGTAGCTCCCCTCTATTCAATTCCAATTCCAACCCAAGCTGTCACCTTGTCTAGGAGTCTCAGATGGCCTTACTGAGCACGTAGGAGTGAGAAAATAGAGGGAAAAAGGAAAAAATGGGTGAAAGCGGGTGAGAAAGAAAGACAGAGAAAACACAGATAGACAGCTCCATTGACACAGCACTCTTGCATTTTCTTAAACAGCCTTATTAGCTGGCCTGTTCGCAGTGAAAGAGGACGTTTCTTTTCTTAGAGGAAAAAAGGCGAGCAGCCAGTGTTTCTTAGAGGGGGAGAATTGGAGAAAAAGCAGAGGTGAAAGCATATTAGCTGGCACTCCCTCCCCTTTCGAACCCACATGGTTTGTGGGGGGAGGGAAGACAGGGTCAGCAAGAAAAGGGTCCTTGAAAAAGCTTTAACCAATGGAAGAGACAGCATGAAGAAGGAAAATATAAGGATGAAAGCAGAGCCTGGTAGGAGGCCTCTCTGTCTCTCTGATGTTTAGGGCTTAATGATAAAGGTGCCTACTTTTTCTAAAGTGTAAGTGCTCAAAAAGTAATTTCTCATAAAACCTCAACTGTGCAATATGGACACTCTATTGCAATCATGCTGCTCCGTAGTGTGACTTTTTAAATTTTATTAAAAAAAAAAATTATGGAAGCTTCTTGGTTTATTTGGGTACCAAACTCATTTAACTTTTCATTCCAGCGGAATAAACGTGAGGACGGTTCATCTTGAACCTCTGTATTATAAACGCCAGTGCTATGCATTGTAACCCTGCAAGTTCTTAATAAACTGGAAACCATTGGCTCCTTCTTTTTTTGATGGAAACGATCATGTCTGCACACACATTAATATTTAGCCACACTCATCATAGCTTTTTTGATCGCATCTACCTACACTTTATAACTGTGTTAGACATTATGCATATTGAACTCTGACCAGCTGATTTCCTTTAAGAGGTGCAACCACTAATAGCACGTCACACCATTGTTTTGCTTGAACATTATCTCAAACCCACACCTTTTTTACAAGCTCATAATATGTTTGACAATTTTTGATTGAGAGTTGCCATGAACAGGGAACGGTGAATAAGCCACAAATAAGACAAGTGAATAAGCCGCAGACCTTGATCTTTTTAATTATTTATTTATTTTATTAATTTTTTAATGAGCGGGAAAAGTTGCATATCTATCTGGCATGTACCCTTTCTGAGACACATTAAGCCAACCTTCACATCTTTTTTTGCATTGTGGATCATAAAGCACAGAGCAGAATAAGACACTTGGAGGAAAGTGCTATCAGCTCTCTTCGGTAATTCATATGTAATAAGAAATCACATAAAGTTTGCGAATGTATTCCACTACTTTCAGCCTGAGAGCACAGCCAATCTTCCAATCAGATTTCTTATAACAAGATCACACATTTTCCTTCAAAGTCTATTTCTTGTGCCTATTTTTTTTTACGTTTTCAGTGCTGTTCCATCATTTCCTGATTGACATCTCCCATTAAGAGCTGGGAGTCAAATGGCACAAAAAGTAACAAGTAATCATTAAGTAAAATAAAACCCAAGGAATAAATTTATTAGGCCTTGCCAAACATGGGCAAATATTAATGGGCATTAGTAATGTTCTGCCACCCAAAGCTTTGGAATTTTGGTTTCAATTTTAGAATTTAATATTAAGCTTGTAAATCTTTATTTGTAATGCAATATATTTTTTGCATTTGTTTTTTTCTTGTTTAACATCTGTCCCACTGAGTCAGAGTCACCTAGTGTTGCTCAAAGAAATAGTAGACCTAGATGGATAGACAATAGCAAAAAACACCAAAAAGTAGTAGACCATTCTTTCTTTTAAAAATTGTCTTGCTTCAATGTCAATCATGATATTTTTTTGTAGTAAGAGTTGTTGTTGGTCTTTCGGCTGCTCCCATCGAGGTTTCACAACAGCAGACCATTCGACTTGCTCAACAACTTTTAAGCCGGATGCCCATCCTGACTTGGCACTGCATCCAATGGCTGGGGTTTGGGCATTAGATGCCATGTGCATGGCAGGCGAGAAACCTACCACTGAGCCACCAAGTAGTAAGAGTAAAAACGGTACAATTACATTGCAAAATAAATTAATAAAACACAATTTCACATAGGAATTATGTATGTGTGTATGTACTGTATGTCCTTACCACCGGGCAAATCAGGCGACAGATATGTATCTGTCATTTCTGTGGGAGACATGTACAGGGTCGGGTTGCCAGCTCGACGCCTGATTATATCTGAGCACTTGGAATTGAAGGACCTTGCTCAAGGGTCCAACAGTGGCAACCCAGCTGGATCAGGGCTCAAACCGAGGACCTCCCGGTCAGCAGTCCAACACCTTAACCACTGAGCTCCCCCTGCCCCCATGGGAATGATAAATACGCTAAAAAATATTCATGCATCAACATACTTTTAGAAATCAAATGGAAAAAAAGAACTTTTTTTTCTTTCTTTAGGGGATAAAGTTGTCTATTGTGGATTTTCAAAAATAATTTCCAGAAACCAGAAAAACAAACAGTCCAAACAAACAGTAGAACTTTTCAGGAAGTTTAAAAATCCAGAAATATCCAACAAACACAAAACAAAACATAAACCTTCAACAACAACTTGAGCACTTTTTTTTTAAGATTCTAGCTGTGCTTGTGGGAAACTCAAACCCCCTATGCAAATAAGCAGGAGGCAGAGTTACTAATTAGACGCGTCATATATGTCGCCACTAGGCGGCGGTGTTCCTGAGCGAATGAATCTCAGGCGGTATGGCTGTAGGACGATTAGGGAAGGAGGAGGAGGAGGAGGTCGGGCAGAGTTTGCAGTCTGGCCTCTGCTCTACTCACTCCACTGAACTGCACTCCAGCACTCCGGCGCTACATCACTGCTGCGCGCTGGTGTCGGAGCGCACTACTGAGGGGTGCTGGACTTTCTGAGGTTTCTCATTGGAGGACGGAGTCCAAAAGCTCCAGTCAGGAAACGTGTCAGGTTTCAGGGAGCGGGTGGGGGAGTGACATTTCTTCAGGGGGAGAGAGAGAGAGAGAGACAAGGAGGAAAAAAGCACTAAGCCGGACAAAAGCGTATGAGAAGACGACCAAGGTCCTCGGAGACTGAGAAGAGCTTTGGCGTCCAGTGACTAGCCTGAGCTCTGAGTGTGCGTGTAGAATGCGTGTTTACTGCGCGCGTGTGTGTAGGAGGACGTCGGGACAGCCGCTTTTCAGCCGTTTTCACAGTGTCGGATTTAGAGGAGCGCAGATTTCATCCAGGAGGATCTGAGTTTGTGCAAGGACCTGAAGGAGGGAAAAAACACATCGTTCTGTTTTCTGTCTTTGCAGTTTGTTCTCCAAAAACAGTTTGGACGGATAAATAACAATAACAGCAACAACAACAATAAAAAAGACAACTTCTGCGGATTTTTGTTGCGACGCTCCCATTTGGCAATGCTGTTCTCTGTAAAGGATCAGTAACTTTTTCCCAGTTTTTTTTTTTTTTTTTTGGTATATCGGCTTATTTATTTTTGCTCCTTTTTGCCCACTTGTGGAATTTGGAATAGTGAACTTTTAAGGGGAAAAGTCTGGAAAGAAGAAAAGGAAGAAGAATTCGCTGGTTTTCACTCGTTCATGCGGATTAAGAAGCTCAGCGCTCAGGGCCGCAGGAGTAAGTCTCTGGTTTGGGTGACTAGAATAATAATGATGATGATAATAACAATAATATAGACAATAAATTAACCCCAACCATGCACAAAACTGATTGCACGAGAAGTGCTGAAGACAATTGACTGTAAAAGCTTTGCAACTGTTGACTGTGTGTGTGTGGAGACGAGGGCCGATCTGGTGCTAGTTTAGTTGAGTTTTAGTGAGATAGTTCAGAGTGGAAATGAACACAAATTACTTTTATTTTTCTGTTGGAGAAAAGTCTGATTGTGCATTTCGATTTAATTATACGAGTGTTTGAGCGTCTGTTGGGAAAAAACCCGACATCCGGATTGAGATAAAAGTGTAACAGTATGTAATAACAGTATGCTTACAAAAACAGTGATAATGATACAAAAGCAAAGCAGACCCACTACATTTAGTTCCAGAATCTTTTTTTTAGTAAGAAGCGACTTCTGAGAAGTGTTTGCTTTTTTTAAGGTTGCCCTTTAACCAAGACATGTGAAATCAATAGTGAATAGTGAAGTAAATAAACTGTGAACCGGTAAATGTCGCTTGAGATGAGAAATGCTTGAATTGAATGCATGCATGGCGTTGTGACAGAAACAGACTCGTAAATCTCTGCGCGCATTCAGGGAGTTTTTATTGTGAAAATGCAAAGTGATTAGAAAGTGAAAGGCGCGCTGATGATGAGCCATTAGATTGGTTTAGCATGCCTTAATTGTATGCAAAAAAAAAACCTAGAGTTTGCTGTTAACACGCTGGTGATAATTGCGTTAAGGAGAGAGGTATTTTTCCTTGAGAGCAAAACAGCACTCTGATGTAAGTAAGCATTTGAGAAGTGTATGTGTGTGAGAGAGAATTGCAATGCATTGCTTTTTTCCCTTCCCCAAAAAGTACACATTCGTTTTGATTTAGTTTAATTAGTTTAACTTTTTAACAAGTTAACAATTGTACCAATTGCGGTAAAGCTCTGTTAACTAAAGTCTGAGAAGATGTTGTTGTAACTGCAGTATCAGTGTTTTGGCCACGTTTGCTCTGTGAATTCAGCGGCGTGAGAGTAAACAGCTAATCAATGGCGCGCAGCTGGACTCGTGCACGCGCTTGGGAACCGCAGCTGTATACGTTCTCCAGAGTGCCGCGCGCGCCCCCGCGAATCTCGCTTTAAAGTCCCTTACAGCCTGCGTCTGGAGATACCGAGCAACTAGTGTGTGGAAAAACATTAATATCTTCTTCTGGTTTATATTATATCTTTTCTATTTGCAACACGAAAGAATAAACAGTGTCGGACATATAACCGTCACTTTAGGGCGGCTACGTCACCGAAACGCTCGCGCAGCGCGTGTCACAATATACGCACGAGCTCGACTCACAACTCTGCATTAATATATTAGATCATTCTGACTGATACTTTACAGGAAGTTTAAGATGCACTGATAGTGTAATTATTGTGGAAGTGTGATACTCAAAATTAAAAGAATTACAAGTTGAGTTTTTTTTTTTTTTTAACTTCCAAAAGTCTTTAAATCACGTTTTGAGCATTTTTCTCCTAAAAGTCATGGAAATGTTGTGATATTTTTTAGGATTTCAGAATGTACTACTTCCACTATATGCAAGTTCTTTGTTTAGTCAAATAAAATCAGATCTAAAAAAGGAGTTGGTTTACATTAAGCACAAATACTAGTTTATGTGATAGATATACTAGATAACAAATACTAGCTATGAGAGATGTGTTATTACTTCAGTTGCAGGTTATTTCAATTCCTCTAAGAAACTCTTTAACTTAGTCAGAAACGTACATTTTGAAAAAAACAAACAAACAAAAAAGAAAAACGTATTTTACCCGTCTATTTAAGGTGTGTGGCTGTAAAACAGTAGGGAGATTAGTGCCCTATAGTGTCAGTACTTTGGTATGTGTGTGGTACAGCTTGTTCGACAGCATTTAGCTACATGGGACACATACATACACACACACACACACACACACACACCTCCGGTTGTTGTTGACATGCTTTCCTTGATAAACTTGAAAAGTGTAAATGAATTGTAAATGTTCTACACCCTTGTAACAAAAAGGCATAGAGCGAGATAAAATGTCAAGGCTTCATGATCATAGTTCCCCAAAAGAGTTTCTGTATATATTATAAAAAATCACTTCTCTGACTCTCTGTCTCTGTTTTGCTTTGCTGCAGGTTACTGGATCCTTCCAGCGAGTTTCAGTTCATGAGCTGCCGTCTGCAGTTCATGGTCGGGTGGAGGCCCTCAGATGGGATCAGTGTCCAGGGGGAGGTGGAGGAAAGGGGGATGGGTAGGTGTGTCCGTCACTGACGCCATGTCCACCTGGCCATGGCTTACGGTTGTGCTTCTGCTGGTGAGCCTGGCAGCGACTGTCCGGGCACGGCCGCCCATCGTGCCCAGCGAAGAGGAGGAGGCTGCTGTTGCTGATGGTGAGTAGCGCTGGACGTCTGAACAGTTGACTTGAAAAGTTTCAGTAATGGTTCTTGTGGGTTTGTGATATGACCGTGCAGAGAAATAAACACTGGTTTTGTACCAGTTCGCTTTGAATAGCATCTCTTTTCTCATATGAAGCTAGTTTAATTTTATGGGAGGAAGTGTTAGGAAAGGAAAGAATGAGCTGGAGGGAAACACCACTTGTGAGAACGGCTCATATGCGTTGATTTTTCACTCGCAGTGTGTTTCTTGTTTTGTTGGAAAATATGGCGACACTTTTCTTGCATGAAGAAGATAAAACGTGCTTAAAAGATAAAAGAGTGCTTATGCTTTTGTTGCATGTGTTCGAAGGAACAATTCCTGATGTGCCGTTAAAGAGAGCAGTGTGACTTTTGTTTTGTAGCCATTCCTTTTATTACATTTGACTTGACTGGCTTTTCGATTAGCCAAATATCTCTGAGTTGTTTTCAGAACAGTTTTGTGTTTTTTTTTTTCCTCAGGGCTTCGCTTGTGATGTGTTTGTCTTTTCTTCTCATATTTTTTCTCCCACCGTCGGTCTAAATTTAATGACGTTCTGTGGACCACACACATACCTTCTTGCTGGCATGCTAGCAGCTCATAGTTTGTTTGGGAGAAAAATAAACCGTGCTTGCTCTCAGAAGGGAGTGACATTGAAGCAAGAAAACATTTTTCTTTCAACCTTCCTTGATACAGGATGCCGTTTGTATGGGAAGTGTAAAGACTTTTACAGCTCTGCCGATAGCTTTTAACATGCAAAAAATGAAGAAAATTTTCTTTAGATTTGTATTTGAATGGCTATGCCTGCACTGCATGTGTAGAATTGGTAACAAGAATTGCTGTCAGTTTATTCTGTCAGTTTAGAGTTTATTCTTACCAACATGTCTTTCCCTGTAAGCATTTGTAGGTGTGATAAGAGATGACTTGCGTAAGATGGTTAAGTCAGTTCCTGGAGCTTTAATCATAATTTTAATTATAAAGAGGCCTGACAAAGCCATTTTAAGAAGACTCCCCTGCACTCAAGCTGGTTTAAATGTTTTAAATGCTGGTTTAAATGCAATCACTCGTCTTAAGCAAATGGCACAGTCTGCTTGATGATCTGTACATATAAACGGCTTAACTTAACTTTTAGTAAATTCTGCTCCCCCAGATAAAGCCTTGTGATAGCCGAGGCAGTAATTCAATTACTGAACTTACTAAGCAGATTTGTGCTTATTTCCCCTCTCATATGGTGGGAGAGTGTGCTGGGTCATATGATGGAAGATTAAGTGTCATGTGCTGGGGAGTTTTTACCTGATTGAGGTTGAACATACAGCTCTCCTTCAACACACTTATCATCAATTAGTTCAAATAAATAAATACATTGGCATCTAATTTAAAAGCTAACGGAATTAAAAAAAGAAAAGTTTACAGTGTCGTTCAGATTGTATGAAAATGGAATAAAATAGTTTGTGTGGCGGCTGTGAGTCTCTTGTGAGTAGTTAAGTATCGTGTTTGCAAACCACAGCCAAGTCACCTGCACGACACGCACACACACACACACACAAAACATGGTAAGGCAAACTTCTGGACTAGTAATAGGTCTCAGGAGGTCACTGTGCTCACTCATTTCCTCTGGAGTTTTACTTGAAGATAATGTATTGGCACTGCCTTCTTCAGGTATTCAGCTCTTCTACTTTGCATCTTACGTTGAGGGTGTAACAGTAGAGACTCTCCTGAGTGCGCCGTAAACACACTTAGGTTATGTGTCAGTTCTACCACTTATTTACAAATATTTTTTTTCTTACTATCATTTTTATGTGTTATAGATTTATGATGAATAGTCATTGAATGGCTAAAATCCACACTTCTAACAAGGTCTGGAGTGTATCAGATCAAAAGTTCTTCTTTCTCCTGCTTGGTGTTCTGGTTCTTCTGAGTGTCTCATTGTCTCAGATAGAACAAGACAAAAGTCAGCCATGCTTTCATTTGATTTAAATCCATTTTAGGGTTTGAAATCGTACCTACTTCCGCTCTTCTTCCACCCATCACCCCCCTCCCTCCTTAATTTTACCCCTGCAGGTTTATCCTTGACTCCTCCTCTGCCTCCGTGGAACTTGAGCGTTCCCGCTTAAATCTGGAAAGCTCAAAACCTGTAACACCAGTATACACAGTGAGGGAGTGCACGAAGATGAGACACACACAGTAATGACATACACTGATTACTCTGATTACTGCTCCAGATTTAAGATAATTATAAGTCTTTTTAATTATAAAAAGACTTATAATTCAAATTCTTTTTAAAATGTCAACATAAAAAGTGTACCAGTCTATACATTTTTGCCATAACCAAAGGATGGTTTGTGGGAAAGTCCATCTTACCTTTTTTAAAAAAAAACGTTTGCTTCTTTCTTTTGCCAGCGTTAGACAAAATATAAACTTTGTACAATTAATTAATTAATAATTGATTTGATTCAGAATGTTGTATGAGTTGAAGTTTATGGTCTGAAGGGAAGAAGAATTCAGAAACCACGAGGATCACACAAAAGGGATTAGCGTTGGAAATTCTGTTGCTGGAACTGGCGCTGTGTTAATCCCAAACACCATTGATTACACTAGACTGCTGCTGACAAAGGCTACTTTCACATTAACAGCCTGAAGTGACTCAATTCAGATTTTTTTTTACCCTAATATGATTTTTTTTAAATGACTGCCTGAATGTACACATCAGATTTTTTTCAGATCTGATCTCATTTCTCTTTTATATGTCACTCTTTCAAGTCACTTTCATATGTGGCCCTAGATCAGATACATACTCTATAGCCATGGTTCCAGAATGAGAACGGGCAGATCGCAGTTCATGTGAATTTTTGCCTTTGTGCATGTGTGGGGTTCTCACTAATGTCGGTCAGCACTTACATTGCGGGGATTTCATAGGAGTGCTAGCAATAGCAAAACAGCTAAAGCAAGTCTTTTTCTTCCATTTGCTTCTTCTAGACGTCAACAAACACAGCAGACTAACTGATTGCCCTCCTGTAGATCGAAAACCCCAAGCATATTTTTGCTAAAATGGCATTCACTGTTTGAAAGGAATGAGTGGTGAGACAAACTCATGACGTGTTTTAACCCAGACGGCATGAGCAAAGACGTCCCGATGTGAGCATGCTGTTTCAGAGGACAAAAGCAACCACATTAGAGTCAGATAAAAGTCACATGTAATTATGAAAGTGAACGGTCAGGACATGCGAATCCAGTCTACCAAAAAAAAAAAAAAAAATCGGAATTGTACAATGTTGCTTGTAACTTGAAGTGTTTGCTCACATCCGTTTTTTTGTGTAATGTGAATGTGATGATACACCGTCCTACTAAACGAATGCTGGGCAGCTGCAGCTGAAGTGCTCTTTAGTAGCTGTGGATGAGGAGGTTAATTGCCAGTGTTATTTTATGGTATTGTCTGATGGTGTGTCGATCCTCGAGTTGAATTTGCAATTAGCCAGGTTACTTATGCTGCGTGCCTCTATGTGACACCTGGCACCAATAAAAACGTGTTTGCTTGTGTTTGCTGGGCACAACTGGCAGATGTTGTACAGGCTGTGACCAGAAGTTATTGGAGTTTTTATGAATGTATAAAAGACCAAATAAAAACCGCAGCAATTTGAATTCTATATCACCTAACGTGATTATATAATTGACAACTAAAATGTATGCACAATATTTGCCCGGTTATATTTAGTTGGAAAACTGGCCCATAAAAGGGCTCAGAGGAGGCCTCAGATTATCGTCTGGAAGACGGTTGCCGTGGACGCCACGAAAGATTTGTGGCCTTTGGCTGTGCAGGCATTGTCATGACGATAAAGCCGACAAAAAAAATTAGAATTTGAAAAGGCGTCGGAGATTAGAGAATAGAGAAGTTTTGGGGGGAGAAAAGGTAGAGGCTTACAAAGAAAGGGTGAGAAAATGAGGAAGGAGGAGATGGAAAACAGGAACTCAAGGTTGGGTCTGTGTGTGTATGTGTGGTTGGGGGGGTAACCATACTTATAGATCGAAGGTTTACAAATTTGCTATCAGTGATGTGGGAATGAGCCTCAGAAACGCCATATGAGGTGTTATCTGAAGTCGATTTCATATCACGGGTCGGTCGTATCCATTCAGTTCTCAATCATCAAGCATCCTAGCGAAGAAGGAGGTTGTTGTGAGAAACGGATGACAAACTCTGTGATGGTTTGGAGGAAGCTTAAATTATGTGCTGCTACTGAGGTGCAAATCAGAAAACAATTGGGAGTGAAAGAAGCAAGCGGCCATTACACCTGTTGGACTGATATGTAGTGACTGGTGATATGTTTTCTCTGCTGTTGCTTTCCTACAGGCTGTGGGATTTTTTTTCACAGAGTTTGGCATCAACTAGAGTCTGTTTAAAGTTATTGGCTTATTTTCTTGTGTTTTCCCATGAAGAACCAGATAATCAGAGGATTGCAGGGGGTCCAGGCTGGGTGCGGGTCAGAGTCATGGGGTCACGAGGGCAGGGGTGAGAGGTGAGGGAAGGAAAAGAGGAGGTGTTGATGGCATAAAACAGATGCAGTGGTTTGAAGTCAGGAAACATGAAAAAAGAGAGGGAGAAAAAAAAAAAAACGTTTTGGGTTGGTCTTTTAGCAGTAGTGAACCCATTTTGACCATGTTGGAGAGCTCTGAGAGAATCTGTATTCCTTTTCTGACTGTTTTCTGCCTTCGCTTTTAAATTGCATGTGACTTGTAATCGCTCAGGCACTTCTCGCCCACCGCTCCTTTCCTCTCTTTTACCTGCTAGACAGTCAGGAGCATTCAACTGACATCTTACTATTTTTTAACCTTGCAGTAAGATGCACATCTGCGCGTTTTCTTTTTTTCCCAGCATTCAGGTATTCGAATGGTCTTGTAGTAAGTCGACGTGACAGGACTTGCGAAAGAAGCTTCATCTCTCACCTGAGAGATTTTGTGGCGAAATGTCTTCAGGATTATGCCACAAAGTGTAGCTCACAACTACTAGACTATTATATGCCCGGATAATGAGTCTCAGGTTGAAACAGACGACGTGCACCGTGTTCTTTTTTTTTTTAGATTATCCTTTGATCGCACAATAGAAGGAAGCACACGGCAAATAACAGTTAACCAACCACTCGCCAAAAACAGGCCTCCGGAAACATAAGGCGGTGAATACAGTTCCCATCAATCAACTGCCACATGACCGTGCACCTTAAACAGCAAGTCAAAAAAGGACTTAATTATTTCCGGAATGAAGGAAAGCAAGGGAAAGGTGGAGGGCGGGGCAAAAAAAGAAAAAAAAAAAAGTAACAATAAAGCAACTGTACCTGTGTGGGGCAGGTACAGAAGGTTCAGATCGTCACGCACACTCTCGGGCCCCCTTAAGTCCTGTGTGTGAAGTGATCTGGCTTTCCCCTTTCTGAGAATGGCCCACATAATAGCGCAGGAATGTGCCACAAGAGCGGTGCGCAGGAAAACCTGGGAGTGCCACTGCACCTTTAATTATTGCCTCCTCTCACCCACTTCTAAACTATCTAGCATGTTCCACCACGATTTTTTCCCCAGGACTGCCGTCTTTAACTTCGCTGCAGGTTTAACAACTGTCAGAGAAATACATTTAGTAGAGCTCATTTTAATTTTCGCTACAATAGTTTTTGATCGTTAAAACTACCAACCTCATGCGTGTCCTGCGTTTTAGCATCTCCCCGTGTTTAAGCTTGATTGCACAGCATGTATCTTTGTGTGTGTCTTCTTATATCTTTCAATCCAAAAAAAGATCCAAACCAAATCTTTATCCAAACCAGACTTGTAATTGTTAAACACTCGGAAGATGAGCACAGTACTGAAGTTTCGTACACCATACAGACTTAAGATTTTCACCTAGATAGATTTGCGAACCTGAAAGAGAATAATACAGATCGCTGCCATAATACTAACATATGAACATGCTTTTTGTCTTTCCGGCAGTTATCCAGTGTCTCCCTTTTTTATTCTGCTAATGATGTGTTTGCTTTCATATTGGCTTTGTTCGCATCTATTAATAGGAAAAATAGCAACTCTGCGTTGCTTAAATACTGCATTGTCAAATTCTTCTTTAACTACCGTGATGGATAGCAGACCCGCTATAAGCCGTTATTACGTTTTATTACATTTGTCTTATGCAGCCTTGAAATTAATAACAGATGCTGGAAGAGAATCTGATTTCCTGTAGTTTTTCAGATAGACTCCACAAGCATAAATTGCACATAATTGGTCAAATGAATAAGCAGTATTGTGGACCTAATTAGGGGCCCAAGTGGAATCGACAGGAAAGAAATAAAGAAAACCAAGGACATTTGTAACTGTAGTGGAAGAAATATGGAATCGTTCTCTGTGCGCAAATTGCTCATGCAAATGTACTGCTTATCTTCCTATGTGTATGAGACTGCATACCTTAAATCTCCTCTGCTGATACAATTAAATCCAAGTGAATTAAGATTTTGATTTACTTAGGAAAGGGCTGTTTTCGGGAAATGCTGTTTTTTTTTCCTTCTTTTTTTCGTGTCTTCAAGTAAAGGAAAACTTTTATGAAGATAGGTCATGTTGCACAAGTTAAGTCTTATGAATTATTAAATCTAAACTATATGTACACACAGCACAGTCTAGAAAGTGTATGTAGCAAGCTCAGATACTCTATTTAGGAGCTTTACGTTGTAATGCCAAGATTGTTTTCAGATACCATACTTTTCCTAAACAAGTTACTTTTTATCCTGTTGGACATAGAAAATTCTTTGGCAGAACAAAAGCTACGCTTTTTGTGATGCTTCTGTAATCAAAGTAGTATTTGGTTAATTGATTATGAATAAAAAAACTGTTAGTTGCAGCGTCAGTCCTGTACTTGGGCAATACACGCCATTTAATGGTGCCTTGAGGGTTTTTGCTTTTTGGCTTCTGTCTTTCACACAAGTCATTCTAGAGCTTTTGGCGGATCATTATGGTGTGCTCTTTTTTCTCCAACTTATGCTTTCACTTGTTTTCTCTCTTCTCTCACCCGGATTTCTCCTTTTTCCTGTGCACTCTGTCTCACCGCTTTCTTTTCTCTCGCTCGTCCCTTCCCTACCCTTGCTCTGCAGAGCCTCCCATCAATTCCAAGAGTTCAAAGGCCACCGTGTGCTCGGTGCACCCAGGAGACATTGTGAAGCTGAACTGCCCACTGCCTGAGGCAGCTGCCATCGTGTGGACCAAAGACGGCACGTCGCTTATTCCGGACAACCGTACGCTCATTGAACGCGAGCAGCTGCACATCCGCCATGCTGCATCGACTGACTCGGGCCTGTACGCATGCCAGGCTACTGGCGCTAAGGCCACTGATGCGGTTTGCTTCATTGTTAATGTCACAGGTGAGACGACACGTCCAAAAGAGAAATCTAATCCCCTCCCACCTCCCAGTCTGATTCGGAAAATATTATTTCAAAATGGTGCCATGTTTATTCGGGTGTGTTTATCTTTTGGCAGGTCCAAACCTCCATTTAGCGTGCCCTCAAAATGTTTAAACCTGCCCAAAAGGGCTTTTTTTTTAAAGGCTGGCTGTAGTCACGTTGTCGTTTTCATTGTTTGACATCGTTGTATTGGATGTTGCTGGATGTGAGCAAAAGGGTGGAGTGGTTGGTTTAAAATGGGAAATGCTAGCATCAGTGCCTGTTGTCTTTAGCTATGCTGTTGAAACAATTTCTGGGCTTTCCTCCGTAGACTAAACATGAACTGTGTAGAATAAACAGCATTCAAACACTTTTTTGAAATTCACGTTTTTTTTGCAGTAGTTGTTTAGTCGTAACGATCATCTAATGCTTGCATTCCCAGATTGTTCCTTGATTTGTTAAGTAGCTGTAGTAGTATTGCATGAATGTAGAGCTATGTAGACCGAGTTAAAGCAGGACGGTTACAGTTTTGCCGGTGCTCTTGCAGATACCATCTCATCCGGTGACGATCAGGACGACGCTGAGCGATCGGATGATGTCGGGGCAGACACCGAACAGATGCGTGAGTATCTGAAAAATCCGCGTGGACCATTCACTTAGCACTGGTGTATAGAGTAGCATTTGAAAAGGTGTTAGTGTTGGGCCAGGGGTATCTTAGTGGTTACTTGTGGCTGAAAGGTCGCGATGAAGGTTTCAAATCGCTGCTCCAGGACTGCTGCACAGTGTCTCATCTAAACATCATTTCATCATGTTGAGATATTAGAGGACAACTGTTACAATCCTATGGATAAACAAAATGAGCAATACCTCTGTTCATAATAGACATTATTATTAAGATGTTAAAGAGTATATTGTCCATTTTCTTTTTCTCAGGCCTTTTCTCTACCGAATTAAGTTCAGTCGGAGCAGAACAGCTCTCTGCTTATTTTCAGTGAGGAATTTTGTGTTGTCTTTGTCACGAATTCATCCTCACAGCCTGGTGGGTCTGTTGATAGAAGAGCTTGGGGTTGCCTGTCAAGCGATTGTCACCAAGCTTTTTAGACTAGTAGTAGAGCTCTGTGCAATGTCAGCACAGACGCATTCCAGGCATTACTCCGTCGTTTTTGTCTTCTTTCTCTTACCCCCTTTTTCTCTCTCTGTCAGGTAGCTTGAGAGGCGCCCGTCACCCAGACATGTCCATTATGGAAACCACCCGTCTGGTCTGTGCTATTTACCTGAAGAGAGACGTGCTTTGAATCAGGCTCAGCTCAAGGAGCGCATATAGAAAGCAGTGTGGTCTGCTTTGACGTATATCGTGTAGGGAACACAAAGCAGGGGAAGTCATAAAAAAGATTTTGTGGTCGAAATGCTTAAGTGATTGCTGAGCAAATTTTGTTCTTGCTAAAAAAACAAGCAGAGAATATTGATTGAGCCTGGAACAGAAAGTAACATTTTATTTAGATCACTCTGATTTAAAAATGAATCAGAATCTGCTCTGGCACTTCATGCAATTTTTGGTGTCTTTGACCAATTTAAGATTGTTTGTTAAAAAAGGGGGATGGAGTAGACAGCAAGGCGGAATGAGGCAATAAGCTTTTTAACTAGCAAGCTCTGGTTTGGATCAGGACCAGTGCTTGACTGTGTTGTTCTGGCCTTTAGCAGAGGATGGAGGTGGCAGTGTGTGTGTGTGTGTGTGTGTGTGAGAGGGGGGTGGGGGGGGGATTGGAGATTGCATGAGGATCAGGGGAAGTTTGGCACTGTTTAAACAGTGTGCTTGAGGCAGTTTTGGGCTCAATGGTTTGGAACCGTGCCTAGCCGAACCACTAAGAACTCTTTCTTTGCAGAGAGGGCCTCAGCAGCACCGCACTAGCATATCTTCTTCCTCTTTCAACAGCATGCTTCGTTTTGTGTTTGGCCACTTTGGACATATTGGAGTAGACAACCCTGGGCACAAACCTTTTTGCAGACTTTTCCGGTTTCTCCTCTTATTAAGAAGGAGGAGTGCTGCTGAGGTCTGTGAGGTCTCCTGGACGTTTTTAAGACTTGACTTTTTAAATCTGTTGGCCTGGGAGGTTGGTAATCGTCCCGTTGTTTGCTTAATCTTACAATAACATATAATGGCAAATAATAATTGTAATAATAGTGATGAAATAGTGCAGATTACTTTAAGGTTGGAACAAGCATCAATACAATATTGGTAACTTTTATTGCTAGAAACTTCCTCTGGAGGTTGGGAGGGCAGCTACTTTAAAATGTGGCATGTCCGGGCAAGGGCCATGGGAACACGGCCCTGCCACCATTTTCGCCCAAGGGTCATCCTGTTCAACCTGTTCATCTTTCTCTATGGAGCAATAAGAGCCAAAGCATTACAATGTCTCAAGGAACATGCTGACAGGAAGAGACCAGGTGTCCTGTTGGTCTAGCAGGTCATGGAGGTCAAATGGTTAACAAAAAAGAAAAGTAAGGGAGAATCTTGTAGTGTAAGACCCAGAGGAAGGAAGTAAAAATGTGATTGCATGTGGAGAGAGGGAAGATCATCAGCTTTATCATCAGAGAGAGTGAGAGTGAAGGGAAACCAATTGGCATACCTTCACGCTGTAAGGAAGCCCTCTGTTTACATGTTTGGTATCAAGTTATGCTAAAACTTTCCGGTTCACACACACCAGAAGTCTACTCAAGATCATCCATATATGGAGAAATGGAGTAATTAGGGCCGTTCCATATCAGGCAAGATTGCTGCTGTGTAATAGTGCAATTATTCCTGTTTTAAACCTAATTGTTTGAGAAACATCTCATTGAGCCTATCCATCACAGGGAACACAAACTACGGGCAATTTTGAACACCAATTAGCCTAACCTACATATCTTGGGACTGTGGAAGGAAACCCACCAAGAACATGCAAACTCCATGCACACAGAGACGGGAATCGAGCCTGGCCGGGAATCGAACCCAGACCCTGGAGGTGCAAGGCGACAGTGCTAACCACTAGACCGGTCTGAATTTCCTTTCTGCGTTTAAGGTTATTTTGAGAGTAAAATTATTCTCATGTTCTTGAGAGAATATGAATCCAAAGGAAAGAGAAAAAAAGGTGATTAAAGTGAATGCAGAATTTTAAAGTGGAAGCAAAGAATATGTGGAGTTTGTTCCAGTGTTTGGTTTCAACTACTCAAGGGGTCCGTCCCCGAAAGGAATTTGGACACTGAATTTCATCAAAACCACATGTCAGTTCTAAAATGTTCCCTGCTAGTCCCAACTAACCACCTCATGATCTGCCACCCATTCATTTATTTTTTTTATTTGCCATGCGCAGAACAGGAGCTACATAACCTAATGAGTTAGAAGAAGTAAATGTTTAGCAAAGGAAATCAACCTGGACAGACCCATTCTTCTTGGCAAACCTCCCTTTCGTAAACCGTTCATCTCCTCTGGGTTTTTTTTCCCTCTTCTTTCTCTAAATATCATGTTCTAGTGGGAAAGAAAATATGGTTTTATTTAAGTCATTTGGAGTGAATTGATATGCTGACGCTTGCTACAATCGACCTTGTTGTTAAGCTGATACGGGAGTGTGAATAACAGTTTGGAGTTGGCTTCTTCTTCCTCTCAGCTTTGGCTTTTGCTTTCCGGGGCTTCCGCCAAGCTTGTAGAAATGAACAAAATGAAGTTCCACATATGAGGTTTCTGTGTCTTTTATCAGCTGTTGAGTATAGTGGCTTGCTCTGAGAACATTTGCAAAATCACATTTCTTATAGAGTTTTATTTTTCTTGGGCTTCGTCCCTTTTATCCTAGGGGTTCCCACATCGGATCGTTTGATCTGGTTTTGTGCCGGATGCCCTTCCTGTTGCAACCCTCCCATTTACTAACCGGGCTTGGGACCGGTACCCTATGCAGTGACTGTGTTGCACTGGTTTAAGGGTCTTGTGGCAACAGGTGGTGACATGGTTGTGGTGGGAGTCAAACCCCTGATCATTCGATCAGCAACTCAGAACCTCTACTGCCTGGGCCACCTCATAGAGTTGCAGTAAATTATACTGAAATGTTCATAATAAACTACATACAGGGCTTATATGATGCTGAAATACTGTGGTTTTGAAATGGTAAATTATACCAGTGGTGGCACGATGGGTTTGGAGGATTGGATACTCGAAACCCAGTCTCTGGTCTTTGTCAGAATTTGTATGTTCTCTGTGTGTTTGGTGGGTTTCCCACAGTCCAAAAATCTATGGCTGACTGACATTCCCAACTTGCCCATAATATATGTTTGGGTGCGTGAGTGTGTGGGTTGGCACCCCATCCAGGGTGTACCCTGTCTTGTGCCATAAGCCCCTCACCAGTCCTACATTGGAAAAAACATATAGACCATGGATGGATTATATTAGCATGTTGTGTAATGTAATATAGTCGTGGTATTTTCTAAATATGGATAGTTGTTGTAGATTCTCATTTTAATATCATGTATAGAATGCATAAAATTTGTTGAATGTACTAGAAGGATATACTTGGGTATCTGGAAGACCTGAAAACAAAAAAGACATTTTGTGTTACAGTGGATATCTACACGAATGCAGCATATTCCTATAATAATGTTTTTCAATGAGCAGTGCTAGCAAGTGATTGTAACAGCTCTTTTTATTTTGCTTTTAGGGCCTCCACACTGGACGTCACCAGAAAAAATGG
The DNA here is from genome assembly GCA_030014305.1 of Clarias laeviceps. NCBI lineage: Eukaryota > Metazoa > Chordata > Actinopteri > Siluriformes > Clariidae > Clarias > Clarias laeviceps. Next base: position 26,420,057 of record JAQMYJ010000039.1, read on the forward strand.
AGAAAAAGCTCCATGCAGTACCAGCAGCCAACACGGTGAAGTTCCGATGTGCAGCTGGGGGAAATCCAATGCCGATGCTACACTGGCTCAAAAATGGCAGACCGTTCCGTCCAGAGGACCGCATGGGTGGCTATAGGGTAATACTATTACTTACAGTATATACAAACAACAAAATTGATTTATAATGCTATTAATTTCATTTCTTTCACGCTTCCAAAGCACAGGTATGCTTCACTTCACAAACATAATTAACCCGTTTCAGAAAGTGAGCCCGGGAAAATCTTTGTTGATAAGAAACCAGTGTTGAAATGCTAGTAAGGCGGTTTGTTACTAAACTAAACATTGCTCTGAATGTACCCAAGGTGAGGTCACTGGTATTAACAAACAGTCAAATGCTCTGTTCTGGTATCTGTCCCCGACTCGACCCTTGGGTTAATGTTTGATAGACTTAACTGGAACTTCTTGTGGGCCAGTGTACCTCAACCAGTGATCATTTGTGCCTGCTGGGCTAAGATGCATAGGTTTCGCATTGAATTCGGCATTGAATTCGGCATATCTTTAAATGCATTTATTTTAACTTGTGTGTTAAATTGGAAATGCAAATTCGCTTAACGTTAGTGCACCATACTAAAACATATTAAAACTTCACAGCAGTGTGCAGTCGAAGAAATATGCCGCAGACTTTCCTCATTTGCCGGCTGGTTCTAGTCATGGAAAAACCAAATAGCACGAGATGATCTTATTCCTTTTTAAGACTTTTCATGACTTTGATGTTCCTTTAGCTTAACCGCACCAACACATCCTGCATCACAAGCACTGTTTTTGATTGGGCGATGAGCAAGGAGTGGGATTTTATCTTTTTTTTTTCTTTATTTATTAACAGATAAATGTTTCAGAAAAGAAATATATTGAATGCACAGAGAAACGTTTCTTTTTAATATCAAGAATATCCTTTTCATCAATACTCCATTTTTTCTAAGGAGAGGATAAAGTTTAGCAAAGATTCTGGTCCTGAAAGCGAGCGCAGGAAAGAACGAACGGGATGCAGGTTGGATTTAGAGCGGGGTTTGCAGTCACGAGAGTCACATTCCTAAGGTGGGGGTTCACGCTCTGAGCTGTCTGTCAGCGTGCCGCTATTGCTTTTCCCATGATGCTCTTGGCTGGAAAGCTCACCTCACTTGCAGGCTTGGAGAGAAGTTGTGAAACCCCCCCAACACTCCTTAATTTGCCTCCTTCTGAAGTTTCATTAATACTGTTAGGAATTTTTATTTTATTTATGCAATACTTGTTGAAATATGTTGTAAAACAAAATACTGATGTGAAGATTCCATACTGGCTGAATGGGATTAGCTCTGAATAAATACTGAGCGCATACCGCCTACTGGGAGCGAATGAAATGATTACCAATTTAGAATCAAGTGTGCAACCGGAATATCAAGAATACTTAGATATTAGTAAGTAATGAGTAGAGATTTTTGTTTTCTTGTGCAGGTCCGACACCAGCACTGGACTTTGATCATGGAGAGTGTGGTTCCTTCTGATAAAGGCAACTACACCTGTGTGGTGGAGAACAAATATGGCTCGATAAACCACACCTACACCCTAGACGTAGTTGGTAAGTACGTGTGTGTGACTGTGTGTTCCTCTTTCTGAAGATTATTATACAGGTGCGCACTGCTTCAGTGTGGGTCAGGCAGGTGCAGGTGGACTGCCGCTCAGAGAAGGGAATGTTGCTACACTCATGCCAACTGCCAAATAAGGAAATTGAGAAATGGTGATTCAGTCACGGGCAGGTGTAGCGGTGAACGTGTGTGTGAGTGTATGTGTCAGCGAGTCTGTGGGCACATTGTTGGCTGTAAAATAAAGCAATTCATGAACTAAAAGAAAAACTACCTGAAAGATGTATATTGAATTATTTGTGATTTTCTTATTGCTCTGATAAGTTGGGGGCTGGCTCTCAGTGCTACCATCTCAGGATGTGCTCATACCTGGCATTAACATGCGTCGTGAGTGATCGGATCACACGTCGACGACCAGGGCGCTTAGCCGTTCACACCTGGAATTAAAATATGTCTCATGTGAACTGGTTCGAATTTTTCTTTCTACTTTCATTCAATCAATCAATTCATAAGTCAGCATGATTTGCATTGCTAGTGGAACGTAGTTAAAAAAAAATTATGGGATAATGGTTTTCTTAATAACTTTTAAAACCAAAGAGCAAAAGATCTACCTGATTGGGATTATGGGCGACGCATGAAACTCTTAACCAACATGAAAATGATAAAAGAGGTTTAAACGAAAACAATTCAGTTCAGAGTTTTCTAGCAGAATAGAAGAGAATTAGTTGAAGATCACATCTCGATTATAAAGGTTACCCTGCAAGGAGATCACTCTGGGTTTATCCTTTAATAAGATAAGAAGACTGGATGATTGGACAGGGATTGAAATCTGCTTTATATTTACAGCCACATCATTTACATCATATTCACAACATTTGCATTACACGTGTGCATGCTCCATTTGAACAATTTGTTTAAAATCTTTGTAAAAAGATTTCAATGGATCATTTTGACCCAGACGAAAGGGCAAAACAAGCTCACTGAAGAATTTCAAGTATGTTTGAGGTCTAGCCTGGAGTGTTTTTATAGAGCAGTATCTATACCAGTACCATACATTGGCAGTCTAAAGCTGAGACAAATAAACCGTCCCTATCCAGAGCCCTACACTTGTTAAAAGCAGGCTTTCAAATTGCATTACTGTTGTTTAACTGTCTGACTGTAAAGTTTTTTGTTTTTTTACACCATGCTCCAGCTTGTCCCCTTAACATATAGAGAGACAGCACAGTACAGTGAGGAAAAGAGTACACACTTTATTCTGTGACCAGGGGACCCTGTGGAAGAGACAGAATGGATAAGAGGTCAGAAAACAGCCCACTGTTAATTCCCCAGGGTTCACTTAAATTTAAAGGGCTGGTTTGAATAGAAATCCATTTATAACATTACAGTAGGAGTTGGGCAGACCCTGACAAAGTTGACCTCCCTGGCGAATTTTCTGTGCCTCAATAATAAAAGACGAAAGACAGAAAGGAGAAGCAGAGACAGAGAGAGTGTCTTCGGTGGAATTTGAGTCTGAGCTAGTGATGTAAGAGCTTGAACTGGCTCAAACATCAAAGCCAGACTGAGTCCAAAGTACTGGAGCCTCTCGAATTTAACCAAAGCAGCCTAATTATATCTGTTTATAGTGGCCTTCTGCCAGAGCACAAGCTCAGTGCATCGTACCCTATAAGCAAACCCCCTACTGTACGTATAGTCCCATTCTATACATAAAGTTCTAAGAGCTCTGACTTCTCTAGTGCTAAATGTTTTCATAGAATCAGTTACAAAATAATGATGAAAAGGGAGTATGCCATTATTTATTCTGGCAAAAATTAGTTGATAAATATATATAATCCTCCTGATCATTTAACACAATTAACATTGGTTTAATCTTAAACATCGTTTAAAGCACTTCAATGACCACTATGCAAGTTTATTGCTCTAGTTGTGATAGAAATCCATGCATATTCCTCACTATACACTATTTCTAAAAATGTCTTTTTCTGAGCCCCTCCTCGCAAACAAACTCACACCGGCCATATCTCAGGAACAATAATACCAGATTTGAGGTGCAATTTGGGGATTGCGAATGGCACAATAGAAAAGCATTCACTCTATTTTCATGTGCTGATAAGTTTGAATATTGACAATACCGTAGTCATATATGGCCAGGAGTTAAAGAGAGCAATACCCGTGGTATCGTCTTCATATAGGTGGAAGGTATGACATATATTCAGAGCAAACCCAACCAATCACGGGGATTTGTTAGCTCAGATATGTGGAAGAGTGTAGATAGCACTTTCTTCAAAGCAGCTGGTTTAATGATGAACAATTTTTTAGCTAGTAGATGGGATGCGGCAAATTTCAAAAAAGGTAAATGTGGTGAAGAAGAAGCATTTAAAAAGTGTAGCATCTACAAGGTTTTTTTTTCTTTACTATAGTTCTTTTTGTACTTAAAATTTTATAGGTTCTTCATAATTTATAGACCAGTGCAGAACAAAGTGAGTAAGACTTGTGCTTTATGTGACATTCACTTTATCTGCCCCATCCCTTACAATCTTTGGTCCAATTATACTGACCGCTTTCCAACCCTGCCCAGGCACTCCGGGCCAACTTAGTGGGTTAAGCAGAGTTCAGTGGTCTCGCTTGGACACACTGGACCGGCCTGTGCATGCATGAATGATGACATAATTGATAGATGGTGTTCTGTGGGTGAGTGGGTAAAAATGACTTAGTGGTTTTGAGGTAAAGTTTTTAGGGCAGGTGTTTAGATGAACAGTGTGGTATGGATTTTTAAGGAAGCAGCATTTACTATTGTGAAATTGCGGTAATGGCGTGGGTTCTAGAGAAAATGGTTCTGTTTCAAGATTTCTCTGCTGCAGACAAACACACACACACACACACACACACACCAGCTAACGCATGCTCACCATTTCCATTTTCAGTGCCTAGGGTGGAGCATCAAATTCCACTGTGCACTGGCACAGCCTAAAGGCTTTCTCTACTTATTTACAGTCAACGATGTAATTAGAGTGTGAGCGCGACTGAGAGAAGGATTTGTGTGAACGATGGCATTTCTTTCAAGTCTACCAGTGACTATAAAAATAACCAGTATAAAAATGTGTGTTGGTTGTGTTCCAGCCAGTTGTGCAGGTCAGATTCACTTCTTGTCAAATAAAAAAGGGCAGACAGAGTCTGAAACACCAGCAGATGAGTGATAAAGTGTGCTGGGCCCCCCACAAATTTTCTCCCCCTCATTCTCTGTTTAACCTCATCTTTCTATTCACTCCCCATCTGCTGAGAGCCCTTTAGCCTTTTCCTTTTCTGACCCCATCCCCCTCTTTTTTTCTCATTCTTTCCCTCTCTTTTTACACTCTTTTGTTGGCTTTTCTTCTGTCTCCTCTGCTCCATCCTCGATCCCATTATCATCCCCCAAACACATACGCCATCAGTAACCCTTCACCAACACCACAGCGACATATTAACGCTCTCTGCTGTCCAAAGCCTGCTAAAGACTGGAGATGTTATTCAAACCAGGTTAAAAAAATGCACTCAATTACAGACTGCAAAAAAAGTCTTAAGTGCTTTATAAGCAGTGTGGCGAAGAGGGTTGATTGAGAGTGAACGCAATAGAGCTCCACCTTAGAGATTTTCTCCAACTGCCATGTGGATGCCACATGACAAGACAGTCCTACACACACGCACATACTCACACACAACGCAGCTTCAAAGCTCCTACTTTCTTTTACTCTCTGGGTGCTGGTTTTTGTTTTGCCCTTATCGCCAGAGATAAAGTCCTGGCTTTTTCATTTTGTGCGGAGGAATCTTAACAGCATGCTGATAGCAGAGCAGGACTGGTGCCAGGAACTGCTCTGAGCCATGGGACATTTATTCACACCTTCTTGTAATGGGAATGTTACGCAACTGCAGTCTCTAAAAGGCTGCTGCATAATTTAGGATTATTGAAGTGGCTAATGTTATGTGTTGTTAAAAATTAATGGAAGAAACGAACATCATCACTAATCCCACCGTTTCCTGGTTTCTGTCAGAACGTTCTCCACACCGGCCCATTCTCCAGGCAGGTCTGCCAGCCAACGTCACGGTGCATGTGGGAGAGGATGCTCGCTTTGTGTGTAAGGTGTACAGCGATGCCCAGCCTCACATCCAGTGGCTACATCACATCACGAAGAACGGCAGTCGCTACGCTCCCAATGGAGACCCTTATGTCCGTGTCCTCAAGGTACGTCCTGTTAGCATGGATTTGGTGCAGGGTGCAAAGCAGTGGATGCCTGGCGGGCGATCGAATTTGACTTCATTCTTTGTTTTTTTTATCGTCCCTGGTTATTTTACAAAAACCTTAATTTTTTGCCTTTTTATGGAACTATTTGATAAAGGTATGGCCATTATGGTGCCACCTATTTTCAGTGTATTTTTTAGACTTAAAAGAATATGTGATGTCTGTTCATTACATTACTATTATGTGTACAGGTAGCTACAGAAACATTTTTGTTTTGGTGGTGGGAACCTACGCTTTCTTTCCCCATATCAACACACATTATTTAACCAAGAAGATCAAGAGGTTTTAACAGGCTGCTCTATGTGTGTTTTTTGCCCCTGTGCTACTACCACTTTGGCTACACGCAATAGAGCTCAGGCATAAACAGCACCGACGTGGAAGTGCTCACCCTCCACAACGTAACGGAGGAAAATGCGGGTCAATACACGTGCCATGTCTCCAATTACATTGGGCGAGTCAACCAGTCAGGTTGGCTCACTGTGCTACCAGGTAAAAAGTCCAGCCATGGCAAATTTTACCCTCCTTGTCGACCTCCCCTTTTGGTGTTTTGGTTTTTTTTGTTTTTGGTCTCCTCATGGTGCGTGGTGATCCTGGGACCTTTCCTGGACCATTTCAGTGTGTTATTTTTGGGCAAGTTGACCCTAACTGTCCTACAAGAGGCCATGGAAACAAGATTTTCCTTATCTTACTGTTTATTGCTATTTTCATTTCCTCTTTTCTCACCTTTTTTCTTCCCTACAGTACGTTTCATATCATTTGTTTTTCTCCTGTACCTTTTTCTCCTGTCCTTTTTCTGAGCTTGTTCTCCATGGTTCTCCTTGTTGGCTGCATGTTTTCTAAACGACTTGTGAGCCAATTGTTTATTGTTGGACCATCTTCTTCCACCCCCAGCCCTTCTTCGTCCTCTTTCTGGACAAAAAAGGTTACCTTTTTCTGGTGCATCTTTTGAGTATATCCTTCTCCCTAACTCAAGGTTCATCTACGACAAAGATCATGAGTAGATGATTTTTTTTTAAACAAGAACCATTTCCTAGTTCTACTCCTCTCTTGGTATTTTGGGTCTGATTTGTTTCATTCCTTCTCTCCTTTCTTCCCCACTCTCTCCACTCTTCATTACACCCCTCCCTCCCCATTGTCTCTTTGGCTTCCTCTTGGTTCCTCTCTCCTGCCTCCTTCTTTTCCCTCTCTCAGACGGCAGGTGTAAACACCACGGATAAAGAAATTGAGGTCCTCTTCCTGCCCAACGTTACTTTCAAGGAAGCTGGTGAATATACGTGTTTGGCGGGTAACTCTATTGGGATCTCCTATCACTCTGCTTGGTTGACGGTTCTTCCAGGTATACACTTCTCTACAACAGCTTCTCTATTTGTCCCTCCTCACATTGTTGGATTGTATGTGAAAGAAGTGGTCGGAGAAGAGTGGGAGACACTCGGCACCTTAGGATCTTAATAGTACTATAGAAAAATTATTACTTGATGATTATCGTCCAGCCAGAGTGACTCCCACTCTCTCCGTTCTACTTTCTTCATCTCTTACTATCTTCCTGGTTGCATGCTTTAGCAGTGTGAATGGTCATGCATGTGTCTCACACTCCAATGATGTTTTCCTCAGGCTCTGATAATTGCTGTTTAATTCAGAAAATCTAATATCTCAATCTGAAAACACTAATATCTTTCTCAGAATTTTTTTTCTGAGAAAGTTAATTATTAGAGCCAATTCATCATCTTAAGTGTATATTATGCCTTGAATGTGCTTGTTATGTTTTACATGATGTAGGCTTTGACAGTGTGTCTTGATCAAGACATCCTGGCCAAAAACAGCCGCGCTGTAGCAAGCAGAAACGCTTTAAACAGTGGGAATGATTCGACTCCCTGGTTCTTGATCTGATTGTATTGTAACTGTCTCTTCTTGGTTGACACTGCTTCAGCTGAGACAGACATCTCAGAGCCTGAATATCCTCCGGACTACGTAGAGATCGCCATCTACTGCATCGGAGTGTTCCTCATCGCCTGCATGGTGGTCATCGTAGTCGTCTGCAGAATGCGGACGTCAATCAAGAAGCCTGATTTCGGAGGCCAACCCGCCGTCCACAAGCTGACCAAACAGATCCCACTGCGCCGCCAGGTAACAGAAAGTAGATAAAGAGTTCCAGAACCCCTAATACACAACACACATGCACTTTAACATAAAGTAGAGATTCTAGCTTTAGAAATTATTCAATTTGGAGTCTATGAGTGTTAGATGTTGCAGATAATGTACATTCTTATTGTTGTTTGTCCATTGGTGTAATTTAAAGATAAAGGTTTTAATTGGGATTAGGATGGGTGTAGTATTAAACGTACTTTAAGGGGAAAAAAAAAACTTTAAGAAAAGGCATGAATCTGTGCGTTTTTATCATTTGTACGTCTTAATAAGTTAATTAAGTTTCATTTGACCTGGGCAAATGAAACAACAACAGCTTTTCTTGCTGAGGACTTCCAGCCTAGATGGTGAGTAAAGGTAAGCAATTTCCCTGAAGTCGACCTTAGAACAGGGCTGCATGTAATTGTTAATTATGAGAGTTAAACAACAACTTTTGAGATGTACACTTTGACATGTGTCACTTAGACATGACTACTCTTCTGTTACTACTAAAAATAATAATTAGATCATCTAGTGTATTCGTTCATGCACCGTTTGTAACGACATAAGACCAACAGCACAAAAAAATAAAAAATTTATTACAATGCTAAATCACCTAAACACACACACACACCAATATTAGATGGGGTTTCTGCGTGTTTACTTGGTGCTCAAAGCTCAGGTGATCAGCCATTTCCTTTTCTCCATGCAGGTTTCAGCCGACTCGAGCTCTTCCATGAGCTCCAGTACGCCGCTGGTCAGGATCACGACGCGCAGAAGCTCGGACCACGAGCACATGATCCCTGAGTATGAGCTGCCTGAAGATCCTCGCTGGGAATTCTCCAGAGACAAGTGAGCACTCCCTGTCTGTGTATTAGTTTAGCGTGAGCTTGTATGATTTGTAACAAAATATTACGTCATATGTACAGTATACACTCATATACTCCGAAATGTACATCAGTTACAGCGCTTGAAAAACATTAAACGGGTTGCTAAGCGAAATAACATCGTTATTTATTCAGACTTTATGCACCGTTATCGAACTACCTCATTACAATGTCTAGTTCTCATTATGTCTAATGATTTAAGTTGCTGAAACAAACAATTTTTCATTCAGCCTACTATTCAAGCCCTCGTCTGGTATTGGTCCATTATTCTCTGACTGACCTGCTCTTAGTATTTTATTTCATTTATTTTTTATTTTTCGCTCGGATTATAGATATCAAGGTCTGCTTTGTCTCTCCTGTTGATTAGCTTTGATTAGCCATAAAGAAATGTGTAGCTCATGCCAGACTCGGCTATTAGATTAGTAGCTGTATGGAAAAGCAGCTGGAAGCTCGATTGTCAGCGAACGGAGAGGAAAGCAAGAGCATAGTGTTTTTTTTTTTTTTTTTTTTTACTCAGTCTTACAGCCAGGTCTTTATTTAGCGAGGTGATAGGAGGGAAAACAAGCCAGTAAAAAGTGGTTTGTCACTACACATTGTGATTAATAAGCTGTTTAGCTCTCAGTGGACAGCAAGCATGCACTATGAGTGTGTAGAGCTATGAGGAACACTTTCTTTCCTTCGTGCTTTCCAAGTCAAGGGGAAACCCCTTTGTGTGAGTACGAGCACTAGTCCTGCCCAAAGCCATTCGTTTCCCAAAGAATTTTAATGAAACTTTTCGAATGGAAGTTTTCTTCTTTATATTTATTTTCGATCAGTTATCAACGCACTCCACATAAATGACATTATATAAAGTCTTTGTGGTCTGCTCTGTCTCGTCGTCCCAGTGTGGAATGTTAACATTTAGCATGGCGGGAAAAAAAAAACATAACATCGATTATCTGGAAAACATAACATTGATTATCTGCGGCAGACTCAGGCCAGACACAGGCGGCCTTTGAGAGGCACAGAAGGGCGATTGTGTTACGCTGTGTTTACACAGGGAGGCGGAGGCGGAGCATGCACCTGTCAATCAAAACTCAACCCAAAGCGCTCAGGGCTGTGGGTGTTGGGGGTGGAGCAGTGTGAGGTCGTAAAGTCACGGTGACGGCAGTGAGAATGATATAAAGTGGACTTCTTAGACAGTCCAAGAGCTGTGGGTGTCCGGGGGTCATTTTTTAAACAGATCTTTGCTGATCAAATAAATGATAAGAGGATAAGTTATAAAATGAAGTATAACATTGGGTTTTGAGCTCGCTCGCTCTTGGCTTTTCCTCCGGTTGAATACAAAATGCATGCTTTGCCACCGATGACAAAAGGCACCCACTTATCATCTGTGAATTGGGTAAACACCACTACAGTGCTTGCTGTCGTTGTTGTTATTCTTGGTTCCATTTTAGCCTTTAAATTTTGATTCCAGTAAGCCAAGATGGAAAAACTTGATTGACTCGTGTTGAAATAGAGCTGTATGGTTTAAATACATTTATTTCACACATAACCTTTTCTACTGCGCTTTCCTGCAGGCTGACGCTGGGTAAGCCTCTAGGCGAAGGCTGTTTCGGCCAGGTGGTGATGGCAGAAGCGCTGGGCATTGATAAGGACAAACCTAAAGAAGCCGTTACCGTAGCAGTCAAGATGTTGAAAGGTAAGTGCATGCTTGCATCATGATGTATATCAACATGAGAACATTATCTGTTGTAGTGACTGGAGCTGTATTAGTTTGCTAGTTCATTGGTTCTTCAGATTTGGCCGTCGTCATCGGGAAATTGCGAGTGATGATGTCACTGGGAGCTATATTGGGTGGGCGGGATGGTGTTATTGTCTCCCCTGTCAATCACAGAAACACTGGCCAATTGTAGTCTTGAGAGCTCATGAATGTGAAAGAGGGTAGATAGCGATTTCCAAAAGATGTATTCAGCTTACGTGTCTTGGCGGACACACATGCTCGTTCCACCCTCTCTGGCTTATGGGTTGTGGGTGGAGCTCGGCAAATGGTGGAAAAAAATGTAGAAAACGTTCTTCAGTTTCACAACCCGAGTCCTTGACTTACCTTGACTTGGTGCTCTAACTGTACTTCTAAACATTTCTGATATTGGTTAGAGAAGTACGTCTGGTAAAAATTTAAAAGCATGTATGATTAAAAGAAAAGGTAATATGTGATTTAAATGACTAAAGATCTGATTTCCTGGAAAAGAGTGTATGTTCATTAAGGCAGATAGGAGGGGGAAAAAGAGTGAGAGTGAGGGAGGAGGAGGAGGAGGAGGAGGAGGTAGGGTAGCTGGTATGGGGCTGAGAGGAGAAAGAGGCCGCTTAAAGGTTATTTGCTGGTGCTGAATGATTCTCAGGTCAGCAGGCCGCATAGCTGCTTCAGTCTCAGCCAGCTGTAGCAGCTTGTCTCTTCACCTGCACTCACACACACACACACACACACAGAGAGAGAGAGAGAGAGAGAGAGAGGAGTCGGGAAGGGGCTATGGCTTTAAAAAGACATCTTAAACCTAAGGAGGAGGGGGTTGGGAGTGACCCCATGACCTTCAGAAAAAAATGGCTACAAAGAAGGACTCTTAAACCAGCAGACTTATGATAACAATCTCTTATGACAAATTCATTCTGTAAAGCCTGTGGTCCTGATTCAAGAAATAAACATAAGTTTTAAAAAAAACAAGCAGTGAGAGAGAAACAAATGAGAGAGGAATGCCTGCGGCGTATGTGTGTCTGGGCTGCACCGCCGATCAGAGGCGTGATAATGAAAAGGCGGCTGTCCTTAATGTAATTACTCTAAATCGAATGAAGCCGTTTTAATTCGGAGGTAGTGAAAGGATGGCCGCGTAGCACGTCACATGGTGTAATCCTATAGTGCTGTAGTGAATAGTCATGCAGTCCTGAATTGGTTCCTAAATTGCGCCCAAAATTGTCGAAAAACACATTCCTGTACATTCCTACATCTCGTACTTCTACATTGCTATCACTTCCTGTTTCAGCTCTGTACTCTCATTTATTTCCTGGTTCATTTGTATGTCCATGTCTGTTCCAGACGACGCGACGGAAAAGGACCTCTCGGACCTGGTGTCAGAGATGGAGATGATGAAGATGATTGGCCGGCACAAAAACATCATCAACCTGCTGGGAGCGTGCACACAAGACGGTGAGCGGCTCATTACGGCTTTCACCAGCACTCCGGTTTCAACACTGAACGTGACTTTAATCCTCACCCTCTTTAATGTCCCTTAGGTCCACTTTATGTGATAGTGGAGTACGCATCCAAAGGGAACCTGAGGGAGTACCTGAGGGCCAGGCGACCACCAGGGATGGAGTACTCGTACGACATCGCGCGCGTTTCTGAAGAGCCCCTCACCTTTAAAGATCTGGTTTCGTGCACTTATCAAGTGGCCCGCGGCATGGAGTATTTAGCCTCTCAGAAGGTAGATAGATGTAAAATAAACGCACACACACATACACACACGTAGACTGTCATTAACACACAGATAAGATGCTTAATCAGGCCAAACCGCTGATTTCAGTTATTTGCTTTAAAATTGGACAGTACAGGAATATTTCTCATCCTTTGCCCAAAACATCATCACAGCTCCACCTGTAAGTCCCTCATTACACTCATGTCCTCATCGAGAAATGTGCATATGTCACACACACCTCTAAAAGAAGTCTCGCATTCACATACATACACAGAGCCAGGTTTGTCCTGAGATTCTTTTTGTAGTTCCAAATACATTTCTTCATGATCGGGTTTTTGTTTTCTTCCTCTTCCTGTCCATGTCAGTGTATACACAGAGACCTAGCTGCCAGAAACGTGTTGGTCACAGAGAGCAACGTGATGAAGATCGCAGACTTCGGCTTGGCCAGGGACGTCCACAACATCGATTACTATAAAAAGACCACCAACGTAAGTTTTCACACTTTGTGTTTTTTTTTTTTTAAATCTAACCCAGATTCATCCTTTAGCAGCAACATGTAAATTTATCCTCACATCCTTCCTTTGTAGCGCTCCCCTCTTTCTCCTACTTCTCCATCTATTTTGTGTTCCTTTTTCCTCTCCTGGCTTTTTCTCTTCTTCTGACTTGGCAGGATTTGCAGATTCCCAGGAAGCGAGCACGTGAAGTGACTATAGTGTTCTTTACTCATTCGCGCTCCGTAGCTCGCTCACTTCTCCTCTCCCTCTCTTTTTCCCGAAGCCCTGTTGTCTAAACAGGCAATGAGAAAGCGAAGGGGAGGGGATTTGCGCATTAGCCATAAACCTAAACACATTAGGCCAGCTTTCCTGCCGTTTCCCACCATTATACTAATCTCTCTCTTGCAGTGCTATTCACACGTGTTTAGCCTGGCTTACACCTCTCCTAAACTGCCTTATTTGACTTAAACGTTTTAATACTTTATAACGCGGTTACAAGTTAACGAGTCAGGAACAAGAAAGTCACACTTTAGTTTTTCCGTAAGATTTAAGATTTCTAAAATTGCCCCTGATGGACTCGTATCACAACACCTGACAAGATCTAATCTTCAAGCATCTGTAAATAGCTCGAATCAGTAGTAGAATTTACTGATAACCAGCCGTCTTAGACCTCCATAAACAAACCACTTCGTGGAGGTTCTGATTCTAAAACCAATGCTACTGTTTTTAATCTGTGAATTCAGACTGATCTAATATCACAAGCCTGATAGATGCATCTAGTATTAGTCTGGTTCCACACTGTCTAGCTGGCCGACACCCAGCAAAATTAAAAACAACCCTTTGGCAAGACTATCTTAGTGTGAGCGTGCACTTAAAATTTGCCAGACGGTCGACTTTTCGCTACTCCACAGAGCTACTGTATCAACATTTGGACCAAATATGTGAATCTGTGAATCCCTTTACAATATGAATGTTTGTTACTAATCTTAGGAAACTATTAAGACATTCTTGCTTGGGTTGTAATAAAACTCCTGCGTAACGAGAGCACTGGAGCGGGACGATCTCGATTTGTGTAAAAAAAAAAAAAAATCCCTGGGGACATTTTAGATGCGAATGCTTCGTGTCACTCGTTTTGACCTCTTGACCATAAAGCTTTGTCTCTGGGTGTGTTCACAGGGTCGCTTGCCGGTGAAGTGGATGGCTCCCGAGGCGCTTTTCGACCGCGTATACACACACCAGAGCGACGTGTAAGTAGATGGTTTCATAAGATGAGTACTATTTAATGCTATAAGAGACACAAGTTTTCACAAGTCACACGACACGAGGAAGTACAACACAATAGAAGAGCGTAAGACAATGCTCCACGTCAGCACTGTGGAAAGATCGAGAGAGTTCAGACTGCAGGAGGGAATCTGCTTCAGGCTACCAGGCGTGTTATCTCTGTGTGCTAGCGAAATAAGAATTTTCGCTTTGCATTTTGGTGGTGTTTTTTTTGTCAAAAGGAGAAAGAAGCGGAGCCGGTGCTGTGGCAAAAAAAAAAAAAAAAAAGATTTTACGCTCGACTTGAGGCCAATGCTGTGTTACTAATCTGGCCGGCTTCAAAGCTCCTCAGACAGGCTGAGCTCTCACCTCACCGAAGCCCTCACGGAAGTAACCCCCACCTCCCTCCTCTCCCTCTTTGGAACAAGGAAAAAAAAAACTTTTTTGTTGTTGTTCAAGGGATGATATAATTCTGCTGATTGAACACTTTCTTTTTCTCTCAGACCGAGACAGGTGATTGAAGAGATTTGGATCGCAGGCACAGATAGCATATGGCCATTAAAAGAGCATGACGTGTTCAAGGAAAAAAGTTCGCGTCTGTGTGTTAGTGTGATGTGTGAAGTGTGTGGGCTGGTGTTTGGAGTTTGTTCTTACATTCATGTTCACTGGACCGTGAGTTCGCGTTTAATGGATTATTATGTGCAGCAGAGAAAGCTGTGTGTGTGTGTGTGTGTGTGTCGGCCAATCAAGCCAGATTTGAGAGGAATGTCGCCCTTGTTATCAGCTTTTATGTTGCTTCCATTACTAATTACGCATCATCATTCTCTGCTATAATTGGCTGCCTTATTAGCCTGTGAAGCATGCAGCCAGGGCCATGACATCAGATTACATTAATGCATAAATACAAAAAAAACCAAACTGGTGGATTTGTTTAGGAGCCGTATCTCCCGGCAGTTAGCAAACCTGCTGAGGTTGCCGGAACTGATTGCGTGTGTATGTGAAACACAAACTTTAATGATTTTCCAGAAAGGACGCCTGTTTATTTCCATGAAAGACAAAACACACATCCCCCTTTACCACTATAATTAAGAATGCATACGAGTGTACATTCGCTCTGGAATGATTGCGTAATAGTTACAAATGATCTCATATAGTATTTAAACACATGAAGGTTCAAAAGGCTTTTGTGACCTTTTGGAACGGGTTCCCCTCCGACGAGTTCATCTGATTGATCACACAGAGGTTAGCTCTTGCTTACAAAGTGATGCTGATGGATAGCCACATGTGTGAAAAGATACACCATTTGATAAAAGAGAAGACAAACAAAGTGGATAGGGATGTAAACAAAAGCCCGGTCGCGGGAGTCAAGGAAATCAGAGAGCTTCTTTGTGTTGCGGATCACCTGTAATGTTCTCGTATCCATGTTAGCTGTGTGTTCAGTACACTTGGAGATGTTGTGAGATGTTTATTTATTAAGCATGTTTCACTAAGTAGCTGTAGTCTTTGCGAAAGCATGCTATTCTTAACCTGGGAGCTCGATACGGCTTGCGATTTAGCATTGGCGATTTTGTTGGTATGTTGATAAGTTGGAACAACATTTCCTCATCGTGACATTATCTAGATTTCAATATTTCTATTTATATCCCAAGATGATGTAACACAAAGAAAAAAATGCCTTCCGTGCTCTTCCTGCCCTACAGAGGTTTGTTTCCTGTGGGTCTAAACTGTTGTTTGTTTTGGCTCAAACAGTGTGTGTCATTGTGGCCGATCAACAAGGACAAAGGCCATCTTTTAGTCCCCTTGAGGCCGGTGTCCACTTGCTGCAGGCATGGTCTCATGGGTTGGAACTCCCAGGAGAAAGACTGCATTTAGTCTCCTACAGTCTTTGCTTTGTTAGTGCTGCCTAATGTTCGTAAAATTCGCACTTCCTCAGTGACATGAATGGATCAGTATTTGTCAGTGACGCAGAGAGTGAAGTGCGTTTTGTTTCACGTTTAGGTTTATGCAGCTGAAAGCTGTAATTGCTGTCTATAATATGCAATGCATCTTAACTCTCTTTGTTCATTCTTCAACACAGTTAACAATGTAAATGTAGATCTGCTTGCTTAATTAATAAGACTTTATGATGTCATGTGTTTGTGCAAAAGTCATGGAATATATGTGACATCAAATCAGGTATTGAGTTGCATTTTCTGTGATTTGAATTATGCATATTTACAGATTCCTGGTTCAATAAGCTCAGTTTTGCTACCAGGTTTATTACTATATCATGTCTGGTTGCTGAGATATGGCCAGTGAGAGTTTGTTTAAGAGCTCACATAGTAACCAGTAACCAGCTCACATAGTGTTCATTTAAGTGCTTTAAAAAAACGTTTAGGATTAAATCTTTCTCAGTTCTGTTAAGGTATTTATCAACCGATGTAGCAAGAATCGAAAGATGAATATCATGAAGATATTGCATGAATAAGTTCATGTTAATAATTCCGTCAACGTGGTTTGTTTGTCAGATGGTCGTTCGGCGTGCTCATGTGGGAGATCTTCACATTAGGGGGCTCACCGTACCCCGGAATTCCTGTGGAAGAGCTTTTCAAACTTCTGAAGGAGGGACATCGTATGGACAAACCAGCCAACTGCACCAACGACCTGTAAGTCATGTCCATGTCCTACATGACAGTTTATATTTTATGATAGTATACCGATAGCAGTGATTATAGAAATGATTATTATTAACACTCATGTTATTTAAGCTTATTCTCAACTAGTAAATCTTTGTATAAACCTCAACATGTAACACGTTCTTTAAATGTGGACATAACAACATGTGTGTGTAAGCTTCTAAACATCTCTTCTTGAGGTATAGCCATCTATCTCGCTTACGTATCTAATGTTTCCCCAAAATCTGTCATAACAACTGTCATAAGTGACTTCTTAATACATTTTATACAGAAATAGTAGCAGTAGAAACATCTGTTTGTTAATAGACTCTAAGCTAGCTAGAGAATATATTTAATATTGCAAACTGTATCCTATTCACCAGTGCTGTAAGTGTAACTAGCTCATTTAATACTAATACAATGCGAATTAGATAGTCTTTTTTAGTGATTAAAAACTATGTCTCTACCATATACTGTATGGAATGTCGTTTGTGTAAGCAGTACAGATTAATCCAAATCAGAGGGAATAATTCTGAATAGATGTGAACTGGAGGTAAACTTTCTTTAATTTGAATGTATTATCTTTATTCGTTCATCCTTAGTAGCTGCCTGGTCAGGTGGTTTAAATTAGATTTAGCTAACTAAATTTATTATGAAATATCACAGGCAGTTACAGCAACAAAAAAAAAAGAATTACGGCAAAAGCAGAATTTAAAGTCAAAAGTTGAGAGCAATCATAAACTTGAATGATGTAGCTGAGGTTGAGGAACTTCCCGAACTAAAATTCATAGACCATGCTGACCCTGCTTGCATTTCCACCTCTGGGTTTAATTCCATAGTTTCCCAGTGTTCCCCGGGACAGAGTTGTAGGGTTCATTAAAAGAAAAAAATCTTTAATGTTTAGACCATGCCCACTTCAGTTTAAATCCGAATATACATACAGAAGTGGATGTCTAGAGCACCACCCGACACAGTGTGTACAGACATCATGTCATTGTGTTGCATTGATACTAAGGGACATAGTTAAATTATTTATCTAATGAAAAATATCTCAAAGTCAAGCCAGGCTACCTTAACCTTTGGTCATCATATTGCCATTGGCTGCTCTTTGCTTGTTTGTTCTCTGTTTGATGTCCTTTTTTATTCAGCTTCTTATCCCGCACTACATTATATAAAACCGATTTCTCAGGCAGATTGAATTTCTTTTTCCGTCTTAGATTTAATTCCTGTCTTTCAATTGTCAACTCATATAGACTGATACACGATAGCGATGCAGTTTGGTTCTCAATGCACTTTGAAAAATAATATTAAAGAAATGTACTTTCCATGTGTCATAACTGTAACTGTAAGAAGTGTTTTATTACCAGAAATGATAATTAAAAAAAAACAATTCTTGGCAGTTATAAGACATGTGACATTACTTCACTCAGAATAGTTTTGTAAGTCACTAGTTACGTGTTACACCGTGTAATGTAGTATTGTAGTGTAGTTTCTATTAGATTGTATTACGCGTCATGGTTTTGGGTCTAGCTGTTGTGTGATGGCGCATGATGTCAGCTGTTAACATTCATTTGTTTTTCTTTCTCTCTCTCTCTCTCTCTCTCTCTCTCTCTCTCTCTTTTCTCCGATTCCCAGGTACATGATGATGAAAGACTGTTGGCACGCAATCTCTTCACAGAGGCCTACATTCAAGCAGCTGGTGGAGGATTTGGACCGTATTCTCACGCTGGCAAGCCAAGAGGTGAGGCGGACAGACATGTGCATGCACGCACACGCAAACACACACATATATACAATGCATATTTCATGCATGTCCACCAGTGCTGCTCACACATCTTCCTGTAGTCCTGGAATTTATCAGTTTCTGGCTTCAGCCTCCAACATTGAGCAAGAATCAAGAGACAAAGAGGAAGAAATCATACCATGGGTTTTACAGCAGCGCTCAGGGTCAAGAGTTACACGAGCCCTGATTTGCTCCAGGCCTCAACCCCTGGGCTGACATCGCTTAATTTCTGGCCACATCTCTCCAAACCGAGCGCCAGCCCCAATTCTTTCCATCCTGAGCTGTCATCCGACATATCCGAATGACAGAGTGCGGCATGGCACAGGATGGAAATCTGTCAGGGCTTGTAGGTTTAGTTTGGAGCAGGAAAGTGTGCCAAGAACCCCAGTCTCTCCCCCTCTTTTGAACTTTTGAAATGCAATAAGTGGCTTTTGCATGCTCTCCTCCCCTCTCTCACCACCAACCCCAAAACTCTCAAACTGCTCACAGATGTGAAGGTCTTTAGTAATGTGAGCCGCCTTGTGTTGAAGCAGGGGAGTCCAAACCAAACGCTAGCCTTCAGATACCAAAACCTCTTCCTTTGCTTTAAAAGTCTCTGTTGAAGCCACAAAAAGGGGGGAAATGGATCGAGTTAACTACAGAAAAAAAAAGGCAATTAAAAAAAAAAAGTTATTATATATGAAAGATTTGGTTTCTTTGAAATGTTTTGGTGTGTAGTGTTCTAATTCATTGCATGCTGTAGTTGTAAACACATGTTTGCAGGCTACTCGACACAAACTGTTATTTCTATTTCCTATCAGTCTGATTTGATTTGAAGCTAAATTCTGTTCTTTTCTGATTCGGCACGGTTATTGTATCCTGTAAACCTTTAAGCACTTTATGGTTTGGTTTTCCTGTTATTCAGAAGTCTTCGCCTTATTGGAAATATTTAGATTGGACCCATAGGTTGTGAAAAAAGGATTTTGCTTTCATAGCTGACATCTTGAAAAAATCTGCGTAAAAAATATTTGGATGGAACTTAGGAACTTATTCAATTCATAATAAAATAAGGATGTGTATCGGGATGTGGTGTCCTCTTTCTTTCTGAGTCTTTAATACTGCGTCATCTCTCTGTTTCTGTAGGAATACATTGACCTGTGCGCTCCGTCTGAACAGTACTCGCCGTGTTTCCCGGACACTCGCAGCTCCTGCTCGTCTGGAGACGACTCGGTGTTCTCTCACGAGCCCTTACCGGACGAGCCGTGCCTTCCCAAATACCAGCACATCAACGGTGGCATAAAAACATGAGGCTCCTCGAAGCACATGCTAATACCAGTGGAAGATGTGTGACTCGTCTTCCTCTAGTTTTTTTGCCTCGTTTCCCTCCCTAACTGCTCCTGCTGGACTTACGGAGCATGGGATGGGATGCAGGGATTCCCGGCAATGCTGCTGTCATTTAAGATGAACTAGTACGAGTGTGTGGCTACACAAAATGTACACACACACACACACACACACACACTCACACTCACATACACAAACGTTACCAAGCTCTTAAATAGGGATTGTGGACCCAATATATATATATTTTTTATTTGACTGAAAGACTGAAAGGTTATTTCCAAGGGTCCCCTCTCTCTCTCTCTCTCTCTCTCTCTCTCTCTCTCGGTTCCTTTTGTTTGGTTTTTACTTCCATTTTGCTTTGTGTTCTCGACGTTCTTCAGCGTTCTGGCCAGTGATTCCACGGTGCAGCTTTGCATTCCAAGGACTCTTCATTACTGAGAAAAGGACCACACGAAATAAAAACGAGCAAGAGGCTAAAAGGGAGAAAAACAGGAAACTTGTTAAAAAGGAAATCTCCAGCTAGCACATAAAAGGACATAAAATCAGCTACACTGCTTTTTACTATTTTTAAAAGAATTTTTTTTCACATTCCGTTTTTTTATATTGATAACACAGTTATCAAATGAAAGCCCATGCAGTTATTCTTAAAGGATAAAAAAATACATGGTATATAGTTTTGGGTATATTTTGTAAATATATTAAAATATGTAAGATATATAAATTTATATATAAATATTATATTTACAATGAATTATTTTTTGTATGGACTCCTGAATAATTTCTCTTTGTTGTTTACTTTCTTCGAGTGAACAAATGTCCTGGCAATGACATTTTTTTTTTTTGAACTTTGTATTTTTGTTTTTTATTCTACAACATTCCCAGAAATATGTTCACTCACACACACACACACACAAGACCTACAAAGAAACCTGTCTTAACTTCACTTGCTGACAAAGCATTGGCTTTCAGGGAAAGACTTAAAGAGCACGTTAATTTATTGACTAATTGTTTAAAAAAATAATAATAAATAAATCAGTACAATAATAAAAAGATGAATTAAGTACAGTAGTAAAAATTATACATAATGAATTTTGTTTAACTTAAAAGAGATGTTTCATTGACGCAATGGTACAAAGAATATTTTTTGTAGTGGGTACTCAGCACATTCATGCTTCCAATGTTTTTATATACACAAATGTGAATATTAAGTTAAATATAAAATAACCTACATTTTTATAGCCAGCTAATCCCTTGTTTTTGTAGAGGATCTTGTTTTAACCAGCTAATTTTACTCCATGCCAGCGTTTTTTGCATTTGAATGTTTCAGTTTAAATTCAGTTCATTTTATTTTTTTTCTGAGTGGAATCAAGGATTATTTTTGCAGAAACACCCGTTAGCCTTATGTTCATTCATTAGAGGTACAACATAGTCTTCAGAATCCTTCACACACGCATACACAAATATGCACAGGCAAAAGTATTACAATTTGTGCAAGTGTTCATTTTCATTATCTACCTGACAGATGAGATGATATTGTTCTCAACAAGTGTTCCTGATAGATTTGCAAAATTAAAGATGAAAAAATGAACATTGTCACTTGCTTCTTTTCTTTCACTGTCTTCAATAATCGATACATATATCATTCACCAGTTCATGTATTCACGTTTGCAGGATTTTAGATATATTTGTGTGAACTAACACAACATGAAGCAGCTTTTTGAACTTTAGCTTCTTTCCGAAGTGGCAGTTTCTCATTACTGTTACATGTTTCTATACTGTATTAGGGTTTAGTATAAATATAGAAACATTAAATGACTTTCCCTCCAGAAGTTCTGTATAGAACCTTACAAGCGTCAGAAAAGTGTCAGAAAGCCTAGGTTTCCACAGGATCTGTAAAGAACACTTTTTCTTTTAGAATGTATATTTAGGGAAAATATTACATTCCTGTCTTGCAAGATAGACATACTGTACTTTGGGTGATTATTCATTTTGCATCTTGTCTATAAGAATCTGAATTCTTCTTCTATTTTTTAACAGTAGTAGCATAACTACTACTAGTATAACTATCACTGGAAGTTGTAGTATTTGTTTTATCATTATTATCATTATTATTATTAGTAGTAGCAGTAGTAATAGTAATAGTACGAGGAAAGAGTAGGAGTAGTAGGAGCAGTTTTTGTTATGCCTGTAATAGTAGTAGTCAGAGTTTAGGGAGCAGTAGTTTCAGTCTTAACGGCAATTTAAAGGGGTTGCCATATAGTCTTGTATAAAGTACTTGAAAATTACCATTTACAAAATGGATTTGGTAGTTAAAGTCACTTTTTCGAAAATTACTTGAGTATAAGTCTTAAAGTATCTGAAGTTTTCTGTACTTACGCATCAAAAATCATTTTCGGATATTAAATTTACTATACACTACAGTATAGAGTATGTTTAGAATAGTTTGAATGAACTGTGTTTTTTGGTAGCAGCTCATAGTGTAATTGATTTTGACTAAAGTGTCCTCTAGCCACCTCCCTTTCTCGTACCTCTCTGAGTGGGAGACCTCCCCCAGTCAGTACCCTGCCTCACTCACAAACTAGAACCAAAGCAGCAACAAGATTAATTTACCCAAATGGTGACATTGAAAAATGCGACATGCAAAGAGCGACAGAAAAACGATCTTGCGAATGTTTTCACTGAGACTTTTTCATTTTTTGCGTGTGCTCTGTGCTGCCCCAGGTCACCCAACTGATTATGTCACCATGATGCGTAGAGGAAATGGATTAAAGTAAAAGTACACAAATTATTTAGAAGGTGTAGTGAAGTAAAGGTGATTGAATAAAAGTTATCAGAAATATAAATACTAATGTGAAGTACACATACATGAACATTCTGCTCAGGTAAGGTATCAAAGTATTTGTACTTCATTACATTACAACACTGGCTATAGTTGTAGTAATAGTTGTTGTATTAGAAGTAGTTATCACATATTCCTTCATGAGTTGCATGACAGGAGGCATCTCGAGTCTCTCGTGATTGCATATCCACCTCACTGTTTTTAATTCAGCTGACAATTTGGAGCTTAATCTCAGAAAAGGCCCCTCTGTCTGATCCCACCCTTTAGACATGTCTCCTCATGTCCTTATGGAGAACCTAACAATGTCGCTCTCTTTGCCTTCTCCCGGGAAGAAGAATGAATGGAAGCACAAACCTACTATTACAAAAATAAGCCTTCATGAGACTTCAAGAGACATTGATACTAGCATTAAGTCTTTCTGCACAAAACTCATGAATGAGATTAAATTATTTTATCTGCCAGTTGTCAAGGAACATCATTTTATAGACTGATTAAAAGCTGTAATGCTTCAACTGCATGATTGGATGTCACAGTATTTAACATCTGTGCATGATATTGTCATTGGACACCAAAACTGGACATTTGAAAATTGGAGGAGGTGATGTCCGGGTTCAGTCCTCTTTGTTGTTGTCCTGTTGTTGTAGTACATCCAGCTCAAGGTCTTGACATGGTTGAGCTTTTTGAAATGCTTTTCTGCTTAACACGGTTGTTCATCAATAAGGTGTTCCTGCTCTGTTTTTATGTTTTCTAAAATATTCAAACCATGTACACGCAGATTAATATATCTGTGTATACATTCATGCATTCAAGGAATTTAGAATTAAGAATTTTATATTTTAATTAAAAATATTGAAAAAAATCTTTTCTTTTCTTTTTTGGTCTGTTTAAGGCCACCTTAACACCTTTTCATCCAACATTCCATAAAATAAATTAAACTTTACTGTGGTCTCAGCCATCACCTGCTAGGGAGGGATGAAGTGTTTGCACAGCAGGTTTTTTCTTTTTTCTCATGCATGTCAACAGCAGTCGAACCTCGCTGGGATCAGGATCTGAGATAAGGGCCTGCGGATGGTGTTGTGCATTTAAAGTTAATAGTTAATCATTAATATGGGCCACTATAAACAACCCAACACCACATTGTGCTGCTCTTCCACTCAATTCAAAGCCGCTCATCCATAGCGATATAACGTGCAGAAGTGTGTGAACACTGAATATTAGGATTTACATGTTCCAGCACTAAATCAAATATTTTAAAGCATAAAACATATGAGGAGACGGATCTAATGTGAAAATAAGAGCTTTAACAGACTCGCAGTTACTGTCATGATATCCCCTGCCAATAAAGTAGTAGTAAAGACATACTAGGTTTTAAATGATTTCTAATTGAAATTGTATAGAAGAGCTGCTCCATAGAGACAGAGCTCGCTTGGCTGAGTTTTTGCCCATAACTCAGAATGGAATGCAGTATTTTCAGAGTCAATAAAGGTCCAAGGTGCATTTCACATTAACCTTCAGGGGATGTTAAGACATTATTATTCGCTAAGCATAATTTTTAACCAGAGTGTTTCAGACTTTTACTTTTATTTATAAAGGTGCTTTATGAGCTTAAGTTAAAATATTGGTCATCTGAATATATTGTCAAGAATGAAGCTTAACGCTTTGTTGTCAGAACAATATGATTATTTCACACGCTAAGCTACCTCAACATATAATATAACTATAAAAAGTACTGATAATTGCACTATTGACCTTAAAATATTGAGTCACACACTAAATCAATTCTCCCGTTTACTCTTGTGTTCCTTTCAGGTGCCAGAGTTACTTAGTGTGTTAGTATCTGTTGTGTAAGTATTCATTGTGTCAGTAATTAGCTTGCAGCCTGCAGTTAGAAGAAAATTGCTCTCTGGAGAGTTTATGGATGTCTGTGCATGTTCTAAGGTTGCAATATAATTAAAATGAAAGATTTCCCCAAAACATTACACCTCTCTACATGTGACAACGAGAAGCCGGTGCTCAGACAAGACAGTCTAATTATATTTGTTTCCGTATAAAGTGTTTTTTTTTTTATCAATTCCAATCTTTTATTTTCCATTAAAATCAAAGCAAAACAGATTAAAATAAAACTCACGACAGCAAACATACTTAGGGTTTAATTAAAAATGTTCTTGAGATTTTTCTTGAGTTAATTATTATTGTTTGGTTGGGATTTTTCAGTGAAATTGAATGTGATTCAATGTAACATAAGCAGGGAAAATCATATAAATCCAACAGAAAATTAGTTTTCAACACAATTCAATATCAGAAGGCTGTTTCTTTTTTGTGAATTACAACAGTAAAGTTATTTACATTTCTGTCATATTTTTACATAACTATTCTGGTGACCAACGGCTCGGCGGCTTAGAGGTTAGCCCTGTCGTCTTGTACCTCCAGGGTCAAGGTGCAATTCCCGCCTTGGGTCTGTGTGCATGGAGTTTGCATGTCCTCCCCGTGCTTGGTGGGTTTCTTCTGAGTACTCCAGTTTCCTCCCACAGTCTAAAGACATGCAGGTTAGGCTAATTGGCGTTCCCAATTTCCCAATTTGCCAATTTGCGTGTGAATGAGTGTGTGTGTGTGTGTGTGTGTGTGTGCCCTGCAATGGATTGGCACCCCTCCTTTGTCCAGAGTCTCCCGGGATAGTCTCCCCCACGACTCTGTATACAGGATAAAGCGGTATGGAAGATGAACAAGTGAATGAATGAATATTCGAGCAACCTGAGCTGCTAGTATTTTATCATAAAAACAACAGTATTTTTAAAACAGGACAACAGTAAAATTGTAAAATTTTAAGGATGTAAAATAAAATTGTAAAACTGTAAAATTTTAAGGATGTTCTGTATACAATCATATTTTGTCTTAGGCCATATGCTCTTAATATTTTGTACTGAACTCTTTAAAGACAGTACAGTTTTATTTCTGCTTTAGTGCTTACTTCAATAGTTCTACAAAACACTAGTTTCTAAATGATCAGTCCAAACAGTCAATGTTTGTTCCCTCTGTGGAGAATAATAGCACGGAGGGATCTTGGGTGCTCCTTTTTGCAAAACATTTCAATCATTTTAATGTTTCTTTCATGCATATTGACTTCTTTCTTCAATTTAAAATGAATCTGTCATGGATCACAAAATACTGTGTTTGTGACCAAGTAAACAGTTTTGTCTTGTTTTGGGTGAATATTTGGAGTGCTTATCTTATTTAGAGGAAATTCTCCCTGACTGCAAAACATCTCAGAATCATTGATGATTGATTACTAGCAAACTTGCAAGATGGTGTGCACAGACAGTGTGTGAGTCCAGTTGCCAGTTCAGTGATGTTTGGCCTTTTGTGCAGCTCATCCAAACAGCTAGTGTCCATCTGTTTAACTTCTAAACCATGCAAACTGTGATATTTGGGTTTTTCTTTGTTTGCCCCATTAATATAGTAATTATGTTTTTTTGTACTTAATGTCTGACTTCTGGCATTGACTATATAAATATATAAATGTTGGTCATGCTGATGGGTTAGAAAAACATCATATTATATTAATAACACAATGAATGATCTATTCATCCATTATCTACAACACTTGATAAGGGAGCTTCAAGCCTAGCCCAAGGAACTTAGTGCACAAGGTGGTGTACACCTTGGAGGGGGTCCCAGACCATCTCAGGACACCAGCACACACACTCACACCCCCGAGAAAACGGGATGACCCAGAAGAAACAACCAACAACATTAAGAACATGCAAACTCCACACACACACAGGAGGCGAATCCAGGACCCCCCCCCCCCCGCCCCCAACAGGAGGTTAGAGGCAACAGTGCTAACCATTAAGCCACCGTGACGCCTGAGTAAAGCTCAAGGGTGGTAAGTGGCAACACAAATAAATCAATAATGTAAACTGTTTATTTTTAAACTGAGTCTTTCTGTTAGTATTTTACCAAAAACTCAATGATGTCAACTTAGTCATAAGCCCAAGGGACAAATGACTAATAAAAACTGTCATCATTGGAAGAAGCGTTATTACCTCATCCATAAGCAAAGCTTTGAGGCAGATTTACTACTGCAAGTAAAAAAATGTTTTATGAATTAAATCCAAAGACGCACACATGAAAGGTGTTGCTCTTTCATAGTTCACCTGGTCTGTCTTGACCGCATGTTTCGAAAAACATGTAATGGAAATCCTGAACTCTAGTTACAGACATTTGCCTCCAAACTCTGGGAGGTGACTGGACCAAGGCAAAGTGAAGGAAAGAGAGAGAGAGAGAGCAAGAGAGAGAGAGCTCTGAAAAGGTGCTTTGTGTTGGTCTCCAGGCTGAAGGAGGTTCAGGCTTGTCAGCAGTTGTGGTTCTAGGCAGAACTCCAGTGGTTCACTGGCACTGGTGATACATATTTGGGCATTCATATTTGTGGCCCATCATGTTCACCTAGCTTCGTCCTGATTCCCACTGTCATGCGGTTGGAAAAAAAAACTTACTCCAATGGTTTCCCAGACTTTTTTCTTTTTCCAAATTGATTCACATTATTGAGTGCATAAGGGACATCAAGATGGTGGCATGTGCCAAAGTAAGTTGGAGTAGGATTTTTTTTCGAGGGAGGGGTAAAGAATTAAAATGACAACAAAGTTTGTGCTGGATGAATTAAAGTAATCAAAAGTGATTCATGGTGTTTACGTAATGCTGTACAGTGTTTACACAACGTCAACAGCAGTGCTGTTTCAGACTGTTCTAATCGCTTGAGTTACAAGAGTACAGTTAAGAAACTTAAACAAAACAGCGGTGAGTATGGAGGGTCCTTCCTCACTTTTGCTGCCTTCATTTTCTTTGAAGAGTTTTAGTCACGACTAGTAAAACGATATCCATTCATTGTTTCCAGCTGCATGGTTCAAAGCTACACAGAGGCTTGAGAAGAGAAGTGTAGAAGAAAGAAGAGAAGCGAAGGGTTCTCTGTTAAGGTTTAGTGTTAGCGAGCACATTCTGTGAGTGAGAAAGGGTGTGTGCAAATGGCAATGTTTTTAACATCCATCACCTCACTCTGCTCTGCTCTGGGACTGTACAGAGGGGATAATTCATTTCAAATGAGGAGAAAAGAAGCCCATATTGAACATGAAGCCCCTTGGCCACTGACTCACCAACAAACAACTCCTGATGCTGATGGATATAGCCCAAACTAAGCAAATAAAAAAACTTTCTTCCAGATACATAAAACATTGCAAACATCCAAAGACCAATTCTGCAATTATAAAAAATATGGAGAAAAAGAAAGAAAACAGATCATCAACCTTCACATTCAGTATAATATGTAGAACTTTAAGAAAAAAAAGAATAAATACACCTTGACTGAAGATGTTAATTTCTTTTTCATTTAAAACCAAACTTAAAATGTTTTCTTTGACCAGCAATATTTTTGAATATATGTCATAAGAAAACATATGGAAATCTTCCATCTATCCCAGCTGTACATCAGCGGCGTTGGAAGACACTTCATTGCTTAGTTTCTGTTTACTGAAGTGCTCAAGCCGCGATTGGGCCAGCAAATGACATAATCTTCACTCTTAAGAGCTACACAGTGCAACACTATAAACATGAGCACTCAGTTGATAGCAGAAGCTTAACACCTGCTGTGTAGTGAAAAGTCCTCATTCTCCCCACGAGCCAGTCATGAAGCCCTGAACACAATGGAACGATGTCTGTTTCATAGCATTCAGTTGTACAAATGGTAAACACCCTGAGTTGTATTAATATCAAAGCAGTTTTATTTAATGTATTTTTTGATGGCAGGAAAATTATGTTATAGAAAAGGCTGCATCCATAGACTGCTGGACAAACCCTCTTTGAGTTGTGTATTTTTCTCTGAAGAGCGGTTTTTGAAGCTCGAATCTGGAAGCTCAGGTTGTTGTCATCTTTACAGGAGCTGACTCCGCCTAAACCCCAGTTAATACATAAATGAGGTAATGGGCAGAACAAAATGAGCCTGGCTGTTGGTTGAAACACGCCTACTTATCTGAGTTACTACAAGCTAGCTATCTTAGCTTTAGCTTACGTAAAATGCCGAGGTGGCTAAAGTTACTTTTTATGCTAATGTTAAATTGCATTTGATTGAGCTCTATCAGGTGGCACAGTGGCGTAGTGGTTCGCACTGTGGCCTCACACCTCCCGGGTTGAGGGTCGATTCCCACTTTGGGTTTGTGTGCGTGTGTGTGGAGTTTGCATGTTCTTTTCGTGCTTGGTGGGTTTCCGCCACGTAGTTTCCCCTTGGCTACATCTTGCCCCCTTAAACTATTTTTTTGCGACAATCATCATATTCTATTCTTTTGTAGTGGAATAAAATCCCAACCCACTTTATCACAGCTGCCAGTACATTAAAGTTATTGTGTTTATTTAGATTTTTGAAAATTATTTTCCTAATCTTCATTTTTTCATTTTGGGTGAATCTGTGCCCAAGATGGTCTTGCGTTAAGAACATTTTAAACCTTTAGAAGTTACTGTATTTAGTGTCACATAAGCACTGGGAGGGAACATGGTTATAGATATACATTCACAGCTGCGTGTTAAAGTCTCACATTGAATTCCACTTTTATCCCAGTTTCATATATTATACATTTTTGTAAAATGAATCCATTTTTAATTTTTCTCCTTTTGAGGTTGTTTGGTAGTAGTGTTGAAAGTGTTGCTGCTCCAACTATATTGCAGTGTGCCAGAAATGACATAGTAGTTATTAATGCCCAAGCTTTAGGATATGTACCAACAATTAGCAGCACATTGTTAAGCTAAAAGCCACCATTACTTTTCTGGGTCTACAGCTGGTTATTACCGCAAATTTGCTTCAGGTTCTGTTTTTAATCCTTAATGTTTGCTTGTCCTAATGGAGCCGTAGCCAAACTGTGAGTGATAAGTTATTTTACCTCATAATGTAGCACAATGAATTGCTTTAGTTTAGGCAGGAATGAAAATTTTTGTCTTTCTAGAGTTTTAGTGTTTCTGGCATTTCTCTAAATCAGGACTCTGTTGTGCACCAAGTGAGTGTATGCAACAGTATAGACTTAAAACATTTTGGTGCAAAAGCTTGTGATTGTTTTTTTAATCAGGAAACAAATAATCCAGACTCAAGAAGCGATATTCATTGTTTCTCTGGCAGTTGCTTAGGGTCAGGCTGCCAGCGTGACAAGACCCAACAGTGGCAGCCCAGAAACACTTGGGCTCAAACTGGGACCCTCCCATTAACAGTCCAACACCTTAACCACTGATCTACCGCTGCCCTGTAAGCCAGCTTATCTTGAAATGAATCCACTATGCCTTCCTCCCCATCTTTGACAGTTAGCCACATCCTCACATTAAAGCCTAATATTTTTCAGATGATACAAGTTTTACCCAAGTCTGTATTTATTTTTTCTGCGATTCAACAGCCTACACCATCATGCGCTTCTGTTTTGTTTAAAGTCATGATTATGCTTTATTCTTGTCTCCAGTTTCATTCCATCACATATATTTTTGCAACCTGGGTCTTGTTTCATTTTACTTTCTGAATACATTTAATCCCTGTTGAGTTTGTTGTTCTTTGTGAAATCTTACCACTGCACATGAGTATCAAGATGACACATTTTGTCTCCGTTTAGGAAACAGTGCAAGATCCAGCCAGCTCTTTTATATCCAACTGAATTTCATTATTTCTCACTCTGCCTCTCCAAACGATATTTTAGTACTGAGGTATACTTACCATTTAAAGTCACATTAATAAAGGAATGGAGATTTTGTACAGGATGAATATATATACACCTACCTATCTATTTTATGATGTGTCATATAAAAAAAGTATTTTTTTAATGTCAAGCAGATGTAGAATAAATCATCATAATTTAACTAGATTTATTTACATATCGCTTATTCTCCAGTAAATCTTTAAAAACTCTACTGTTTCAGTATAGATGCAGAGTTTCCAGACAGCAAGGATACTGATAAGCTATAATTCTGTGTGTATACTCCCACTTTTTCTCCAGTTGCAGTGTCTGTCTCACCTTCTGTCTCTGATAAGCACACGCATGCAGGGAAGCTTTTTATGCAAAGTAATTTTTCGGCATTTCAGTAACACTGCATGGCAAATGCATCAACTTTACACTGTAAAATCACAGAAAGTCTATCAAACACTACATTTGGAAGAAGTTACAAAAACACCATGCAAACACATATGAATGATTGACACAATTGAATCTTAAGAGCAACTTCAACCTTTAGTTGTATTATACAAATTAGCTTGACCTCACACAACAAACTGAAAAAAGATGCTATGCCTTATTTCGTACATGCAACAAATAATAGTTTTCATTAGCTTGTGACAGCGTAAAATTCCAAATTACCTGCTTGAGCACTTTACCTGCTCACCTTTAACTTGTCACAATAACTGCCCAAATACCTCAATATGATCACACGCCCAGCACGAGGTAAGGCCTAATGCTTTGCTTAAGGCGTTTCTGTCATTATCTTCAATTATTGCCTTTTGGTTTGCTCAGTAGTCACTTTGTTGTGGTCAGAGTTATGGCAGATTTGGAGCCTTTCCTGAAAATACCGGGCACAAATAGTGTGATTTCATTTTATATGGAACATCAATCAATCTATCACAGAATAACAGATGCATACATTCATACATCTATTTACATCTATTTACAATTTGCCAGAGCCAGTCTGACTATTTGTCTGTTTTTGGACAGCAAGAGGAAAATAGGACATGGGAACAATATCGCAATCTCAGGATAGAATCAGGGACCAACTACACCACTGGTCTTAGAAGAAAATGACTCCTCAATGTCTTCATATCTAAATTATGAAAAGTAAAACATGGCATTTACACTTTATACAGGCCACAATAGGACTGATAAGAAGATCCACATCATGACTAGCTGGAAAGTTCTACCCGACCAGTTCTGCATTTAAGGTTTCCTTTTAGTCAAAAACATAAATTCATGAATGGCATATGCTGGTTTCAATTAAATAAGTAAGTAATTCTCTCTTAAGGTCATTGCAAACAAGCCTAATTTCCCCCAAGAATATTTCCTCTTTGCTATGGAAATAAGCAAAATGATAATAATAATAATGAAAAAAAAAAAATAACCTCCCTGAAGAATACTTGACCTAAGGCCGGCTATCAGTTTGGGATTATAGGCATTTCCCCTAAATGAAATAACGAATAAATAGAAGCCTGATGTTGTAAAATAGAAAATAACTAGGTGTAAGAAGACATCTTACTGTGCAGTGTAGGCCAGTGTTGTGTGGACATGCATAATATTTGCTCTCACTAATCATCCAAAACATGCAGATTTATGTTTATAGAGGTGCTTCCCCAGCTTCTAAGTAGTACAAGTTTAATCTCTATAGTGGATAGACAGGAACAAGCATATAAGCAGGACTCTGAGTGTGTGTGTGTGTGAGAGAGAGGGACGGGGGGACGGGGGGCGGGATCATGTAGGATTTGGGGTTTGGAAAATAGATTCATGGCAAAGGATGTTTGTTTTCCCTCCAGCTTTGGGGTAGGAAGTGTGAAATATGTGTTTGCTTTAAAAAGAGCCATTATTTTCCCTCTCCATCCAGAAGGCCAAATTAAACAGAGCCTAACTTACATTTGAAACACATATGGTGACAAACTAATGAGCACAAACACACTTAAGAAAACAGAAATCTGGACTTACACCAGTCGCATTTCACATTTGTGACTGAAGTCTAGACTATCTAACAGAGCTCATTTGTTTTCAGAACTTTTCTGAAAAAACATGGGTCTGACATCACAGCCATAGTGTTTAATGGTCAGTCCATCATTTAACTCATTAAAACAGCGTATTTCACCCAAATCGCTGTGTCAGCTCAATTCCACCAATGCCAGTAGCAGGTCTGGAATTTGAGGCTTTCAATAAGAAATCTGATATTAACTAATGGCACTGTTGAATAGGTCACATCAGCAAGGTCATATTACAGCATGTATATTAATGGCATTTAAGAACGGCATGAGTGATCAGGAATCATGCAAACATATTAAAATAATACACATGAACCTGTGAGGTCTGTGCCAGTTTGAGTGCCAGGGGTAATTCAACTTGGCACAGGTTTTACGCCGTATGCCCTTCCAGACGCAACCCTCCCATTTTATTCGGGTTTGGGACTGGCACTGCAACCAGCGGTTGGGTAATATGGGGTGTGGCAACACATAAAAAACCCTGAAAATGTATGCACAAACATTGTCCACTTTCATAGGAACACCTTTACACCTGCTAATTAACGCAGTTATCCCATCACTCATTTATTTGGCGACAGCACAATGCATAAAATAATGCAGATACAAATGCTTTAGATAATGTTCACAATGTTCATCAGATTAAAGGAAAAGTGTGATCTCTGATCTCTGGCATGGTTGTTCGAGCCAGATGGGCTGTCTTGATTATTTTAGATAAATCATCAAGTTTTTTTTCCAGTCTACACCTGTCCATTTTTGGTGTGTGTGCCCATATGATAGTCTCAGATGATCTGCATTATCTGCTACCACATGACTGGCTGATTAGACTGCTGCATAAATGAGTAGCTGTACAGGTGTTCCTAATAAAGTGTGTATCCAATTCAGTTGAGATTTTTCTTTTCCCCATTTTGTCCATTTGCCTGAAATTCTTTACATTTGGATCTCAGATTCCTGCTTTGGGAGAAACTCATCTGATTGGCTAGAAGTTCCACTCCCTTCTGCCAGTATTACTTACATAGACCATATACAGGAGCAGAACAGGGAGTGGCAAGTGACTGAGAATATACATACAATCCTAGTTACAGCAAATCAGAACAAATATGGAAGGAATAGTAATAACTAATTAATGGATTGTTACTCCAACACAGAGATCTTTTGTCAGTAATCAACACAGAAACACTGATTGCAAAGCACATGTGTATCAATCACTTGGACCATATCTTAACGCTTTCAAATCTCCCTCTTTATAAATATACAGTCTATTTAACACTGTTTATTACACATGTGGCTGTATGTTTAATATCATTAGTACTTATCAGTAAACACTCTTGAGCAGCCTCTCTTCCACAATTGCAGCCATTTGTATAATGGGTAAAATGTCACCCCTGCCAACCCCCATAAGTCCTGGCCTCCAGTGTTGTGTGGGATTATGGGGCGATTAGCAGGGGGGTGGTTGTGTTTCTTTGTGTCTGCCTCGATGCTATCTCTGCGGCCTCCTCGGTCCATTCCACGCAGACATTGTGGTGCCACAAGCCCCGGAACCGGTAATGGGCCTAATGCTCTGGCTTCCTCCACAAACCAGTGTATTCTGGATCCAAGGAGAAAACTGTGGTGGAATGTAGGCTGGATGAATACTATATCATGTATCTAAATTATGGAAAATTTGGTAAGCTAGGTTTAATTTTCCTGCAGTTTGGGCCCACTAAAGTGGATAGTAAGAGCACTCATTTGCCTTCTACTCCACATTCCACGTTCATTCTTATATGTGAAAATCTGATTGAAATAAAATAACCACTACGTAACTTAAAACGCCTTCAACTAAAAAAAAATAAATAGATGGAGGCCTACAGGGAATACCAAGCACCTCACTAAACTAGTCAGGAAATTGCAGAAACATACATCTAAACATACTGAATGTAGTAACAGAGAAGGAACATGTGTCTATCTATCCATCTATCCATCTATCTATCTATCTATCTGCCTGTCCGTCTCTCTATACTTACTATACACGCAAACCCTACGTTTCTGCTGAATTATTGCAATGTTACTAGTGTCACTAATGCTTACACCACCAAGGTAGAATGTTTTTTCAGTACGTCAGAGCCATGATCAAACTGCTTGCTTCTCATCTCAAATGCTGGCCTCCCAGGAGCTCCTTTAATGGAGCGAGGTCAGGATGGTACAGAAGATATGGCAATAACTACCATCCAAGTTCTTGTGATGCGCAAGTGGTGTTTGTGAATGATTGTGTGTACAGTTCCACAGACAGATGCATCTTTCCTGCAAGTTATCGATTTTTCAAGGATCAGGCATTTGTTGAATGTTCACAGGAACAAGTTCAGTGAGCTCAGAGGCACCTCGGCCGGGTACGTCATTCACAGATTCTTCATATAAATTAAGAATATAATAATATAAGTCTCACAAGAAATTTCACAAGGAATTTCATCACAAGTTCCAGTTTGACTTGAACGCCACTCGTATATCAAAAGACCACAATGCATCGTTTTTTGCTCATGATTTTATAGCTGCTTTGTTTTCTTTGTCATCACACTGAAACTTGGATAAAATGCAAAATGTAATAATGCGATTCACCTAAAAATGTGCATCCTTTCACATCCTTCGAAATGATTCCCTCTCTATTTTGTCAAAACTGCACTTCGTTTGTTTGGTCAGAACAGTTTGTGGGTGAAACTGGAAAAATGAAGTGCTGTCATGCAAAGACAGAACTTCATTCATTCTTCAGCCTAGAGCGCTGACCATATGGTGCCATTTGGTTGAACCCTTTTGTCAAGGAGCCTTTGTTTAATTTCACATGTTCTTGCTTAAAAGAATACATATATTTCTGTTTATTCCTCTAATGGAATTTGGATTTGTTTAATGGCATGTGTATAAATGTTTACAGCTATACAGACAAGAAATAAACCACTTCAACAACCATTCTTAAGAATGAGCAACTCTGGCAAACTTGCTGCCAACTGTAAACAGTACGGATTGTGAAAATGGCGTATCGAGGAGCAACTCAACAACTGTTTAGTCTCATTTTATTTATCTCAAGGATCGTGTTGCTGTGTAGGTATAGGTTTCTGACCATCCTCCATTTAATGGTTCACTTTTCTGCTGCCTCATTGACTTTACTTTTTATGATTGTTATGACTGTTGTGAAGGTGGCATGGGTAGCATTGCCGCCTCACGGCTCCAGGATCCCTGGTTCGATCCTGAGGTTTTGTGAGTGTTTCTGCTGCTTCATTCATGTTTTTTTTTAATGCTGGGTTTTCCAGTTTTCTCCCATGTACCAGTAACAAACAAGTAGGTGGATTGGCCAAAAGAAGGATTAATGTATGTGGCACATCCTACACATCCTGGAAAGAAAAAGAATGTGAAACAAAAGTGGTGTGAAGTGGCAATAAAATAACACTTGACTTGATTGTTTTTCATCCTTTTATTTTTAGCCTGAGATTAGGTGGAGCATCCACCACACAATTTCCTGCGTACAAGATGTTACCACTATAGCTTTGAGTTTCAGTCACAGAGTACTGTCAGAGCATCTGTTATAGATAATTCTGACCAATCATACCAATCTGATTTAATACACAAAGTATAGCGCAATGATAACCAGCCATAACTTGCATAACAATCTTTCTTTTATTTAATTGATTTATGGTTTCTAAGAGAAACTATCAATCTACTATATAGAAGCAAGGTTTTGTCTTTCACTGTTTCCATTGTGCCCATGTTACAATGAATATGCATATGCTATTAATTCAATTTGTTTAAAAATTAAGGACTACGATGCATAAGATGCAATAACGTCTGTGCTATCACATTACTTACTTGACCCCACTTTCCTTACACAGTACATTTCAAACAAATCCACCACCTGATCAACTCTGAATGATATACCTAAGAGCTTCCTGACCACAGAGACCTACTACTATTTGCCCACCTATATTAAATTACCAAATAAGACCAAGCATTGACTGAAAGAATTCAGAGCTGAGGTGAAAGGTTGATCAATGTTCCATACCATCTGATAGTGGCTTGTTTGAGACAATAAGGTCCAGTGTCACCTTGGAGTGCCTTGTACAATCAGACCATTTTAACCGCCCACCAACCCCCGGTGGAGTAGAGTAATGAAGAAGGCTCAGGGGTCAGCACAATATTTATCTGGCTAACTTAAATGAAAGTGCTGACTCATTGCCCTTTGAAGATCGGGTGTGTTCAGGATCAAGGGAGGTCTGAATGTAATTTAATAACAGAAGCAATGATTTCCTGTGATAGAAGATTTAGATGGCATGCATTTTAGCCCTAAGGTTTCTTTTTCCACTTTTATTAAAATAAAACTCATTCAACAAGTACTGACAAATAACGTATACATCGATCAGCCATAAAAATACAATCACCTGCCTAATAATGTGCAGGTGCCTCTTGTTTTAACTCTGAATCATCAAAGTTATGATCATACAAGCTATCTGAGTCCACAAGCCCTCGGAAGGTGTGCTGTGGTATCTGGCCCCAAGGTTTTAGCAGCAGATCATTTTAGTCCTGTAAGGTGAATCAGACTTCTTGTTAGTCCAGCACATCCCACTGATGCTCAGTCAGATTGAGATTTGAGGAATTTGCAAACCACTTTGAACTTGGTTACTTTTGTTTGGTACTTTTTATCCACCACAAAAAGCACCCTGTTTATGTCCTTCAGATCCAGATGACTGTTTACTTATTGTCTAATATACCCCACCCCTTGACAGGTTACAATATAAGCAGATAATCAACATTATTCACTTCACCTGTCAATGCTTTTAATTTTATTTCTGATCAGTGTATATTCATAATATTTTCATATATTTATATTTATTTTGTAATAAATATTTATTGAAAAAAGTTTAGTTATTAACTAATTTGGTTAGAAAATTACATTTTGTTAAAAATTTGTTATAAACTATTAATAAAATGTGCTGATATTATTAAGCACATTATTAAGGTTTATCAAATTATTTGCCATAATGTAAAGCGTGAGACCCTTTGGATTATTATTATTATTATTATTATTATTATTGTAAATATTGTTCTTTTATTACATTTATTTATCTAACACATTTATAATAATAATAATAATAATAATAATAAATATTTCTAGTACTCTAATCTTGTTTCTCAGTGTTATTTCTTGATGCAGCATGGATTAGTTGGATTAATTTTTAATTATGAAAACATTAAATATCATTGTATTATTTAATTTTTTTATCAGTGGTAAAACATTAATATTATGGTGACTTAGTGGCTAGCACTGCCACCTTCATGGTTAGGGGTTCAAGTTTTGCCTCCAAGTTCAAGTTTTCTTTATGCATGGTGGGTTTCCCTCTGAGTACTCAGGTTTCCTTCCACAATCCGAAGATATGCATGCAGGCTTTTTGTGTGCTTGGGCAAGCTTGGTTTCTTCAGCAAAGTAACTTTCTCTTACAGTAATGACTGCTGGCATGAAGTCACAGGTAATTGCGACCAACCAGCCGTTGCAATGATGGATAGAAGCACAATTTCCCATTATTTTTCATTAAATAAGCATGACACTGTTTGTGTTGGTACAATTTCTTTATTGACTTGGTAACTTCATGATCAAGGAGTGAAAAGGTAAAATGAAATTAATGTTTTTTTATTCTTAACTTTGACACATTACTTCCATCACTTATTGACATTCAGACCAGTGCTCAAACATGTACAGTTTGTAAGCAAGTGTCAATTGTTTTACATGTC
This sequence comes from Clarias laeviceps, assembly GCA_030014305.1. Classification (NCBI taxonomy): domain Eukaryota; kingdom Metazoa; phylum Chordata; class Actinopteri; order Siluriformes; family Clariidae; genus Clarias; species Clarias laeviceps. The sequence continues at coordinate 26,458,240 of JAQMYJ010000039.1, forward strand.
AATTTTCATAAATAGTGTTTACATATATTGTATACATATCAGGTGTGATAATAAAATATTACTTGATTCATTTAAATCAGTAACTGCCTTTGGAAACCTATTTTGGGAATCCTGAGCATTAGGCATGAATAAAATATAACAAAATCATACA
>JAQMYJ010000039.1:26470096-26480909 GCA_030014305.1 Clarias laeviceps
GCACTGTCGGCATCACAACTTTGCAGATAGTTTATGTTCACATACAGCTACATGACACACTGCATGAAAGATCATATGTGAAAACGCATAATAGGGCCACTTTAAAGTATGTTTAAATCAATAATTTAATCATAACGGATTAATTGCTGTAAACCTGCATGTACTCTTCAAATGATTCATTGAGTGTATTTGTCTAAATAGAATTAAGTAGCAATACCCATGCTTAGGGCAGCTATGCAATATTTGTATTTATTAAATTTTTATTTAATTTATTTACATTCCACTGATGTGTACAAGGATTCTTAATTTTGTGCCTAAAAATCAATTGTATGCAATGCTGATAAAAGAGGCCCAAGGTGTCCACAGTTTGGCAGCTTTCCTGGATGATTGTACCTGCTCTGTCCATGTTTATGGGCTGACCTACTGGGTATTAAAAGTGCATGGCTTCTATTACATAAGGGATAAGTACGGCCTCTAAGTCTATGATTTTGTGATGACAACCAATGTACTTGACAATGAGGTCAGGTAAAGCACGGGAGCAGAGGGCTCTGTGGTCACACACACACACACACACACACACAGCCTCAAATTATGTAAAACACCCCATTAATGATATGTAGAAAGTTGAATAAAACTATATAATTATGCAACCATAATGCTTTTACTTATATTTGAGCATTTTCTGAGGAGACAGAGCATATTTAATTTATCAGGTATTTTTACTTACTTGTCAAAAAAGGCTAAGGCATTAGATTAGCTAAGTAAACCAGACGAGTTATATTTGCTTGACTTTAGATATTATGCAGTAGTAAAGTTCTGATTTAAAGGTCTCTATTGAACCTTAGATAGCCCTTTGATGTTCAGTAGTGAGAACCTGTTGGTATTAACATACAGGTACTAGAACTTACAACACCTACAGCCTCATGTACTGTAGCTTTTACATTAATTTTATGTCTATTTTTTTAGACATAATAGTTTGCACACACATTTGCAGCATGCTTAATTCTATTCAGTTAGTCCTCTAAACATGCAAATTCTAACAAATATGTATCATTATTTATTTTTATTAATTTTATATATTTTATGTGAGGTGAAATTCTGTCCATGCATATTTTTTTTAGTGCATATATTCCCCCAAAAAGTGTATCTACTATATTTCCATAAGAGGTCATTTCAAAATAATAGCTAAGAGACAGTTTTATTTCAGCTTATATTTACTTTAGCAGGTCCAAACCTCACACACACTTGGCATTGGCATTTATTTACTTGAACTAGAATCAAATGTCTGGTAGGTGTCCACAACGTTCTCAAAATACGTTGCTTTTTTTTACTCATTCTTTTTAACAGAACTGGTATAACTAAGTCGGGTTTCAGGGGCTCCTTGCTCATACACACTTTTTCAGTTCAGTTCAAAATTTTTCTATGGGATTAAGTTCAATGATTTGTGATGGCCACTCCAATACTTCCACATTGTGCAGTAAGTGCTGTATAGAAAAATTGCTACTACAATACAGTGCTACCACCTCCATGCTTGGGCTAGTGTCCTTCAGATTAAACTCCTTACAGTTTTCTCTTCAAACATAGTAGACCTTATTATGACCAAACTAATAAAGTTTTGTTTAAATGTATTACTTTATCTAACTAGAACAAAAAGAAAAGGCTGGTGATCGCCTATCTGGCTTTTCTACCTATCTCAGAATCAGAGTGTGGCTTCTTTCTTTGGTGGGCAGCCTTTCAGTCAATGGTAATACACTTTTTCGGCTGCTCCTGTTAAAGTCGTCACAGCGGACCACTCCATCCGTAAACAACTTGGTACTGATTTTACACTACCTGCCCTTCTTGACACAACCCTCTCATTCTTCCAACCAGGCTTTAGTAGTATAGCGTGTGGCAACAACCAACAGCAGGTCTCAAACTCGAATCATCACTTCATCACCAGATCAACAACCTAGAGCCGTAGCAACCTGAGCCACCACTCCCCTCCCCTAAGTTATACACTGAGCAGCTATAACAATACCTTGCAAAATAATTAAGCCCAATATTGTGTAGGTTCAAGACTTCTGGGGGTGTGCTATGGTGTCTGTCACCAAGAAGTTAGAGGTGGATTGTTTGCATCCTCTGGATTGTGGGGTGGGGCCTCCATGGATCAGACTTGTTTGTTTGGAGAACACCATGAAAGTTCAGTCGACTTGAGATCTTTTGGAATTTGAAGGTTGTGTCCACAATCTTGAACTCTTTGTCTGCTAAGATGCAAATGCAGCATGCTGTGCAGCATTGGCTTTTGTTTGGGATCAGACCGGATGGATTAGATGAGCCTTGGGTGCCCATGATCCTGTCACTAGTTTAGTCAGTCATGAATCAGTCATGATTTTAAGGCTGGTCGTTGTAGAGGTCTCTGTACATGGTAGATGAACACAGTATGGGCACCTGATGCCTTCAACTCATTTACCACTTTCTTTGTAGTTGTCTTTGGTTTTTGTTGAAACTTTCAGACAAAAGTTTGTTCAACCCTGGGGGTTATTTTGGGCCCCTGCTTGAATTGTATAGCATTCTGTGTGATCACAAGAATTTCATATCCACATACAGTTTCTTTGTAAAGATGCACGTTACATTAAGTTTGTTTGGAATTTGTTTATAAAAAGAACTAGACTTGAGCTTTTTTTTTTTTTATTCGGGGGTCTCACTTAAATTGCTTCAATTTTCCCATGGTATCAAGTGCAGATAGGCACTGTCTCTATATGTAGATGCTTAAATAAAACTACATGTGCACGGCTTGTTAACCCTTATTTGGCAACTGTAAGTCCAACTAGAAACTTCTAAAAGGCATTAAATTGATCTCTGAAACTTTCCACACTGTTTAAAGAAACAGTCAACTTTATGTACACTGACTGTTGATTTTGCTATAGAGAATTAAATCTAAAATATTTAAAATATAGTTTTAAAATGGTGTCTGATGTCAGCACAGTAGATTCACTAAAGGACTTGCCAAAAGTAATGTATGGTGTCATGACATGTCTGAGGTTGGGCATCCTTAGCCTAGGTGTATGTAAACTCAACTGTAAAAACGAAAAGCATTGAACCCACTTAAACATTTGCATTATTATTCATCAGGCATCAAAAAGCAGTTATTCACCAACTTCTATGAATTATTCACTAAATATAATGAAGCTGGAAAATTGCGAGTGTAAGTCAGGACCTGCAGTCCAAGGAGCTAATCAGGTAGCGTTAAATGTAGGTAAACAGTTAGCTAATCAGGTAAACAGTTAAAGCCCTGTCTGATTTTATAGTCAACAAACCTCAACTCCAAAGAAATTATAATTTAAAATTAAAGCCTTGTCATATTAAAGCACAGTATTAAAAAGATTGACAGAGAGAAAAACTCCTCACAAGACAAGCACAAGAGGCCAGAAGACAGATAAATGAGATGTATGAAGATATCACATTTCTCCCGTCTCAGCCAGCGGCACTCGTGCCCATTTTTCAGCGAGCGATGATAACTCTCCAACCCATGTGTGCTGCAGCCGAGCTCGAGTTTCTCCCCCCTTGTGACAAATGATGGGACATCCCTTACTCTCCTATCTTAATCAGTCTGTCTGCTCCATCTAGGTCTCTCCACTAAGAGCTAACCTTTCAAATTTATTCACGTCACTCTTAATCCAAGCTAACTGCAAATGTGGACGTGATTAAAGCGGCAAACTTAGTTAATGTTTTGCAGATTGAACACTTTGTTTTTTAAGTAAAGGAAAGTTTCAGCAGGCTTTTTAGCTGCACTAGAACCATCTAGTTATTATTCATTTGAATTTGGTATTTGTTTGATTTAATGATCGCATATAGATGGTATGATGGCCATTTTATGAATTTTTTTGTTGTTCAAAAAATCTGACCCAGACATTTTTATGTAAATGTCATTTGATGTACATTTAGGAAACATTAACAGAAACAAATTAAATGCAGTTAACTCTCCAATGTAAATGCTAAATTGTATGGAAATTGGGATTTAGAAAGTATTTTCTGATAGTGATTTAAATCCAACAAGAACACAGGCAGGCGGAAAAGCCACTGGTTGTGTGTGATGGTTGTACATTAGTTTGGAGGACTTGTAGTTTAGAGGGGAAGTTTAAATCGAGGGAAACTATAGCACATCAATAGTGATTGCGAAATATCTCCTACTGTATAGGTAAAATAAACAACAGCCCAATATTTTAGTTTATTTTCTATGATTCTTTTAGTTTGATTGTTACTGCAGGCATGTGTTTTCTGTTTGTCTGTGCAAGCATGTTGTTTTATGTTGGGGTTTACCGTACAGTGGTAATTTGGTGTTTTGTTTTTCGCTCCCTCATACCCCCATCAGTTCCCTTGGTTAATTTAGTCTTGTTGTTGCAGTACTGCAAGTCAGTTTTGGGAATAACATCCTCCTAAAAAGATTAAAACATGCTGTATTTATTAACACATTAAAACATAACCACATACTTATTTCTCTCAATTGCTTTCAGTAACCACTTATCCTGATCACGGTCCTGGATCCAGAGCTTTTCCCAGAAACACTGGGTGTGACATGTACACGTGTGCAGAAGTACACAAATTACTCATTCATTAGACAATTCAATTGTTTGAGTGCAGTCCTGTGATTTAATACACTCTTTCAGAATCCTCTTTTCTTGTATTTTATTAAGCGCTTACATACCACTTGTGTGTGTGTCTGTATTATAACAACAAGCGACATGCATATACAAAGAACCATTTTGGAGATACTAGTCCAAGTATGACACTGACAAACTCTCTTGATAAATGGCCTCAGATACCACTCTGAGCAGGCTGTTTTTCAACCATTTTGATGCACAATGGCTCCGCCTTTAAAAATGTCCTACAACTCATGTGGGTCGCTTTTCATACATTCTGCTTAAAAAAAAATCTGACTGACTTTGCAAGGAAAAGATATGCTTCCATAATCATTCCTTGATAATTTCCTAAGATAAGAGTGATATATGGGAAGGATCCCAAACCACAGGCGTAATGCTGTTCTTTGGTTGCATGTCTGCAAATGAAGCTGTCAAAAAAGGTAACCTTTACAGCTTCTCTGTACAGCTCTTTATTCAGCCAAATGAATGGATTGTTCATTTGTTCATCGCAATGGTGGAAAATATTAGAGAATGGCTTTCAAAAGATAAAGGATATAGGCTCCTCCTCAATGGTTTCTTCATAGCCTGCAGTGATCCATTCATAACTTGTCGGAATTGCAAGTTCAGGCACGGACTTGCACAAACAGTCCCCCTCAGACTGGAGTCAGTATCTGAATTCTGACCTGTTTATTCTTTGTAGTATTTTTACCCTTTTCTTATTGTGAAAATGATATGTTGTCGGTGTGATCCATCTGTTATGACATGCAGGTGCAGGTACATGACTATTAAACAGGAAGACTTTAGGAAATAAATGTCACGCTTGCATAACCAAACCTACAGGCCATTTATACTGTATATAGAAATGGCTACACAAATCATGTCCCTGGTCATTGTCACAGAACGGCTTTGTCCTGCAAAACACGGCGGAAACAGGAGAGAGCACGCCAGGGGTGATGTCCTCTCCAAAATCCACAAATTAGCCCTGTTTAATGTCAGCCAAGGTACGAGCTCATTGATGTGTGTGTATAAATATTCAAGGTGTAAAAGTGGGAACTTCATGGCAGTGCTTCAAGTGTGATGGAGAACTGGAGAAGGAGGCTTCCTCTTCTTCTCACTAGTCATCATGTAATCTCTCGGTATAAATCAACAAATAGTTACTTGAAATTATGCCATATTAAACTTAATTGAATCATGTCAGATTGTTAATAATGCAGGAAGATATAAGATACATTGGTTGATGATATTTAAAATATAACCAGATATAAATACATAAAGTGTTATAAACAGGCACAAACACATATACAACAAAAGGTCATGTGATTTGTCTGCTTTCATCAAGCTGACAGGACAACCAAAGTCCAGATTCATTAACGTGTCCAGCATTTAAAGTGTGCATTCACTGAATTTAAATTGTTCAAAGCACTGCAGCTGTTCAGAGCAAAATAAAAGGTGTGGAAACAGGTTCACCAGAAGAGAATAGGCTGAGTAGCAGGTGAGAAATAAGTGAATTAGTGTGAACACCTGTAATGAGAGCCAGGCTGTATCTAAAGGATCAGATTGCAGTACAGATTTGTAGCTAGGTTTTGATTTGGCCTGGTGCTTGCAGTCTGACAAAATGGGCTGCCCTTAAGTTTGCTGCTTGCTTTTTGTAAGAAATATAACAGTGTCATTACCACCCTCTTAGGCCTGACTCACTCACTCACTCACTCTCACTCATGATCTATACTGATTTATCCCGTATACTGTACAGGGTCACAGGGGCTCACCGGCCTCTATTGTTTGAAATAAATGAGAGGTCTCATAAATATATTTAATATTTAAAAATTATTGTATATTTTAGTTGTCATGAGCTGGCTTGGCAAAGATGGCAGAATCAATGTATGTATGCGTGCCATTTCAGAGGACAGATGCATCCACACTAAAGTCTGATCGAAGGCATGTGTAATTATGAATGTGAACCATTTTTGCACATTACACGCTTATGGGCATTTGCATTTTCACTCATTCTGGACACCATGGACACTTATGGACATTGCACACCTGCACATTCATGCACATTTGCACCTATTTCTATTTAATTTGTGCTCATTGCACATAAACACATTAATGCATATTTGTACAGCTAGGTTTTTCTTATATTTTACATTTTGTTTCATCCTCTATAGCTATTTTTTCCTTAGCTAGAGTTTTTCTATATTTTATTTCTTATTTTATTCCATATTTATTTTCTATTAATAATATTTTTAAGGTCGTTTAAGCATTTCACTGCATATCGTACTGTGTATGACATCTGAAAATGAATTGAAAATGTATTTTAAATTTGAATAGTCATAACATGCTAATCTGATCGAACCAAATAAAGCGGAATTGAACAATGTGGAATGTAAGGTGTAGTAGATATAATAATGTTCATAAGGATGTGAGTGTATATGTTATGCACCTCTACAGTGCAGGCATCACAGCTGATGAAGGTGATCTGCCCCAGGACCCCTTTGGGAAAGGTGAGCATTTGTGTGTCGAACAGTTAAGTGTGCGCTCAGTGAACGGTTACGAATCACTTAGTACCTTTTTAAATGCCTTAAAATAACCCAGAGAATTGGGAGCACTTATTTATCCAGTCCTTTATTTTTGTTTTGAATATGATTTGTAGCTTTCTTAGTAATGCATTTCTGTTCGCCATGTGGCAGTGGCAGGTCAGTGGCAGGTTTAACCATAGTGGTCAGATGTTCCAAATTTGAATGCAAGTGAACCCATTTGGCCATTAAACAAGGCCTTTAACCCACAGCTAAAAAGCTTGATGGCTGAACTTTGTTGGGTGTCGAACACTTTGATATACATATGCACCACACTATATAAAGCATATTGTACGTTATATAAAGCATATTGTACGTTATATAAAACATTTTGTATATTATATATTGAAATCCAGAATGCTGAAAGTTCATGCATACACACCTCCTCCTCACAATGAGATTTTTATTTGCGGTGGCACATTGGCGTAGGGGTTGGCGAGGGTTGCACGTCCTTGGTCGAGTGTTTGATTCCTGCCTTGGGTCTGTGTTTGTGGAGTTCATCCCATGCTTAGGTCAAATGGTTTTCCCAAATGTTGATTAGTTGGAGGGGTACGTGTTTGTGTGCTCTGTGATGGATTGGCACCCTTTCCATGGTGTACCCCACCTCATGTCCCAAGCAGTATAGAAGATGAACTATGAGATCTTTATTCCTGTCAGAGTTTAATGCTAATTGAATGATAATCACTCTTTATTGCAGGACATGGCTTCATTTATAAATAACTTTTCCTTTGCAAGATTCAAACTCTGTTATATCAATGTGATGTCTTTACGGCATCACGTGTGCTATTTATAAAATAGTGGCTTCTCTAGGTAAACGAAGGGTCAGAAGATTGTGCAAAGTGTACTAACGAGAAAGATGAACTATGGCAAGGTGAGTGTTGCCTTCACAGGGTATCATGCTGTGGGAAAGCAGTTAGAGTAAGAAAGTGAGAAACAGTCATGACAGGCTGAGTGAAAGGAAGACAGAGAAACCACTCCGGGCTATACTGTTGACGCATATTGAGTTTCATATATCTGCATTCATATGTGTTTATCTCTCCACATTCGTGTTAGATTTTGGCATTTTTAGCTAGTTGAGACATTTCAAAGAGACATCAAGGAAGTTAAAAGAGTGAACATGAGACAAGTTGTCTCTACTAAAATGAGTGCAGAATATATTTTTAGATTGTACTTAAAATATATTTACTGCTTTCGCATCAGGAGCACTTTGTTTGCACAGCTGGAGAAGGACTTTTGTTCAGAATGTCTCAAAAAATTTTGTGCGCTACACGTTTAATTCATACACTGCGGTTATTTGCTGGAAGCACATAATTAGCTCCTACTTTGGTTACACTTTAATGTTTTATTTTGGAAGGTTTTGCCAAATGGTACACATGGGGAATTCTCCCTGTTTAATTCTAAACCAACATTTAAATACACAGAATGCTGGCAACAGAAAGTTCATTCATTTCAGAGCAGTGTTCTTGAAATCATCATGAACTCAAGGCATATTTGCTGCTTTTTGTCAGTACTTTTGTTTTTGTATACACTGGCCATATCTTGTGAATGACTGAGTATGTTTCATGCAGTGTATCAACTCTCACACGCTATTGTTTACAGCACGCGGTGCTACGCTGCTTTCATCATTCCAGCCAATGCGATCAGGTTCGTTCTAGCCTGCCCTAGCTCTCTTCAACGCATGCATACACTCCTCCCTCAGCCCAAGGGGTTCCTCCCTCACTTGGTCCCACCCTGCCTGTTTCCTTCAAACAGAGGGAGCATTGTTCTCGCTGCTACCTGGGCAGGAGGCGCTCTGTCAGTCAACAGGCCGCAAAATAAAGGTTAGGGGGAACAGTGGGCGGAGGGGAAGACAGGGAAAGAGAGAAAGTGTGAAAACAAGAAGGTAAGAACAACACAAAAGATCAAAATGAAACACACGTGAGAGTGGGATTGTGTCTGTATGTGTGTGTGTGTGTGTGTGTGTGTGTGTTAGTTATGTCAAGAACCGCCCCCATCCAAATACCCCCCCCGCCCCCCGCCAAATAGCTACCTAGCTCTTTTTTTTTTGCACATTTCCCATAAACATTCCTCCCTGAGTTTGATTATTGCCTATTTATTAGTCCTTAAATCTGGTTGCTGTCAGCCAGAGATCAGCTCACAGCAGGCGTGTGTTGTGGACAAAGGTAGCTCTGTTGCTCCAGACGTGGCATTGCCATGTAAATTGAAGCGCTGCCAAGAACTCTGACAGCACCCCACTACACTTTCCCCACCACCACCTGAAGCTTATTAAACATAAATCTGGGCAGCCCCACTGATGTAACTTAAAACCCATATTGACTTAAAGGAGGAGCACAAATAAATCTTTCTGCTCTCTCCCTCTCTCTCTCTCTCTCTCTCTCTCTCTCTCTCTCTCTCTATATATATATATATATATATATATATATATATATATATATACACTGTATATGGTCATGGGCACTTGCTGCAGACAATTTCTATATAAAACTCTATATATAGTTTTCCACATTTTATCTTTCACATTAGAAAGATGTGAGAGCCTCCATCATTTTCAAAATGGAGAGACATGGAAAACAACCAGCAGCCTTTTCCCTTGGGGAGATGGGAAAGACTTACAGATGGACAACCATCACTGCAGCACTTTATTGTACAGCAGCCAGACAGAAGCTCTTACTCACTAAAATGCACGTGACAGTGTGCTGGAAGTTTGCCAAAAAGCACCTAAAGGAATCTCAGAGTATGAGAAACAAAATCCTCTGGTCAAACAATGATTAAACTATTTGGAATCAGGAAATCGGGCACTGCACATCACCTTATTGAATCCATCACTGCAGTAAAACTTGGTGGTGGCAGCATTATGCTTTTGGGATGTTTTCCTGGGTCTGGGAGATTACTCAGTATAATGGGAAAATTGATGCAGATAAAATAAAGAGCTATTTTGAGTAAAAACCTTCAACATAGTGCTCAGGATTTACAGTTTAACAAGACCTTAATGCCAAGAAAACACAGTAACGGCTTCAGAACAACTGTGTGAAAATCTTGGAGTGGTGCACACTGTAAACCCGAATAAGTTGGCAAAACACGAAAAATTTGAGGTAATCGGTTACATCAAATTTTTTGAGTAATGATGTTTCCAGTTTTAAGTAAACGGAACTATGAGTTTTTGAGTTTGTTGTACATATTAATCATTCTTTATTTGCATTATTGAGTGGCCTAACTCATACTATTTAATAGTAATTATCTTTTTTTTAATTGTTGCAAATTAAAGAAATTGTTCTTGGTCTTTCGGTTGCTCCCGGCAATGGGTCGCTACAGAGGACCATCCAGTCCACACACAAGCTTGTCACAGGTTTTACGCCAGATGCCCTTCCTGACACAACCCTCCCATTTTATCTGGGCTTAAGACAGGCACTTCATTCAGTTGTTGGGAATCGAACCCGGACCTTTCATATGGCAGGCGAAACACCTACCACTGAGCCACCAGTGCCCTATTGCCCTGATGACATCAAACACAAAATCGCTAGTCTGAAATATTTTAAGTTGGTGTAACTTTAAGGTGACAGTTACTGTTACTTAAGTACTTGCAATTACTTAAAATATCAAATTTGTTCAGCTAACTTGAAA
>JAQMYJ010000039.1:26481009-26491075 GCA_030014305.1 Clarias laeviceps
CTACAAACTCATAAATACCAAAAAGTTCTAAATACTCATCAAGGTCTATTAATTTGAACTAATTGTAATTATTTAAGGTAACAGTACTCAATATGTTCAATTACTTTGAGCATTAGGGTTTACAGTGCAGCCAGAATCTGGACCTGAACCAAATAGAGCATCTCTAGAGAGACCTTAAAATGGCTGTGCACTGACCCTGCCCACCTAACCTGGTTGAGCTTAAACTGTTTCACCAAGAAGAATGGAAGAAATGTGAAATGGAAGAAAAGTGGGCCATGTTTGTCATTCACAAGCAGCCTTGAGCTGTCATTGCTGCCAAAGGCGCTTTATTCAAGTACTAAGTAATGGGTAAGAATACTTACATGTAAATGGGATATTTCTTTGTTTTTGAAAAACCAATTTTTGATTCACAAAATCACCAATTAACAGCACCACAGATTAGAAGGCTTTACAGTTCATAAGTATCAGATAAATCTCAACAATAACTGGTCATTGGAGATTATTGTATAATTTGGACGCCTTCACCATTGCTTTACAATGTAGAAAGAAATAAAAATCAGGAAAGACCATGGAGTTAGAAAGTGATCCCAAACTTTTGAGTGGTAGTGTATATACAGAGATCATGCACAAGTGAGATGCTGCCACACGCTATGACTATGAAATGCTAGCAAAATCACTCCATAAAAAGATATAGATTTAATCTGGATAAGAGCGTCTACCAAGTGCCTAAATGTAAATGTAAATGTAAATAACAGGAGTAGTGGACATTTCTTCAATTATAGTCCTTTAGACCTTTCCTTTAAAGGTGCATTAGTCAAAGATGGTTTAACATATATCAAGATTAACTGGACTCCATATTAATTTAAACACATCATCTTTTATATTGAACTTCCAGCAGCCTAACTCACAGTAGGACTGCAGCTCAATCCCTGCCATCTGGTATCACCCAAATGACGATGGATTCCCTGTTGAGTCTGGTTCCTCTGAAGGTTTCTTCCTACTACCAACTCATGGAGATTTTCCTTGCCACTCACCCTCGGCTTGCTCAACAGGGACAAGTGGACAATCTGACAATCTGATTATTTTAATTCATATACATTTTCTCACATTCCATCACATTTCCATAATTTTGATTCTGTAAAGCTGCTTTGCAACTATGACCATCGGTAAAAGCGCTATACAAATACAATTGAAATTAACGATTAAGTAAGTTCGTATCTTTTTAGAAAAAGATATGCGTGGCATGAAGAGATGTTGTGAAGGATTAGGGTGTGTATAGGGGATCTGTACACAAGCAAGCACTCTGGACAATAAAATGACTTTTATCAGTCATAATGCACTGAAACCATTGATCGAAATATTTTCCAGTTTATTTGTACATGAGTGAAAAATAGACTGTTTAAAAGCCCTACATGAATTCCACCATAAGTGGTGAAATCTGGAGCAGTAAAAGACAAATTAATGTCTGTGCAAATTTAACTGCATATTTGTAGACCAACGTGTACATATTACATTATTAATCAGAGATAATCATGTAATTAACTAGCAATGGTTAATCATTTAAAATCAATTTAGGATCTTGTGAAAAATGCATTCATGTTTAATCATTGTTTACCTATTTGGATCAGTTCATAGCTTAATTACTGTTGACCTGTGGAGGATTCGCGTTTAGTCTAGGAAATGTCTCAGGTTGGCAGGGAGCTTTGTTTGGGTTTCACAGTGCATGATGTCTTTGTGAAAAGAGCCTGCTTGGATGGCACCTCTATAGAACAGCTGGTCATACTTCACTGAACAGAGGACAGGAGTCCATGAAACCTGAGGAGATATTCAAATAGGTTTCACGTCAGGTGGAAAGCAGATGGATCTTATGACCACACCACAGGGCAGTATTTCTCTTTGTTGTACTTTGGCTGATGTGACCATGTGGTTAAAAAAAAGTGTTACTAGAATTGAACTCATTAATTAAAACACAGTAAATAAACACTTGGTAAAGGTTTCTAGTATGATTTTGTGATTTGAAGAAAAGACCATATATTTGACAAATACAATACCAGGTAGTAAAAATACAGTTTGGAAAGTGACAGGGTTTTAAGTATATATTTTTTTTATTAAGGTATTATTCTAGATCTAGATTTAGATCCAGTTAAAGTTTATTGTTTAAAAGTTGAATAGATTTGAGTGACCTGGTCTTTACATAAGCGTTGAGACTCTGTATATCAGCTATGTCACTGTGGTCCAGACGATTTGGTTGTGACAAAGGATTATGGTGGGAGTTGTGGCACACTGATGAAGAGACAGGGACAATAAGATCCAGTATTGCATACAAAAGAAACTACAGGGCTGCACTAAAGTGAATGAAGGAGAAAGCTATTGCATGCAAAAACAAAACAAAACAAAAAAAAGAAACAGCATTAAAGCAATTATAATAAGAAAGAAAGGGAAGCATATAAAAAATGTCTTGTTCGTTTGGCAGCTGTAAGGTCAATCTGATGCTTCGATAAAGTCATTAGAAAAGCTTGTCCTAACCTTGAACAATTATACCTCTTATACGAGAAAGCTAATGCAAATTCTTTCAAATTGGCATGTCTGAGAGAACAGAAGCCATGCAATATCTCACAAAGACTAGCAAATTAAATCCTAATAAAAAAATTCTTACTGAAATAAAGTTGGTAAAGGTGATATGTAATAAAACATTTTTTTTTTTTATTATGGCACACATATGTGGGAAGCAGGCAGCCTACAAAGCAGATATGGAGTGACCCTTGAGAACAGTCTGGCAATGAGGTTTAGATATTGCAAACACACCTCTAATAAATGTCAAAAAACCCCAACCATAATGCAAAAACACAAAACAGAGCATGTAAATTATCTGTGGCACTGCAAAGCGCTACCATGCAACGACAGCTCTAAAGCATGACATTTTCATTTCGGTGGAAAATCTGAGTGATCCGAGCTCGCAATAAAAAAGCAGGCCTCTGGTTTTGATGTGCGCATTTAAGAGTGATGGAGGGTGGTATGCTGAAACAGAAAGGGGATACTGTAAAAAATATGTGCGTGTGTGTGAGTGTGTGTGTGTGTGTGTGTGTGTATGTGTGTGAGAGAGAGAGAGAGAGAGAGAGGTGTTATAAACCCAGAACATACACAAAGGACTCACTGTGCTAGGATGGCCTGTAGGTCACAGGCACACATATGCACACATTCACTTGCTCGGGATGTCTCCAGCTTCCAAAATAAAATAAAAAAGCTGTACATTAATGATGTTACGTCAAATAAGCAGTCTTGCAAGGGAAAATGTGAGCCAAGATGGGGAAACGCAAGAGTTCTGAGAGGGTAGAAAGGGATAAAAAAAAATGAAAAACTTCATCTGTGTGTTTGAATGCAAAAGGTGTGATGATAGATAGATAGATAGATAGATAGATAGATAGATAGATAGATACTTTATTGATACCAAAGGAAATTTCCAACATCCAGTAGCAAGGATAGTAACATAGTAGATGATAAGTAGATAAAATGAATATGACTGTAGACAGTGATAATGTTATGAGGGAGTGCAACATGTTTAACTGAGGAAGTGTGTTGGTACGGAGGACAATCCAAGAATTGACCATTAACCATGACCAAGAATTCCAATCACATCCACAGGAATCGTAAAGAGGTGTTAAAGCAGCGTAAGGTCCTGGGAACTAAGGATTTCCTGAGTATGTCAGTGGAGGAGCTCTGTGAAAAACGTCTGCCACTGAACATGCTTTTCTGCTTGGCAAAAGGTCCATACAGAGGGTGATTGGTGTTGGACATGACGGACAGCATTTTGTTCAAGGTCCTCCTTTCCAGCACCAGGTCCAGTCGAGTGGCATCTCTGCATTTAAGGTTTCCTCACCAACAGACTACAGCATAAGAATACTGTCCATCCCTGATTGATAGAACTTCCTTTTTCCTAAGGGCTTCCTAAGATTCTAAAGAGCCAACATACGACTCTGACTCTAACATCCGACTCTGACTCTAACATCCGACTCTGACCCTGACATCCAACTCTGACCCTGACATCCGACTCTGACCCTGACATCCGACTCTGACCCTAACATCCGACTCTGACCCTAACATCCGACTCTGACTCTAACATATGACTCTGAATCTAATTCTGAGAAATCGAAGAACATTATCCTCAAAACATCTTTTCCTTTGTTGAGGTGTGAGTAGGCCTGATAAGGAAGGTCTATAATGGCATCATTAACTCCAACCTTCTCCTGGTAGGCAAAATGCAGGGATCCAAAGCATGACAGACAAGAGGTACGAGTAGTTTTATAAGCAACACTTGCCTCAATTTATTGACTCATTTGTGGTGCACATCATGTTTTTAGCAAGGCCACATTGCTCAACATTATGCCACTTGGGAACAAAGTACTGTAGTAAAGTAAGAGAATTCTCCCCAAATGGGTTGCATTGCAGAGCACCATTTACACACACGTTTACAGTTAAGGGTAATAAAGCATAACCGGTTCATCTTCCTGCATTTTGGACTGTAGTAGAGGAAAAGTAAATCTTGAAACAGGCAGGAGCTCAGAACCCCCGTGGAACCTATAGCTGTAAAACATAAGGCTGTATCAGTACCAGGAATACAAATTAAATTCAAAGTATTTGCACCATAACATGATTGATTGTGGGAAAATGTCTTTGAATGCTTATCACATTTTCTTTGTGTGTTTTGATTAGTGTAGTAAGGTAAAGTACACTGACAAATACATACAAATGCATTAACAACCTCTATCTAAATAATACTCTTCAGGTTCCTTATGAATACAAGTTTTCCCAGGATACCGGAGCCATGAACTGCTTCATATCAGAAACGCTGAGCTTCCAAGGAAGTCCTTTAAAGGTCCAAACATGTAGAAATGGCTTTGGGTGAGCTGAGGACTGTACAGGAGATGTGGCAATATCTGAATGATTGTGTGGACATTTCCCACAGACTTATGCACCTCTTCTGCAAGTTTTTCAAGGATCAGGTAATTTCCAAACCACCTCGACCGGGATCATCATTCATGGACGTACAGGCTTTTTTTTACAACATTTGCACAATTCCAATGTTTTTATCAATGTCTAAGTGTAAATGTCAATAACCTTTATTCACAAGTACTTATTTGTAGTAGTGTAGTGAGAGATTTCATAAAGATGAGAGAAAAAGCACTTCATGGACACAAATCGAGTAATATGATTTTATAACACCACAGATGAATAGGGAAAAAAGTGAAATAGTGCATAATGTACATGTTTTAAGGTGAAGAATCTGCTCTATTTGAAATTAATGAAAGGTTTACTGCTTTAAGTGAAAATTATTGAAAGAGGACCGTCTGGTAAACCTGATGGTGAGTGTAATGAGCGTGTGCAGCATTTATCCTGTGCAATCAAACTCAACAACCTTTTCACCTCCTTAAAGATTAGTCCTTAAGGTTCAAAAGCGTTAGAGAGTGATTTTGTTTGTTGATTTGCAAGTCAGATCTCATGCAAATTTTGTAGGAATTCTAATCAGGCAGATTTGTTTAGATCCAGATTAACTACTAACACCATTTTACTTATCATTCCTCATTATGCAAATGAGAGGCCTTGTGTCAAATTCAATAAATTTGCATTTGATATTCGTTATTTTTTCTTATTAAAATTGTTTAGTGCGAGTCCGTTTTACAGAACACAGATGTAACTTTCAATCAATTATTTAATAAAAAAAAATATATGAAAAAGGTAAAATCACATATTCTGGTAGCAGTAAAATGCTTTTTTTGGTAATTTTTGGGTAATTTTGTTGCTGGCGCATATCTGAGTTTTTTGTTAGAATTTGTTGCTTGCTAGCATTATGTATCTACTATATTATAACTACTATAATATACTATTTCTATATATAATATACTGTACATATCTCTTTATATAGTTAATATTTTGTTTTAAACAATAACTACTCCTAATGAATGCTATGATTTCAGACAGAGCCTTATTTTTGTGGTTTTAACTGGAAAAAATAGTCAGAAGAATGTTGATAAGTGCAAATCAGATGATTCCACACTTACCCTGTGTAAACTTCTATATTAAAAACAATAATTCTAAACACAATTAACATTGTTTTGCACAACATGATTTACAGGGTAACAAAAAAAATCTTTTTAAAAGAAAGAACCATTACCTATTGCAGATTGCAGTATTTAGTTAACACATATGCAATCTGTATTTTACCAATTTTATTATTAAATAAGATTTGTGCATTTAACATATTATATTTACGAATCATTTCTCTAAGGTTTAACTATATCAACAAATAGTCTACATTGCTGTATTTGGATTAATTTGCATTTATTGGCATGGCACCACGGAGGTTGGTGTGTGGAAACAAAGAACTATTGAGGGAACGGTGTTGATGTAACTTAGTATAGATATATCAGACAACAGAATACACTGCAGCTACATTGTCTGTCTGTTGTAGAATAGACAAGTTATTGAGCTGCATCAAGCAAAGGAAACAACTAAGGAGATTACTGGATTCCTTGAAATAGCTGGAACTGTATTAAGGACCCTTCAACACATTATCAAAACCTGGAAGGTTAGTGCTGAACCAGAAATGCTGTGGAAGAAATATAGATGGAAAAGAAAAAAAAAAAGTCTACACCAGAGCGATTCTGCTGTCTGATATATCTGTGCTAAGTTACATGTTCTGATGTACCTGTGTGCATCAGGGTAAGAAGTGAAGCACATGAAGCGATGCACACGTCATGCATAGTGGCCACTGTACAAGTCTCTGGAGGCAGTGCTTATGATCTGGGGTTGCTTTAGTTGCTCTGGTCTAGACTCAAAAAACGGTATGTGGCAATGAAATGAGGTCAGCTGATGACCTGAATGTACTGAATGACCAGGTTATCACATCTTTGGAGTTTTTCTTCCCTGATGCCACAGGCATCAAAGGACTCCAGGACTCAAATTGTGAAAGAGTGGTTCTGTAAGCATGAGGAATCATTTTCACACATGAATTGGACACCATATTGTGTTCTGTAATCAAAGCTAAATCCGGTCAAATAAAATCTTACCATATGTGTCTTTTTTTTTTTTTTTTTGACAAGCAGGGTTAAAGTATGGAAGCAGTCTACTCGAAATCATATACAACACAGAGGCTTACATGCAGTGACCTGTGATATGAGTTCACACCAAATATGACAATATTTGGCCATAATAAAAAAAAAGAAGAAGAAGAAGAAGAACAATAATAATAATAATAATAATAAAAAACATGTCAAATAAAATTAATCAGAACATGTCAATTCATCACGACATGCCAATAGAAGCTGTAGTCCCAGAAAAATACTTGTCATTCCAATGCACTGAGGTCAATGTGTTTTGACAGCTTGAGAGGAGCTGTTCACAGCAAATAATCATCACTATCTCTTTTTCTCGATGGGAGTGTGTTTTGGGGAATCAGATGGAAGGGATTTTTTGCATTCTTTTAAAGATAAAAATAACCCCTGTGTGAAAAGCTTACCTGTGAATTTGAGTCTCATTTATCACTAGTTTGCATTTTCTTTATATACATGCAATGCTAATATCTTAATCTAGCCATTGTACTGTAGGTTAATGCGTGCATGTGTGTGTGTGTGTGTGTGTGTGTGTGTGTGTGTGTGTGTGGTGGGGCATGTCGGTGGAAGCCCTGAGAACTAGTGCTTTTGGATTTGTTTGCATTCACAATCAGTGTTTATTCACTTATCATACTAGTAATACAGCTCCGCTCTGACCGCTTTCGCAATGCTCCCTTTTATTAAGAGGTGAAAAAAGTTCAATCTGGAACCCAGACGACCATATCACAGAGCTATTGACACATCTCAGGACATGTTTCACAAAAGCAGTGCAATGGGTTAAATATAAATGGTTGTGTAAGCATTAATAGTTAGGAGCGATAGAAGCATTATTCACGAAGAGGTCCTCCTGTAAATGTCACAATTCTGTAATGCACATTACAGAAAACAAAGCTTTACAACGCTAACGCTAACCATGACCTAAATCTTACTTCAGTAACCAAAAGGGATGTGTTGTGATGGGTTGGCACGATGTCCAGGGTTTCACCTACTTTGTGCCTTAAACTATCTGTAAGCCTCCAGGTCCTGCGTAAAGCTGCACAGGATACACGATATAGAACATGAATGAATGAATGAATGAAATAGTTATATAGTCTGTTAAATGAAGAATAAGTAAATGTATAAATGTTTTTTGTGGAGACCAGGCAACAAGCAACCTATCCTTGTTGTAGAAAACCTGATATTTGGTTATGGAGTTATGGCTTACTCACTCACATGTTCTATACTGCTTTATCCTGTATTCAGGGTCACGGGGGTTGTGGAGCGTATCTCAGGATACTGTACTTATGGCACGAGACGGGGTACACCCTGGATAGGGTGCCAATCCATCGCAGGGCACACACACATACACTCACTCACACACTCATTTGTTATGGTATTTAACTAGGAAAAAAAACTAGAATACCAAAAAATAAAGAACTTCATTATTATGATGATGATGATGATGATGATTATTATTATTATATTTGAAACAGAGGACAGACTTTTGTTTCTCAAATTTTGTTTTCTATTACAACACTTTATTATTTCTTTAATGAGTTGTATCTTAGTCCAAAAGTACAAAAAGGCTGTTCTCTCTGAAACACAGACACACATGCACGCTGCAGACCCACACACACATCTGTGTTTTCAAACTGTTCAACATGAGCATGTGTTTAGAAAATCTGGTCCTTTTGAAAGCAAAAGTTCGATGCTTTGGCCAGAATCCGACTCCAATTAAGAGCACAGGGGGAGGCGGGAATGAAGTCCATCCGTTCCCTGTCCCCTGACAGCCCATTACTCTCTATTGAGCAGCGACAGGATCCAGAGCTTGGCGTCATTGCCGTGGTAACGGTGCCATGTGTACAATAGTGCTGTACTCCAGCAGGCCGTGGTAAAGCACAGGAACCCGGCTGACAGTTGTTTAGACGTGTTTACACTCCACGCTTCCCACTATAACTCACGGAGCCCAGAGGCCCGATGCATTCACCCCCTGTCTATGCAGGAACAGGAACACTCTGGTTCTTTCTCCTTTAAGTTTGTCTTTGGTCACATCAAATTACGGATAATAAATTTCAAAATAAACTTGGTGTTTGAAAAGGTTACTTTAAAGTATTATGAGATCATTATCTTTATCAATGACTTTCACTGTCACAGTGTACCATCGTAACCTACCTCTAGACACATTTCAAGGCACATTGCTAGGGTTTTATCAGAGGATTCAGGGTAATGTTAATTGATCTCAGAGTAACATTTATGAGGAATAGTTGTCACAGCAGGACAGAATGGTGAACCCTACCGCACTGGTTCAGAACCTTTTGTATCAAATGAACTTTTGAAAGCAAACATGTGAAGCGATATTCGTAAACGTAGAACAGGCAAAGGTCAGCAAACAACTTTAACAGGAAGGGCAGAAAGAAGTGTCAGGAAAACAAGAAGGAGGAAAACTATACTGTAATTGTCATCAGAATAACAGTGCTTGGTAACACCTTGGCCGAAACAGACACAGGACCTTTACCTCGCACCATGAAAATGGTGTGAAAGTCATTCTATACTATGACTATGTGTGTGTGTGTGTGTGTGTGTGTGTGTGTGTGTGTTTGTGTGTGTGTGTGTTTAAATTTGATTGCATGGAAGTCCCAGTTTGACTTCAGCATAGGAGTCGAATCCATGTTTGTAGGCCTTGATGCCTTTTGGGAAATTGTTAGATGGATATTGTTTATTTAAAGTACAGTGAAACCTCGGATTATGAGTAACACGGTTTGCGAGTGGTCCGCAAGACGAGCAAAGATTTGTAATAAATTTTGACTTGGAAAACGAACAAGTCTTGGTTTACGAGTACTGAGGATCATGTATCACGCATGGGCTTCTTGTTTTGACGCCGAGCGTCACATGATCACAACCGAGCCAACGGTTTTTCTCTCTCTTGTGCTGCGGAATTGTGGGTAATCATCTCCCCTGCTGGGTCTTAGTGCTCGTCTCTT
>JAQMYJ010000039.1:26520825-26534800 GCA_030014305.1 Clarias laeviceps
ATGCATGAACTAGCTTTTCTGCATCAGATACGGATAAGATGCTCCTAAGTTTGGCAATATTTCTAAGATGGAAAAAGTCTGTTCTTTTTTTCACATCCGTCCAGTTCAAACCATCCACGAGAAACCACGGACCGGCTGACATTGTCTGTAAAGCTGTGTCGAAGGTATGGCAGGAGCCGCTGCCCATGTCAACACACTCTGCCGCTCCGTCACTGCCAACGCTCGCCAGCCGAGTGCCCCTCTGCCACCTGGACGCGGACTGGACCAGCACGTGCAACCCTCACTTCTTTCCGCCCCTTCTTTACGTATATACATACAACTAAAATACTGTATAACCACTAAAAATTTATAAATAAAGTCAGAATCCTGTGGAAAAAAATTCTAAACTATTTTTTTTATGCTGGCTCTAATGCTCTTCCATAATAGGATTACAATTCTCATTAAATGTACATGATTTTAAATGTAAAAATGAGTCTCCCAAGGAAAACATGTCACTTGCTCACTGGGTGTGCACCTTTTTATTGCTCTACAAGGAAATTGTGGTGTTATTTGAAAACAGCTAGTTCACATTTACTCTTACTAATAAACAGTTTTGGAGGAGTTGTGGAACAAAAATGTGACAGCAATGAATGCCAGATAACTCCATCTTGTACTTCAAGAAAATCAAGCTGACACACTAACATTCAATAAACACTTATTGCTTTTCTTATACACATATTTATTCATCTGACAATCACAAAGCATGCACAAACTCACAAGAAACATCACCGTATAGACAAGTGCAGAATTATTCCACATCAATTATGACAATATTTAGAGACAGTATTTTTTTCCAGTGTTTCTGGACCACAGAATTTTAATACAGAGAACAAGGTGAAGAACAGCAAGGGTCTATATGTACTGTTTATTCAAAGAAATTGGTTAAAAATGTCACCCTAAATGGCATGAAAAAGGAGGCGTGTTTTGAGAAATGACACTATGTATGTTTCTTTCCTCTCTGATTGCAGAAACACAGACAGCACAAATAGACATGACTACAGCACTAAGATTGCCCCAAAAAGAAAAATGCCCTCATTCAATATTCATAATGAATAAAATACTGGTCCTCACTCTCTCTCTTTTTTTCACACACATTTTTTTTTTACTTTTCAATTTGGCCCCACTCTTTCTATATATAGTACCTCATTCTGGAGCTGATTCGAAATGGTTAGTTAAATCTTGCTTTATGCAAGTCACATCTCTCTCCTTAAATTTGAAAAGATAAGAAATGTTAATTCCCCAGACGTTTCATTCTTGAATATTATGTTTTTTTACACTTCAGACATTGTTTTATATACCACTGAGTGGCTGAATAAACTCAGTGAATGTGAGGTGGATGGAAGGTGTTTATTAATTTCCTTTAACAACTCATAATGAAAGATTTGTATCACTTTCTATCATTCTAATAGATTACAGTTTTTAGAGTAACTGCTCACTCACAGGGGTTTCTACAGTACAGATTCATACAGTCCACGTGAATGAATGGAGAAAACTGGATATTTAACCAAGATAGGAAAAAATCCCTACCTGTAATAATTTCTGTGATGGGATGTAACAATCTCAGGTGTAAGTGCTTTCACGATGAGGTTTCCAGGCAAGCGTGCTTGTCTTAATAACTTCACGTGAGAGGGGGAAAAAGGGCTGGTAAAGGACTAACTGTTATGTACCTGCTATAAAGAAAGTAATACCATGGACTTTCTTTGGTTCCATGACATCAAATGCACCAATTTGATTGAAACAATCAAAATGCTAATAAGTTCATTAGAACAAAAAACTGGAATTGTTGGCAACTCACTGTGGAATAAAGACACTCCAGTCATGAGATGATGTAATGAAGTAAAACATACTTCATTTATGAGTTACTTCAAGTGAATTTTTTGGTCAAAAAAAAAGTGCAAAAAAAAAAAAAAAGGCAAATTTGGAATGTCTGAAGCAGCACATTGCATTTGGTTACTGTTATTGATGAAGCTGATTAAAAATATATATTGAATGTTTTCACTCTCTTAGTATACATGGGTGTGTGTGAGTCAAGGTAGTGGGCAACATGTCCCCTCAATGCAAATAGGGTAAATGAACCCAAGGACAGAGTGCATGCTTTTATTATAGGTGTGTACGATAGAACTCACACAATGCGCACACACACACACACACACACACACACACACACACACACACACACAGTACACATGAACATACATTCTTCACTAAAAACCCTACACCCTGTTCTTTCATCATCAAACATTCTTTCGTCTCCTCTAGAGGGATTCAGCCACACCCGGGCTGCTCTTCTTTTCCTCCTCGCCAGGTGTGAGATCCGATCCCGATCCTGATCCTTCGTTCTGGAACAACTCCTCCAGGAGCTCCTCTCCTGCTCCTCCAGCCTTGGAGGCCCACAGCGCTGCTCCCTCTCTCAATCCAACAGAGCGAAGATGCGTGGCATAGGAGGAAAACGCTCCCCCTATTAGCTTATGTAAAAAGCTGAAGAGTTAAGGAAATGTTTGAAAATCAATTTGGGTGGAAAGACATGAAACGTGTGCTATATGGAGAAATGTACATTTTTGGAGATATTGAAATGTTTTACTTAAACATATTGTCTTTTGAAACTAAATGGAAAAAAATCAAGAGCAAATATGCCTAGGGATTGGTGAAAATGAACATTTCCTTCTCTTTTGCTGACAACACTTATGACGCAAAAGCGTTGAAGGGAGCAATTTAACTAAAACCACCCACTAGCCAAATTGCCCTGTCAAATCTCCCAAAACACCCTGCATGTACAGTTTTCTTTGGCTTTGTAAACACGTAGGTGTTAAACAAAGCCTTTGAAATGATTTTATAATGCACTCCTTTATAAGGAGCAATTCATGATGTCATTCTGTCCTGAATAACCTAGACAGAAAAAGGCAACATGGAGCAAACAAACAGGAACACGTGTAATTGCTTTGGCACATTTTCACATCTGTACAATAGGCTGAGGATTGTAATAAGCATTTAACGGGAAAAAAGCAGGTTCTGGATAAAAGAATCCAGCCGAGGCTTCTCGTTGGTTTCATAATTACAATCTGTACCTGGAACCGTTTATCATAACGCTACTGTATATTCATCACACATCTTTAAATCAGCAGTCTTTGTAAAGAAGGATATTAGTGGTGTCGTTAGCTTCCATCACACCGTATCTCAGACAGGCCTCAATGAAGAGAGCAGCCCGGTCAATATACCTCATACTGACAAGGGAACACAAGACAGACACAGAAATGCTGAATGACGTCACTTAAACACTTAATTAGATTGCTTTGAAAAAAATAATGGAAAAAGGTCTCATAGTCTGATGAGTCCAGAATGAGCCTATTTCAGAGTGATGGGTACATCAGGGTAAGAAAGGAAGTTATGATCTGGGTTTGCTTCAGTTGGTCAGGTCTAGACTCATTACACTATATGGCAATAAAATGAAGTCAGCTGACTACTTGAATTTATTGAATGACCAATATAGGGCATCAATTGATTTTATTATTTTTTTTCTATCCATGATGAGGTGATCATATTCCAGAACTACAGTTAACATTTCAACCATCTGGCTTTAAGAAAAACTATGTGTAGTCAGTTGCAACAGTTTTTGCAGATGAAGCAGAGGAAAAAATAAATAATCAAGAAAAATATTAAGGAATCATGAAACAAAAACACTACAGTAGACCACTAGTACTTTGTTAGTCAACCTTGTTAGTCGCTGGTGCTTCACAGCTTCTCAGAGGCATGGAGTTACAGTAACTATCGACAGTATTCTTCATCAATCAGTCTCCAACTTTCTCTTATTGCAGTTGCCAGATCAGCATTGCAGGTTGGAGCCTTGTCATGGACCATTTTCTTTAATTTTCACCATAGATTTTCAATTGGATAGGGGTTCGAACTATTTGCAGGCCATGCTAGTGATATTACGGTATACGTCTTTCTCGAAGGAACGTTTTCATGGCTTTTGCCCTATTATATATGGCAAGATTCATTATCTTGATGCAAAAATGTCCTCATCATCATCAAACATCCTTTCAATTGATAGAATAAGGAAAATGTCCAAAATCTCAATATAAACTTGTGCATTTATTAAAGATGTAATGACTATTATCTACCACACTGGGTGTTTTCTTCAGGCAGTTTTCTTCATACATTTCATTGGAACGGCACCAAACAAAAGTTCCACCATCACCACAGATGACTGGGAACAACAAACATCTTTTGCAACAGTCCATGATGATTTATCTTCTTGAAGAAGTTTTATAATCCTCTCCTTTGTCTCAACTGACATCTCTCGTGTTGGAGCCATGATTTATGTCAATCAGCTGGGTGCAACAGTTTACCGAGGTGAGCAAGCACTCTTTTTTAACTGCAGACTAATTATCAGATGTAATCTGATGCAGGTATCTGGTTTAGAACTGCAAAGAATTTTCTTCAGAATTTAATGATTCCATATTTTTTTTTCTGCTTGATCTGCAAAAACGAGAATTTTAAATGAAAATAGTTTTTTGGCATGTCTGTGATTTGTTTTTTTTTTTCTACACAATTAAACAATTGAATGTACATTTTCCAAGAGGGTTGATACCATGAATTGGTGTCATAATTAAAGCTTAGGGCAGTCAGACAGTCTACATTTCTTACTCTTGGATGAAAATAAATTGCTTAACACTAAAATGCATATCATGTGCTATCATACTGTATGTGCATATCATAATCCTGTTTTTAAGACACTGGGCTATTAACATAATCCCCAGCACCTCTAATCTTTCACTTATGTGGTCCTTGAGCAAAACATTTAAACCTCAAAGGCTCATCTGTATTCTGTCTTGATTGTAAAAATGGTTTTCCCATATATAACATATTCTCCTGGACCCACACAATTCTAAATGAAGTCCTTTAGTAATTTGTGAGAATAAGTAAAAATAAATGACTGGAACATTTCTAGAAAGAACAAACCAGAGAGTAAGAGAATGAGACAGTGGTATTTTGGACTGAGTCAATACGCAAACACACTCCGCTGTCTCCGCTTGCTCGTGGTCGCCTGTTGTTACTTGACATGGCATGACACCATTACAGGTTATTACAACACCCACTCTTGTCTCCCAGATCAACACGATCCGGTTGACTGTTTCGTCAGTTTCACTGTATTAAATTCACTTCTTGTTCTTATTCTTGTTTCTGTTTAACTTGTTAAAACATAGGCCTTTCTAGCTAGATGCTTGAACTATATTCCAAAAATATATATAAAAATAAAACAAATGCATGAAAATGTTCGGCAGACCTGTGGAGCATCTCGCCCACTTTCTGGAAGCAGCCGAGCGATAGGAGCACCAGGATAGCTTTGGACTTCTGGTTGACCTGAGGAGAGCAGAGGTACTCAGCCCAGCGCTTCAGCACGTCCGAGGCTTCGGTCGGGTTCAGACGCACCTGGGGGAAGAGACAGTGAGAGAGAGATGGAGGCTTAGAGTTAGCATGGAAGCACTGTTACCTTAACCTACCTATATCTCTCTTTTTTTAAAGTATAAAATCTAATACAGTGAAACCTCGGATTGCGAGTAACGCAGTTTGTGAATGTTCTGCAAGACAAGCAAAGATTTTTAATACATTTTGACCTGAAAAACGAGCAAGTCTTGGTTTACGAGCACCAAGTATCATGTATCACGCATGTGCTGCTTGTTTTGACGCCGAGCGTCACGTGATCAACTGATGAAGATGAACTGAGCCAACAGTTTTTCTCTCTCTTGTGCTGCGGAATTGTGGTTAATCGTCTCCCCTGCTGGGTCTTAGTGCGCATCTCTTACTGGTATAACCAACATCCATGCACGCGTGTACTGTTTACTATAACACTGTGACCACGTGTGTGCGCGTAAAACATATTTTATTTTGTGTTTGTAAGCACGTTTGTACAGCACGCGTGTACTGTTTCTTATAACACACGTGTGTTCGCACGTGTAAAGCAAAAGAAAGTCTCATTAGAGAGGTTAAAAATCCATTTTCTCCCTCAGCCTGTCGTTATGTGTGCGCACATGTAATTTGACACCGTGCCGGCTCACACACTCTCTCTCTCGGGACGGGAGGGGCTGAGAGTCTCCTCTTACTTTAGCTTCACACACATACACAAACACACACACAGCGCCTGTGTACATAAATGGAAACACTTATCTGTCGGGATTTATTTTTACTTTTTTTAAAAGGTAAATTGCAGATTAATTTGTTTTATTTTTACTTTATATTTTGTACTGGGCTGTGGAATGAATAATTTGAGTTTCCATTATTTCTTATGGGAAAAATACATTTGGTTTACGAGTGTTTTGGAATACGAGCCTGCTTCTGGAACTGGAGTATGCTCGTAATCCAAGGTTCCACTGTACAACATACAGTACACTGCAAAGTCTTGAGTCACCCCTCATTTCATCATATTTTGCTTCCAAAAAGCCAGAATGTCTTGTAATTTTAATGTAGTTTTGAGGAATAGTTCTCCAGGTTTCTTAAAAAACGTCTCCTCTCGTTTTTGGCAAATTTTATCTTTGCAGCCTTTTGCATTAACGCCTTCGCTCCCATTATTTTAATTTAATATGACGAAATAAGGGGTGGCTAAAGACAGTTACACACTACATCATCAACAAATAGAAATCCCAAGTTGTAAAGTGCTGTGTGATGTTCCTGCATGTAAACATGATTCATTTATCCAAAACAGATTCCATTTTGTAATCTAGCTGAGGTTGGTTCTAACCTGTTGGGGCAGTACATGGGAGCTCGTTGTCAAGGGAGCTGCTATTAGTAAAAGAACATGAATCTCTGCTAAAATTAGCAGCACTTATCGGGGGTAAGGTCACAATTTACAGTAGGTTGCAAATTCATGTATAAACAGAATAAATGTAGTCCACTTAAGCTTTAAATATGATTTTGAGGTTTTGGTGTCAATATGTTAAATCTGAACTAGATTGAGCTTTAAAGAGTGTGCTTTCTGAAGCATAAAAACTGAAGTGTGCTACAAAAACAGACATGAGCCTGCCTGCATATAAGAGAGCATTAACTTGCAACACAACAGGAAATGGATGATTACTCATGGGAGAAATGGCACTTGGACAGTTCCAATGTGTTCCACTCGCACAGGATGACGAATTAGGAATCTGTACTCGTCCGATTTTGAGAATTAACTGTACTGATATTTAGCCATGAGACATTGCTATTTGTAGGTGGTTGCATTGCTGCTCTGTGGTTTTCATTATAACACTGTTTTAATGTGTAGCCAGAGATATTTACACACCAGTTAATGTCCACTAATGTACCCCAAATGTACTTTATTGGGGTTTTATGTGATAAAAGAATGCAAAGTGGCACGTAATTGTGGAAGGCAAATGATAAATTACTTTCAAATTTTATTTTTTTTACAAATAATATGTGGTTGCAATGTGACAAAATGTAGAAAAGTTCAAGGGTTATGAATACTTTTGCAAGGCACTGTATACAAATGATGCTGCAGATAAGTAAAAAAAAAAAAGAAAAAAGACTGAAACAGAAACAGACTGTAATTCACACAATATAATATGCCTTAGAACAAATGATGCAGTGCATATATGTGCCCCAGTGGTCTTTTCCATGGTTATCATCTACAAAGAAAAAAAAACTGTCTAACAGATACAGACAAATCCCAGGTCCAAATGAGCTCAAAGCAGGATTGAAATTGTAGCCCACAGCTCTCAACATAGAGGGCCTTGCTTTTTTTCTCAAGCTATTCAGCCCTAAAAAATAGGGAAAAAAGAGAACAGAAAACATGACCTGAGCTGTCGGCACCAGAACACTCAGAAAACCTGAATAACATTTACAATCCATTCTTGCTTTTTAATTAGCATGCTGCAAATAAAAAAAAAAGAAATGCAAAAGAACTACCACAGGCAGTGGTTGTTCTAGTGTGTATGGCACGCTGGGCAAACTCCCCTACAGCAGCCTGGCAAAAAAAAAAAAAAAAAACTTTCGACTTAATTTAATTTTTTTATTTCTTGTCATATTATACTCATAAAGAGATAACATAGTTGCATAAGTTTATGTCTATTAATTGCCCATTTTTCCTTTTTTCTGGATACCTAATGGCTTTTACCAGATTCAGTGAGCATCAGCACATGACCTACATGGTTCCATATTTTATGATTTTCACTACAAATCCCTAAAAATTGGTCTTAAATTGTGGCTTTCCGTGGCTCCAGCATGCTCTGATATCATTAGTAAAATACGGCGGCAGTACAGTATGATAACGATTTATTATGGACAGTTCTACAATGTGCTACATGGCGCTCCATAAAGAAGAAACCAACAGTAGTAAACAAAATGATACAATGCCACAATCCTGGTGCTCATTTAATCCTGTTGTTAGCGATCCGTAGCATGCTCAAACTGTTTCCATTGTGTCATGGCAGACCTCTGGGTGCTGCATGGTTTTGCAAAGGTCTTTTCTTTTGCCTTATGCATTGCTTTGGTGTTTACTTCTTGATTGCCACGACCCTAGCTATCCTTATGGCTGGCTATAACTGCCTTTGATTGACTATAAAGGCCACAACTGACAACAAATCGGCCAATAAAACATACCGTAGACCTACGGTAGACCTAACAGTTATTAAAAGTTGCATATCAGCATCAATCTTGCATGCCCAACATATTTGTAGCTAAGCTACCAGCTATCACTGCAAGTCATTCCAACACCCCAATAATCTACAGTATTATCTTGCCATATGACTACCCACAATTAATTATGGTTTGTGAAATAAGACAAATTCACAGTGAAAATCATGCAAGTTGGAACCTAGCTATACAGACAGGTGATAAATTAGTACATGTTTTGCTGGCATAGTTTCAGTCCTTATCACTTGTGCCCTTGCAGGAAAGCATCACTGAAAAAAATCAATACAAATTTATTCTGACTAATGACCTTTATCGTAAGATGACCTAAAATCCTAAGATTTCTATCCTGATGGAAAAGGTCTCTTCCAGGATGATCTCTGAAAGGTATGAGGAGTTTGAAAGCGGATTAAATCGCATGCTTTCACAGTCACTAGATCTTGACTTAAAAACCTATGGTTTGACCTTTTGGAGCAACATGTTATACAGAGCTCTTCACCTCAACACATCAAACAAACATCAATTGAAGGAAAAGGTTAAGAAAGAGTGTTTGTCCCTCCAGTATTGTTCCTATAGAATTTTGCAGATTATGTGTGGCTGGATATAATATACAGACACCCTGGTGTCCAGAATATACTTACTGTAATTATGTATTTATTTACAGCATAATGTACGCTCTACACGTTAAACCTTATCCTCAAAGCATTTTCTCAGCCATAGTGTGGCATTAACACACAATATTCTTAACATTGGCTCGTGACTTTTCAGGCACGCTGTACACTCACTGCCAACCTTATTAGGAACGCCTGTACATCTGCTCATTCATCCAAGCAGCCAATCATGAGCCAGCAGTGCAGTGAATAAAATTATGCAGAAACAGATCAAGAGATTTTGTTATCAGATTTATCAAGAACTTCATATCTAATATAATATCAGATATCAGAATGGGGGAAAAAAATCTAATCTGAGGGACTTTATCTGTGGCATGGTTGTTACTGCCAGATGTGCTGGTGTGAATAGTTTAAAAAAAAATTAAAATTCTCATGATTTTCACTCACAACAAGGTCTAGAATTCAGACAGAATGCTGTGTGTGTATAAATCTGGTGAGGATGTTCTGCGGGGTGAAATGCTTTGAAAGGACCAGTTCGGAAGGTAATTTTGTAGATCTGTACATAAAATTTTACATAATTTTTTATTTTTATTAGATTTTTATTGGAATTTATCTTTTGTTTAAATAGATACTGTAGTGAAATCTTTTTATCTTTCTATTCTATCCTATCTTTCCTTTTTAGGTCATGAACAGTCATATAAGCATTTCACTGCATCATATACATAGTGTACCAGACAAACAAAAATTTGAATTTGAACTCAAATACCCGCTCTTTACGACTGTGGTGAGCAGAAAAGCATCCCAGGATGCGCAACATGAAGCAGATTTGCTACAAGACCACATCACATTCTGCCAGCCAAGAACAGGCACCAGAGACTATGCTGGGCACAGACTCACTGTAACTAGATGACTTTGGAAAAAACATCGCTTGGATTTTTCCAGGCTTTAACTACCCAGTTTTGGTGAGCCACCAATGAACGTGCCAGATTTTATTTCATTTTTTTAAACCATCAGATTTTTCAAGAAAACATTACCTGAAGCATCTGATCTGATTGTAGCTGAATTATTTAATGCATTGTGTCATTGTCAAATGATTGCACATACTGTAAACGAATGGTGTAAACTGTTCCAAATAAAGTGTAAACATATCCTGGAAAAATTGAAAATATTGTGTAATAGGTGTAGAAATCATTTATATAACCGTGTTCTAGTCCAGTACAGCATTTACTTTACACTACACAATACCTACCAAGCACCAAGTGAAATGTATCAAAAATGTGTGCTACTTGTATTTTGTGCATTTTATATTTGTGTTAACATAACTGCAGATGTTTAAGGAACAAAATGCCAAGGAAGAAACTGCATCAGCAACAATTTTGCAGGGAGAAACTTCACATCATCTTGGCAACGTGATACGTAACAGCATGTCATAGCCTGAGGCACACATGATGACAAAATTAACACAGCATTGGTATGCAGTGCGTGGTTACTGGCTGGAAGGCTGGAACTGTGTGTGTGTGTGTGTGTGTGTGTGTGTGTGTGGGTTAGGAGATCCAAACGCATTTTTGACAGTCTATGTGCGTTCTATTTATACCAGTGTATAAAATTACCAACAAACCCATTCAGCTTGACTCTCTTTTGCACTTTAGCTTTTTAAACTTTCTTTCTTTCTTGGGTAGAGCCTGTAGAGAATACCTTTGCCAGCCACGCGGCGCGGTTCCACTCGCCATATGTCTGCAGATAACGACAGGCGTCTGCTGCCTTGTCAATCAAACACAGCAACTGCACGCCCTCTGCAGAGACACAGAGAAAAGGAGAGTGTGAAACAATATTTGTGTGTACGTGTGTGAGGGTTGCTGTAATTATTTACTGGGTGATGTTAGGTCTTGAGTGATGCTAAACACACTCATACACGCACACACTTTCATAGGCAGGCTATTTTCAGGATGCACAGATTGTCAGGGAATACCGGCTTCAATTTCACGAGTGTGATGTGCTTCGTATTGGGAATTTTTCTGAAAAAACAATGCAACATAGTCCCGGATACACAGCACACCTCGGATCATTAAAGAATGGCTTTCAATTTCATTTTGTAAAGCAGATGCTTTAGAACTAACAAACCAAAGATGCCGGTAGATATGCAACTTTGTCATAATTTGGAGTTGCAAAGATATTTGTCACACCCTATTTCATGTACATAGCGTTTCTGTGCACTGTGACATTTATCAAAATTATAGACCGTTGCTCGGGCATTTTCCATCCTCGCATTGTGTACGTGTAAAGAATGACACATGCTTGTGTCGGTTTCAATATCTCTTCCGGCATCCCTTCATCATCCTGGCATTGGTTCGTTGCCTGATTGTGCTCACCTCCTCTGTGTTAGCTCTTCATTAGTTTGGCTTCTTTTATATCCTGTGTGTTGCAAAGTCTTATCAGTCAAAGTCCAAGCCTTATCGTTTGCATCCGAGTATGGTCTAGTTCTCTGTTCCCCTGGTTCGGCAGTTCCTTTATCAGTTTCACTCATTGTTGACTATAAAGTGCCGTGAAAAGATTAACAGTTAAATGACACTTAAATGACTGAGATCATTAAACCAATTTTAAAAAGTATACAAAGATAACCTAAGTGGATACAAATGCTGTTTTTCAATGATGATTTTATTTATTAATAAAATTTACTTACTCAAACCTACCTGGCCCTATTTTAAAAAGTAATCATGAATGTGATTAACCACATTTTTGTAAAGCTGAGCTCAATTTCACTTGCCGCTCCCAAGCCTGATTACTGCCAGACCTGTTGAATCAAGAAATCACTTAAAAAACTACCGGACTGACAAAGTGAAGCATGCCATGTAAATACCATGTATCAGTCTGGAAAAATATACAAAACCATTTCTAAGACTTTGGGACTTCAGCAAATAAGGGTGAGAGCCATTATCTACAAATGGAAAAAAATTGGAACAGTGGTGATCCTTCCCAGGAATGCCTGGTCTACCAAAAAATACTTTTTTCCAGCAATGTCAATCATGCAAGTATAACCTTGCTTGCCCGTCTTTTAGTACCGATATGGACTCGAAATGCTCAGATAAAGCACATGCTCAGTGTATGGCCAGAAATACACTTTTAACTGCATGATGGCTTCCTTGTGTATCCTGTGTTCGTTTGGTGCGCAGCTTGTGCACATCCACAGAAATTAACACAATGTACTCTTATGTAAATGCAAGATGCAATAGGCATGAAATTGGCAGGGGCAGTGTAGTCAGCAGGCACGTCAAAATGACTGCAAATGTTTTGAGATACACAGCAAACAGTTACACAATTATCCCCACCTGTATGGTGTATCTTTACAAAACACAGTGACATATATGCACATTACAACAGTTGACGGGAGATCTTAAAGGTTGACATAGAAAAGAAACTGTTCGTTTACTTCATGCACCCCCTGCTGGAATCCTCTGGTAACACACCTAGTATACAGGCAAGTATGTGAACAAATACTTTCAGAATGTTGTACAGTAGGTTGATGACATGAGGGCATGAGTTAATAGACATAATGTACTGCCTCTTATCGCACATTATTTTAAAAAATTTAAGTGAAAAATTATTAATATGGCAATATATATATAAAAAATAAATCTTTGTTTCTCTCCTTTTTTGCTGCTTAAAATTCAAAATATTCTCACCTTTATCTGAATCTGAACCTAAACAGACTTGGTGTTGTGTGTTCGAGGGTGTATAAAACACTGCAGAACTAAATTAATTAAAACAAGTGCAGATGCAATTTTACTACCATAAAATACACAAAGCTTATTGCTCCTGTTATTAAATGTAATCTTTCTTTGTCTTGTGAGCTCCATATAGTTTTCAATTTCTTAAGTAAGATTAGCCCTAGTACTATGGATGCACAAATGCATGGACTAGGACTAAACTTGCTAATGCTTTATGGCATAAGAAAAAAAATAGTATATCTGCTATTCATATCTGTATTTGAAACTGCTTAGAACACATTATCTTTTTAAACGGAATAACTCTGGAATGTCTTCGCCCAGATGACTAGACCCCTAGGGGACTATAAATGTTGTGAATTAAGGCACACATAGGGACATTACTGGAGTTAGGCTTACACTTCCACAATGCATAGCGTACATCATGATGTATTTGCAAATGGTGCACTACTGTATGCTTCACAGAGCAAAAGATTCATTAACCTTAAGACTCAAAGTTAATAAAAAGCAGGCAATGTACCTGCTAGCTTTCCACTGGCGATCATATTGGTGGCTACTAGTTTAATGGTGCTCTGAGAAGGTCCAGAGGATGGAATAGTTGTCACAAGGCAGGCTTTAAGCGAGTCGCAGTAGTAGCTCGGGTTCTCAGCACTCGTCTCCAGCAGCAGCTGCACCGCCCGGTCTGTCTGCAAAGTGAATGCAACATTTATTTTTGTGTGTCTGTGTAAATTATGTGAGATACACTTAGGTAGTGTAGCTTTATTCTGAGCAAAATCAAAAATGATATGATGACAATCTGTCAGTAAAGAAAAAACAACTACAGTGATAGTCTTAGTAATTTTGCAGAAATTCTTGTTTGCTTATATACTGGTATATTCTTGTGTGAATATAAGTATGCAAGTTCTCGTACTTAGAAATCATGGAGGGGTCTACAATTTTCAGCATGGGTGCATTTCCACAGTGAGAGACAGAATCTAAAAAGAA
>JAQMYJ010000039.1:26541855-26552906 GCA_030014305.1 Clarias laeviceps
AGAACTTGCAAAATCACAGGGTGATCAAATACTTATTGACCTCACTGTATATATATATATATATATATATATATATAGAACAAAAATAGTAAGCAAATAACGTTTTTTGTATTGTAAGTATTGTAGCAGTTTTTTTCCATAGATGTATGAATAGAACTTGAGAAACTTGAGTACAAGCTGCATGATGCAACACAGTGAAGACCTTTCTTCCCCTTGCCCCCCTTGGAATAGTTATGGTCTCCCAATGGATTAACATGGCTACTCGGGCAATGGGTATGGAATTGGAAAAGATTTACTGTTGCGATTATCAACAAAGAGCAGCTAAGATAAGGTTCTCTAGAGTCCAGAACAAGTGCTGATAGAGAAAACTACTTCTGCCAGTATTGTCATTTATTACAACAACTATCATTGTCTTGCTCATGTGTGTGTGTGCGCGTGCGTGTATGTGTGTGTGCTGTGCTATACCTGAAAGAAGGAGCTTTCACACAGAATATCGTGGCAGATGTCCAGATGGCACTGCGCGGTACTCTGGGAGCTCTCTGTCTGTGTCTGCCCATCAGGAGCAGGTACACTGAGCTGCCGTGCCTGTGCGAAAGACTTGATGTAATGGGCTGCCACATTCCAAAACTGCAGGTCTGACTCGTCCCCAAACAGCCTGGGACAGAACAGGGTTAAGGTTGTCAAAGAATGAGCTCCTCATTCTTAAACATAGTTAAGACCAGAAGATATTATGTTTACCATTGGGGTGCTACTCAAATTACATGTTATTATACATTTCATGTGTTACATCAACTAGGGTGTGTCATTTATTTCAAGAAAAAGTAACTTCACAACTGCATATACACCCTGTTCGCATTTAAAGGCATTGCATAACTTGAGTCAAACACTTGGAGTAGCCTTCCGCAAACTTCTCACAATCCTTTGCTGGAACTCTGGCTCATTCCTTCTCACAGAACACTGTTATTACTCGGTCGGGTTTGTGACATTTTTTCCATAATTTTTAGTCCATAATTTTTCAGTATGATTCAGGTCAGGGCATTGTGAAAGCCACACCAGTAGTTTCACTTGGCTGTGTTTAAGCCATTTTGTTACAGCTTCCAAGCATTGTCCTGCCAGAAGACTCAGCTGAGACCAATTTTTCACTTTATTTCTGATGTTTTTACATGTTCTTCTCATATTGTGATATACGAAGGGCGTTCAAGTTCAAATATTATAATACTGTAATACACAAATAATACTAATCCCGTGCAAATAGGACAGAAATAGCCACATTTGAATGGTGCAAACATTTTAAAGAGGCCATGTATCCTTGAATGATGATCCTGGCCAAGGTGGATCCCACTACAGTTGTTCCCTTAAACATTCAGCGGGTAGAACTATCTAAGCACTAGTGTTTGACTCCC
Organism: Clarias laeviceps; assembly: GCA_030014305.1. NCBI lineage: Eukaryota > Metazoa > Chordata > Actinopteri > Siluriformes > Clariidae > Clarias > Clarias laeviceps. Next base: position 26,543,259 of record JAQMYJ010000039.1, read on the forward strand.
CTTGTATTTCCTCGTATTGCAGCAGTCCTTTTTTGCAGCAAAATCCTCTTATAACTCTATAATTCTGCAACCACCATGCTTTACAGTTAGAAATATGTTATTTGGGTTTTACAGCCTCAACAATTTTAATTGCATATTATGGCCAAACAATCAAAATTATTGTTTTTTGTGATTTTTTTATAAGGCTGGTAATAACTGGCAGAGTGGCTTTTTCCATCTGGCTTTTTGGCTGGTCTAAGAGTGTGGGCTTCTTCCTTGCATGACATCCTTTCAGGCCATGATGATGTTGTCTTCCCTTAGTGGATGCACATAGTTTGGTATATGATGCCTCCCAACTCCTTCCTTCATTGTTGTCTAAAGGCTCAGCTCAACCTTAAAGACAGTTCATTCATTCACTCATTCATTCATTTATTCATTCGTTCATAGGAGGAGATGTTTGTGGGATCTTGGCTCGTTTGGAAATTGCTCGTGAAGAGGAACTGGGTTTATGGAGATCCACATATTTTTAAGCTGAGTTGCTTAGTTTTTCCAATGGTATCAAGACCAAACAGGTTGGCCCTGTACAGGCACAAGTGTTCTCCAGATAACTTATAACTTAGGAGTCACTGATTAAAAAGAACCTTCTAAAAGTCTGAAGAGATCAATAACTTGGGGTTTATAACATTCTGACCCTAAATTCTAATCTCTTTCTATTTAATTTCTTATAAATATCAACAGCACCCATCAATGCCTTGACACACCAATCAAAAGTTTGGATTTATTTTTCTACAATCTAGAACAATATTGAATAATTCCAAACTATAAAATAGCACATATTGCAAAATTAAATAACAACAACAACAGTCAGTTGTTATTCTAAGATACAATGGTCAGCGGTTCTTGAATAGTTCTTGCAAGAACAGTTTTGTCAAGTGCATTTGCAAATCCCATCAAGCACTATGATGAAACTGTCTCTCATGAAGACCTTCTCAGGAAAGCAAGACCAAAACTTACCTCTGTCGCAGAGGAGAAGTTTATTCAGAGTTACCAGCCTCAAAAATCACCAATTAACAAACAGCATTTCAGATTAGAGGAGTTATGTAAGACTTTACAGAGCACAAGTACAGTAGCAGACACATCTCAATATTAACTTTTCAAAGGAGATTATTAAATATTTTGGACGTCTTCAGCATTGTTTTAATGTAAAACGAAATAAAAATGAGGAGAGACCATTTAATTAGAAGGTATGTCCAAACATTTATAAAGCTTTTAACTGATGATGATTTAACTGGTAGTGTGGATACTTTTTAACATTAAAAATTAACAGTAACATGAAACGTGAGGAGTCACACACATTATGATGTATTTGTTAAATGAAAGTTCTTATTTCATAAGCAGGATACACACAATCATGATTGTTGCTTAATACAGAGTCTGTAAAATGTGGTCAGTATTAAGAACTATATTAATAAGTGAACAGTGGTAATACTGATTTGGGATTTGGTACTGAGCTGAAAACTAAGGAGTGACAAAATGGCATGAAATCCTAGTTGCAGTCAGAAGAGTGTGAATAATCGCTCCCTGAGGGAACAAAGTGAATGTGTGTCAACAACGAGCGAAAAGATTCAGAGAGACAGAGCATTTTGGCCAGAAAGAGAAATCTGACTCATCAGATTAAAGCAGATATGAGACTAGAGTATGGATTGCCTAAATAAGACTGATTAAGGCTGATGTGTTAAAAAAGAAAATCAAGATTTGGCTAGAGAACACAAAGAGTGGTCACTGTCTGAATGGAATGGAAAAAGGTGATCTTTAGTTATGGATCCAGATTTCTTTGCCACATAGGAGTGATGGATGGGAGACTGGAAGAAGACTTTAAGGAGATGAACAGAGTCATGGGAGACAATATGGGATGCTACTGTAGCCTGAACACTATCTAATGATCAGAATAAAAATACATCAATAACCACCTCAATCAGAACAGTCTGACCTGATGGGGGGGGGTTTTCAATTGAAATAAGGTGTGTGTGGGGGGGGGGGAGGGGGGGGTAACCTTTTGACAATCTATACATTAGGTAAATATTAGCCATATGAGTACTTGATCTGCTGGTTTCTTTAATGCTAGATTTAATATATCCTGTCTCACATGAAGTGTGGCATGGGGGTCACGTTAGATGACATGTTCTACCTGTCTTTACTTTGGACTTTCATCAACTGGGTCTTTGGCAAACAAATGGAAACTGACTGGCTTGCATTGCATTTGGAATAAAGCATCTAACCAATCATACTGTAGATTAGCCTGGATTCATGTTCATGTAAATGTTACTAATGATGCTTATATTGACTTTCTGGCCGAATCTGTGACGCCAACTGGACATTAGGAGCGTGCACGGGAGTGGAATTCTGAGCAACCCCATCTTCTCCCACGGACAACGTTTTAATCAATCCTTCTAGCTAAACAGCGATTCTTGTCTGTTCGATGTTGGTCTTAGTTGGTTTTATCTCTTAAAATTAAAACAAGTTAGTCATTTAAACTGATGTGACAGACAAACTGCAATCTGAGCTCAGGACCAAACCTGGAGCCCTTAAAGTATGAGGTAACACAACCTGCTGCACCATCAAGCCTAAAGCAGTCACTAAAGATGAATAAATTTAAGTAGTAAATGAGCTAATATGTTAATAAACAAGGACTTTCTTGGACATGACAGCCCATTTCGTCCTGCATGAAAGTAAAATCCACCTGTAGCTCACTCTCTCTCTTTTTTTTTTTTTTTTTTGTTAGGTTCACCCGAGGCTCCAGTCCTAATGCCTACCTCTGCTGTCGTCCTTCATTTGATGCCTAGTAACTGAATATTTCAACAGGACCGAGCAAGGTACCAAACATCACAAAAAGTGAAGGAGTTGTTTGAGAAGAACAACCACTTTGAATAGTTGGATATGTGGACTGTGTTACTATGATTGATGAGAAAACAGTTCTTTAATGACCTTAAATAAAAAAAAAAAAAAAAAAGGTTCAGAAAACTCGGATGGCGGAGAACCCCAAAATACGGACAATTCACTTACTGTATACACACTGAAGTTTTGTCCTTGCTCTATCTTCTATGTTTGTATACATTTGGTTAGACAAAGGTATTCGTGCTGTACTGTACTTGAGCAGGTATGTTTAAATTTTGGTAATTATATTAGATTTTTTTTTTTTCAAATATGGACATTATACAAAATCTCGCACTCACCGGGACACTAGGAGGCAGCGTTGAAGCAGATTGAGCTCTGGGTCCTGGAGTACGCTTTTGATGTCACTGCCAAGGAAGTAAGATAGAGCAAATCTAAGTACTCTTCGGAACAGTAATTAAAACACACACACACACACACACACACACACACACACACACACACACACACACACACACACACACACCTGCTCAGCCTGCACAAAAAGGCCAAATTTCTCCAGCTGTCCTCTCTTCCTTTGAAGTCTATATTACTTCATTACTTAGCATAGAACTGAGTATAAAGGCAGGAGCGAAAAATATATAAAAAAAAAGGAAAACAAAAAAAAAGATGATTTGTTTTTGCCTGCTATAGGAAATAAAAACAATCCAAATCTGATTTCTTAATAGCAATGAAACGCCGTGTCTGTTTCTGTTCATGGCTGTTTATAACCCATTACTCACTTGGACAAGGAGTTCAGCTGTTCTTGCACCAAGCCTTTGATTTCATCCTTCTCTTGGTAGTCCCTGCAATGAACAGAAGAAAAATTATTTAGAAGTTCTCTCACACATACACAGACACACTATGAATTCTGAGATCTTTGAAGTCCAAGCTGTAAAACCTTCTATGGAGACTGAAACCTACAGCAAAGTGGGTTCCATGAAGCACAAGCAGGCGGTCAATGATTTCAATTTGTTACAATGACAAATTTATATCCCACCATTTCCATGTTATATTTATTACCATGTTCTTATCATTATTTTCCTTTTAAAGTTACAGCATGTTGCACATGCTTTCATACCCAGAGCTGGCAACCAGAGGAGCAAATCTGGCTAGTTTTTCAACTTCTAAAAAACTTTATACATATAATTTATTCTGAGCAAAATATAATATATAAAATCCAGGAACTGCCCAGGGCAGATTTAATTTCTTTCTTTGCACACTTCACAAAACTCATTTCACAGAAAATACTTGCGGTAAACAAAAAGAGCAAAGTCACTAAAAGTCAAAAAAGCAGGATTAAATAAGTGGTCTCGATGCAGTTTAATCATGTTGAACACGCACACTTGAGTTACGTCCATGGTGAAGGTTCCAGACCAGGGCTGCAGCAAAAGGAAGGCCTTCAGGGTGAAAGCAGCACGCGGGAGCAACAGGTACGGACACCACACTGGATCTGCGCACATGACAGACAAGAGATATTAAGAGATCATAAAATAAGTGTTGTTATCAGTTCTCAACAAAAATCATGAACCACCCCCCTTTTCTTCATATTAAATGAAATTTAATTATTTACATTAAATTGAAGAAACGGGAACAAATGTTTTACTGCTGAACAATGACAGCAGCAACCTCATTTCCCCTCTCATCAGGTCCAATCACTCAGTATTCAGCATCACCAGTATACTAATCACCTGATCATCTGTCAACATATGAACCTGTTTCTCAACGGAACAGGCTTAGGTTAGATGTTTTTTTCTTTTCTTTTCTTTTTTTTTTTTTGCTTAAATGATTGTCAAAGTTTGGCCTAATAAACAAAAAAATATTTCTCTGACTAGACTGAAAACGAGAGCCAAAAACATCCTTCGGGAAGCCGACAGAGACTCATTAAACTCATAAACTACATTAAAAATACAAGAACATCTGGCTTTTTGGAAGCAAACTATGAAGAATCGAGCGGTGGCTAAATACTTTTGCACTGTATAAGAGTAAATGGATTTTTATAACATGTTTTTTGCTTTAGTAGCTTGTAATTGAAGAGTGTTTAATTATTATATAAGGAGTGACAGCCAATGTTTCTTTAACCAGGTCATCAAATAAACATGATGAACATATACAGGTAAAAGGTACTGTGTAAAAGTCTAAGCTGTCCTTCATATTTTGAAATTCTGTCTTACATTTTTTTAAAGCCTACTGCATTAGAGTGAAACTTATCTGACATACACTCGCTTAGGTTTAATAGGAACACCTGTACGCTTACACCCTGCGCATTCATGCAATTATCCGATCAGACTCAAATCGTTTCAGTACAGGTCATGATTTTGTGAGGGGGAAAAAAAAAAGCATGCAGTGAGCCTCGCTTCTGCCAGCAGACGTGCCTTGTTTATGAAATTGGTCAGAGCACAATAGTCAGATTGACAGGTCTGAGGCTACAGTAAATCAAATATCTACTGTTAGTGAGTCTCAGCATGCACAACACATCAGACCTTCAGGATGTAGACCACATCAGACTACACTGCTTGAGAACAGTGACCTGAGGCTAAAGTAGTAAATGACTCACTGAAACTGGACGAGATGGGATATCCGTAAAACACTGGCTGGTAACTGACATGCTTTTCTACTCCCTACTGTTGTAAAGCGTTGTTGTTTAAAATACTGCAGCCTTCCTGTCAGCGCGAACCGATCATTCTCATTAGCATTCTTGTCTGGCCTCTCTTTAACATTGAGGTGTTTCTGCTATTTTTTAACATTATTCTGTTTAAACTCTACACACTGTTGCAGATGACGGTCTCAGGAGATCACCAGCTTTCAAATTATTCAAACCAGGCTGCTTGGCACTAACAACCATGCCATGGGCAAAGTCAAAGAGATCACTCTTTTCTCTGTTTTGATGTGTGACCATTAACTCAACTCCTTGACCTGCATCTGCATGATTCTGTGCGTCTGCCGCTACATGACTGGCTGACATGTTGGGTTATTTCTAAAACTTTCATATTGGAACAGCAGATTCTTCTTCTTTTTAAAAAAAAATAAATAATCTCCTATTCAATCAGGAAAACGCAGAAATACAGTACCTGTTAGATCTTGCTCGTCCATCCTATAGCTGGCAGACTTCATGGCCATCTCTAGGACGCGGACACAGCCGTCATCTGAGGCCAGAACCACCTTATCTGATGTGCACCAGTCGATGTCCAGGATACGATAACTCACATTTCGGCCCACTCTGATACTGCTCACCATCTGCACCTGCGTTGAAATGATTGAATCATATAATAATAATAATAATAATAATAATAATAATAATAATAATAATAATAATAAAACAATTTTTAAATATTGTAAGGCATTATTCAATTCAATACTAAAAGAAAGGAACCAAACCATAATCTTTTTTTCTTTTCTTTAATATTAGCTGACAAGGGTGAGCATCCTGTGTCATCCGGCTGATAAATTCATTGTGTGTGTGTGTGTTTGTGTGTGTGTGTGCACGTCAGACTAAAGCCACATGCCACATTGTCAAGAGAGCAATGATGTGTTTCCACTGTCTTCCTGGAGATGTGCATGTGCATATGTGTGTGTGTGTGTGTGTGTGTGTGTGTGTGTGTGTGTGTGTGTGTGGACAGTGACAGCCTGGCACTGTCCTCTAAAGAGGCTGTCTCTACACACCAGAGAATCTTGTGACTTCTTTTCTCCAGTCAAAGCCAACAAATACTGCACTGTGTAGTGTCCCCCCCCCCCCCCCCACATCTGATTATGTCATGTACAAATTTGTTTGGTTCTTCATGGCATGGATTCCGCAAGGTGTCGGAAACATTGCTTTGCTATTCAGATCCATATTGGCACACAATTGCATCACATAATCACAGTAGATTTGTCAGTCGCACATTCAAGCTGCATTCTACATCCCAAATATGCTCCATTAGATTCGGATGGGGCGACTGGGGAGGATGCTGAAGTACACTGAACTCATGCTCATGGAACCGTTGCTTTGTGGCATGGTGCATATTCGTGATGGAGATAGCCATTATAAAATGGGTAAACTAAGGCCATGAACAGATGCACAAACAAAGACAAGATGTGGGACTCAAACAATGAATTTTAGACATGAATGTTTGCCAAGAAAACATTCCCCACCCCATTACACCTCCACCATGAACCTGAAGTGATTCATGCTGATGATGCCAAATTCTGTCCCTGCCATCTGCATGTCACAGGCCATCAGACCGGATGACTATTTTTCCAGTTTTCACCTGTCTGGGTTTTTGGTGACCCTACTACTAATGTTGTTATAGTAGCCTTTCCACTACTAAACGCCTTTCTGTTCACGGTGGTTGTAAAGAGTAGCTATGAGTTACTGCACCTTTCCTGTCAACTCAAGCCGATCTAGATATTTATACACAACACTGTGTGACTGTCTGAGCCACATGAAAAAAAATGCTGTAAAGCAAAAAGAACTTTAAAAAATATAAAGAAATTAAATGTTTCCTACATTTTCCAACAAAAATGTCAATAGTGAATTATAGACAGTCAAAAATAAAACTTGAGGGAAAAAACATCCTCAATATCTGCCTTTTGCCCTTTTTTTTGTTTTACATTTTTGTATTAGTCAGTGCTTTAAAACAGCAATTAGATTTTCCCCTTTTGTGACCTCACATAAGAAGATACCCCTCCCCTGGTATGTTGCTCCTCTGGTGGAGGTGTGTCTCCGCAGTGGCTCATTTACATAGACACTGAGATGTCACATTTAGTAGTGGAATCAAATAGAGAGTGATTAAAGTATAAACAAATGCATTTTCGCAGGGGTGTTTCATCTGGACCATTAACAGACACACTTTTCTATATTCATTTTTGTAGAATAACAGAACACAGTTATGAGAGTAAATATTAGTAAATTTTTATTTCTATGAATAATCCCCTGCTACACTAATGCATTTATCCCAGTGTTTAACAAGTGCTTGGATACTATCAAGGTAGAAAGTTTTCTCAGTATGCCAGAGCCATGATCATATTCTGAAACTCACGCTGACCTCTGAGGAACTCCGTTAATGACCTTTTAATATCTCCCAGCTGAGTTTCTGTAATGTAAGTGTGGTAGTGGTGAATGATTGTGTGTACAATTCCCAAAGTCAAATGCACTACTTTCTGTTGTTTTTCAAGGATCAGGCGTCCTACATGAACAATTGCAGTGGGCTCCAAGCCACCTCAGCCAGGATCATCATTCATGGACGTATGAACTGCTTAAAAAAGTTTGCACAATTCAGATGTTTTATTGCAGCTAAGAGTTTCAGCAACGCACTGTGCTTAAAGACTTTTCTTGACTTTTTTTTCCCTGTTGAACTGTGTGGCAATTAAACATGTTGCTTTTATGGACCACGTAATGCAGAAGTTATTATCTACAATGAAAGTTAACATTAAACAATGGAACTTAAGACATTTTCATAGCAATATACAGACAATTTCCTCATAGGCACTTTTGAAATGCAATACAGTTTGTCTGAAATGAACTTACAGTTTACAGTTCCTTCTAGACTTTTTATCTGCAAATGGCTTGTAAGATTATCTAAGTCTACAGATAGATAAGAATCGATACAGACAGGCTACAGACTTCAGTTTTAACTGAAGAAAATGGGGTCAATTTCCTGCACAAAGCACAAGCCAACAATCTGTTCTTATTTCCTGTTCAACTTGCACGATTAAATTTCTATTCTCCATGTGGACAGCATTTGAACCTCTTTACAGGACCATTTCGGAGGACGGCATTATCATTCATAAGCTATTGCTTTCAACTGTATAACACTTACCTTAAAGCTCAACTCCATGCGATCTGACACATACAAAATGAGAAAGCAGCCAAATTGAAAGTAACTGTTTACATCACAAAATCAAACTAGATGAAATGGATGAATATCCTCTGCACAGCTTTGAGGGGAATCCAGTACAAGAACATCATAAAAAATTTACTACCAGGTGGGCAGAATGATCAATATCACTAAATTAGAGCTGTACATCTGTCTTCCTGACCTAAATACTGCAAGAGAGCTGCCTTTGTTGTAAATAGCTCTTTCCTTACTTCAGGGTTTGCCTGTTACTTTCAGTTATGCAGAACAAAAAGAAATAGTTGTTGTTTTCTGTTGAAAGGATGCAGTGGTACAACTGGTTCAATTTCATAAATTTATCTCATAAACATAATCTAAATAGGGTTGGGTATTAAATGACAATATAATAGTATAATATTGATTTATGACACTTCGACTTTATAACATTTTATTTATATACAGCACTGAGCTAAGATGATTTCCCCTCATTTCTTCATATTTTGCTTCCAAAGAGCTAGACTTTCTTGTATTTTTTTAGTGTAGTCTTAAGAAATGGTTCACCAGGGTCTTATCTTTAGTCCAGTCCCTGTATCTAAACAGTTTCAGGGGAATGTTTTTTTTTTGTTTATTAATCCACATGGTGACTTACAGTATTAATCATTCAAGCATAAAACCCATCTTAACGCAGTTACGTCTGGGTCCTTAACTCATGCAGTTAAGGTTCCAACACCTCACCTAAATCGACAAGATGGTAAAGTGTGGTATATACCTCATCATGGTGTATATCATCCTCAAAAGAAAAAGCTAAGGGTAGTTTTCGACTGTGCTGCTAGCTATCAGGGAGTATTATTAAATAGCGAGCTCCTACAGGGACCCGACCTAACAAACCCACTCATTGGAGTGCTTACACGCTTTAGACAAGAGG
>JAQMYJ010000039.1:26560515-26578733 GCA_030014305.1 Clarias laeviceps
ACAATGTAGAAAGAAATAAAAATCAGGAACGATCATGGAGTTAGAAAGTGACCCCAAACTTTTGAACGGTAGTGTAATTTCAAAAAACACTTATATTTTGCAAGCACAGCAGACAGGGGTGGGACGTAACAGTACATGTACTTCATAACTGTACTTAAGTACATATTTCACATACTGTATCTATACTTTGAGAAGTTTTAATATTTTCACTTTTCTGCATGGTGTTGAGTTAGCTAACCATAATGGTGTATAGTATTTGAAATGGGAATAATTGTGTGTGTGTGTGTGTGTGTGTGTGTGTGTGTGTGTGTGTGTGTGTGTGTGTGTGTGTGAGAGAGAGAGGGAGATAGAGAGAGAGAGAGAGAGGTTTTTTATAAACTATGAAAAAGGCTATTGTGAGCTAATACAAGCCCTGTGCTTTCGATACTTCAACAATTCTGACTCAGTGAATTTGATTAAAATTTTTACTCAGGTACACAAGTAAATAGATGACTTCTACTTTTACTTGAGTAATGAAGGTTCTAGGGAATCTCAACTATTACTCAAGCAGAGGATTCAGGTACTTTGCCAGCAGATGTGTAGTAGCAGATGAATGTGGTTTGTTTTTTCCTCAAAATCTGTGATGTATTTTGGAAATTCATCCTCCCCTTTTTTTCCGTAGCAGAGTTAAAGCTACAACATGACGTTTTCCAACACAGTAGTCTTTGACAGAAAGCATTGTGATTACAAACTATATGCACACAGACCTGAGATTTAAACCTTCAACCCTTCTAACCATTATGCCATCATGCATCTGCTTTAAGAAAAGAACAAACTGAGTAAATCTGACAAACTGCTTTTATTTTAGTCATTTTAACTGTGGCACTTAACTAATGCATGTAACTAGTTCAGCTCTGTAAATTACAGTGACTTACATCAGGAGGGATGCGAGCCCCTTCCTTCACAGTGTTGCCCTCCACAGTGATGTGGAAGACCTGGCCGTCCGTGTCAGTGAACACAAAGTGCTCGCGGGCCGAGATGCCCTGACTCGTCTCTGCCTTGCTCTCTGCGTCCTGCAACAGACTGAAAGAGAAAGAAATACAGATCTAACGCTCCGAGCTCTCTGCTCCCTGTTAACTACATGAAAGAATCAGAAAGCACTGCCTAGCATAATGATATCAGCAGTGGGATTTGTGAATCAAGTTATGTGGGTTGCTCATTATTTTGCAATGGTACAGTGCTGAGATAAATCTGGCAAGATATTTGGGCAGCAAAAACAAAAGCAAAACAGAGTTTCTATACTGTGTGTCCATATCTGTGTTTGGATTTCTGCCAAACCAGTAATTCGTTTGAGCCCTACCACTGTTCCCAAAAAAACCAATGCATTTAATAACAATCTAGAACAATGAAATGTGTTCACTGAACCTGCAAGTTAATATATATATTTTTTTAATTATACATTTTTTTTAGGAGACCACCAGGAAGAAACGCTGCCATGTGCACAGAGCGGGGTTAGACTACTGTATATGGAGCAGCCTCTCTTCTGGAACGAAACAGGGTGGAAAAATAATAACATTTGCAATGAAATCATATTTGAGCATGCACCACACAAAGAAATCAGGAAAGGGAATTTAGCCTTAAACAGGAAGAAATAGCAAAACAAAACAAACCTCGCTGTTATCGAATTACAGTGAAAGATACACTGCTGCAGTAAATGCACACCCAGAGGAGCAAGGGCAGGAGAGTTTACTCACTCATGCTTTAAACTGCACAGCAACAATCAAACGGTGGACAGATTTGGTGAATGGAGAAGAAAAAAAATAATAATAGCAGATCTCCTGTTCCTAATTGTATTTATTTTGAACATATTAGCTATTTATTTTAATAGTGCAGACTATGAATAACTCTTCAACATGTCACTCAGCTCACTATGCCTAGGAGATCTGTGCAAATACACTGGTTTATAAGATAGTATAGAAAACAACAGTTGTGTCCCAGTTATGTCCCAAAGAAAATAATTAATCCTGATGTTGCAATGCATTATGTGTCTTTTATAAGTATAGAGCACATTATGTAGACAATATACTGCAGCTCTGCTTTCAGAAAGGAAGAAAGGTGTAGACTCAGATTCACAAAAGAATAATGCAGTATGTGCTAGAGGCAGCAAGTGCACAAATAAAGAGAGCAGAGATAAAACAGATTACAGCGGCAAGTCAGTGGATACCAGAATGAACTTTGACCGCTGACCTGATGACAGAGGACTCAACACTGCTCTGCTCAGCGTCCGACAGCGTGGTCTGTCTGGCCATGGCCTCTCGAGCTGCTATCTGTTTTTTCTTCAGGCTCTTCAGGTTGTGCGAGGGAGACCACTCCTAAACACACACACACACACACACACGTTAATCCTTCTATGATTGTGAGGACCTTCTGTTGACATGCAGTTGAGTAATAGTGTGTTTATTCACTAGGGTTGCAAATTTTACACATTTTGTTAATATATTTCTATTTCAGTTTTCTCAGTACACCAGAGCCATAATCGGGCTGCTTCACATCCGGGAACGCCTGCCTCCCAGGAACTCCTTTAGTGGCCCAAACGTGAAAATGGCTTAGAGCAAGGTCAGGACTATACGGGGGATGTGGAAATAACTCACGGTCGTGTTCCTGTAATGTGCAAGTGGTGGTTGTGAATGATTGTGTGGACAGGTCTCACAGACAGATGCATTCCTTCCATAAGTTGGTGACAAGTTATCTGTTGATTTTCAAGGATCAGACATTGAACTTGGAGAATGTTCACAGGAACGACTGAAGCAGGTACCGAGCCACCTTGGCCCTTCATTCACGTACATACAGATGTCTTTAAAACATTTACACCATTCAAATGTTTAACTGCGGCTAAAAGTCTCATTACCATACCTTGTATGTCAAGCGGTTTTACATGTTCATTCCTGAGATATTTTATAACGAGTCCCGGTTTGACTTGAACACCCATCATCATACAATATATTGTGCATCACCTGAACTGCATGTTTGCGGTCTTGTGGTGTAAAAGTTAATAAACATCTAATGATGTTGAATGGGAGTTACCACCATAAAATGAGGTACTATTTGCATAGCAATTTCTCAGACAAACTACTTTCATGAAACTAAATATAAACTACAACATGTGTATTTGGCATCCCTTGAGCATCACACTGACTAATAAACACTAATCTTTCAAATGATTCCTCAAATGTCGTTTCATATACCTTTTACATAAATAAAGCAATATCACACGAGATTGAATGCTGCTGTGACAAAATTTCCATGTTTTATTCCCCAAGCCATTTAGTTATCACTTGAGTGCAACTCAGGCAAAAGTGTCACATACCTGATTTACTGACCAAATCAAAATCGACCTTTTTTCTTCTTCATTAAACTGTTTGCATTATGTTTTTCACGGTATGTGTTTAAGCTCACTATAAAAAAGGCACGTTATCTGGCAACTTCTTTGGCTCATGTCTTTAGCTTATTTCAGTCTTGCTTTAAAACCTTTAGTGTTCTTTTGGGGTTCACCTATAGCCATGTTCAGCCTTTTTTTTTTTTTTCCGAGATCTCTTCAAACACAGTAGTTGCAACATCATCCAAATGTTTATAATTAATAATAACTTGTTTAACCGTCAACTTTTAAGATGGAACGTGATGTTGAGTTAATTAACCAGTCAACCATTTTGTTTGGTTTTTATTGGTTTTCCTTCATGCCATGAGCATTAGGATCTTTGGGTGGTTACAAGAATATATATAAATTTCAACCGCATTGCGTGAATCATAATTTTTATTTTTATTTTTTACGAAACAAACAAAAAACAGGCGGAATACTGTACCGGTATGCTGTGGCAGTACTACTTCACTCCACCAATACTTCACTCTCCTGCCACTGAAATCCAACTTTACACTCATCCTCCACATTTCCTAGCGCAAAATTCTCATGAGAGTTGTGGTGTATTGATGTAAAAGTCACACAAATTCCGATCTGACTGTTGGGACTCGGGTCGCATTGTAAAAAATCTGATCTGTATGTAATTTAATACATATGAAAGTGTCTCAAATGAAAATTGGGTCATTTGGGTTGTTCATGAACACTGGCATGAAAAAAATCAGATCACATATGAGTAGGGAAAAAAAAAAGATTTGGGCAGTGTGAACATAGCTCTAGACTTATTGGAATGGTTTAGCTCATTCAATCATGCTTTTGGACCTTGCACTTTAGCAAAGAGCTGCAATGCACCGACTGAGCCAGTGAGCAGCAGGAGGGTATAATTCAGATTCTGATCATTAGGGGACAGTGGTGTAGATATCTACCCAGAGGGTGCTATCAATATGGAAATGAGCAAGCTGTAATCTGGGGAGAGGCATTAATTATTAACAATACTGAGGTGCTTATTTGCTGGAATTCACTCATGTTGTTACACTGTTTACTGGCCCTGCGGTAAGAGCTGAACAGCTTTTTGAGTGTGAGGGAAAAAGAAAAATTGCTGGCTCTTTATGAGTTTTGCTGTCAGATAATGAAGTTGGTGTCTTTGCTAAGTGAGGCAAGGTTTCCACATAGTTTTCTCAAACTCATAATAAGAAATGGGTGCACACACACACACATTACCAATGCAGTAACTGAAGGGAAGTTCTTGGCCATCTCACGCAGCAAGGTTCCCGTGCGTACGTCCCAGAGTTCCAGGGGTTTGTCTCTGAATACCACCACCAGATACTGCCTACAGGGCAATACACACAATACACACACAAATACACAGAAAGACATGTTAATCATATTAATATGATAGTTTCATGCATTTATTTCATGCATTTAGTTTCATGCATTTATGATATAACAAGGTCAAAAAATCTCACACCTTTTGTGAGGACATTTACCTACTGTTTTGTGAGGACAGTTTATCTACAGTACACATCTGTTATGGGGCACGTTGTTATGAGTAAAGTTGTGTGTGTGTGCATGTGTGCTCTGCAACCTATAATTTGAAGCAACCAGTCAAAATGAATTTCCTCCTGGTTGGTTTGTGTCAATTTTAATGGGAAGAAAGTATGTGCGAGAGACAGACAGACAGAGAGAGAAAGAGAGAGAGAGAAAGATTGAGCCAGAGTTTTTTGCTCAAGAATGAACCACACATACTGTAGAACACAATATATTAGCCATGCTTTGTGCTTTAAGCACTGGTAGATTGTATACATATCTGTCAGGTTTTGTAATACAGTATGTACTGTTCCAAATCCATAAAACTTAGTTGTCTTAATTGCAAAAGAAAAAACAAGTTGCTGGTGTAAAGGAGGTACATTAGTGTAAGGCCGCTTCATTAGATACACCTTGATAGTACTGGGTTGGACCCCATGTTTCCTTCAAAACTGCCTTATTTCTTAATGGCATAGATTCAGTGAAATCGTTGAGTACAGTGAACTCACTGTCATGTTCAAGAAACCAGTTTGAGATCATTTTAGTGTCATGGCGCTCTAGCCTGTGCTCATAAACAGAGACACATGGTCAGCAACAACACTCTGTGGCAAGAAGTTTTCCAGTCTTCTCTTGTCCAATTTAGGTGAACACTTTCCAATTGTAGCCTCAGTCTCAAGTGATCTTCTGCTGCTGTAACCCATCTGCTCCAGGTTCCACATGTTGTGTGTTCAAAGATGATCATTAGCATACTTCGGTTGTAAGTCCGGACTTTCTGATGACCTCTAGGATCAATAAGGCATTTTCTTCCAGAGAACTGCTGCTCACTGGATATTTTTTCTTTTCCAGACCATTCTCTGCAAAATCGTTGTGCAGTAAATCCCAGTAGAGCAGCAGTTTCGAAAATACTCAGACCAGCCCATCTGGCACCAACAACCATGCCATGTTCAAAGTCACTTTTCTTTCTCATTCTGATGCTCGGTTTGAACTTCAGCAGATCATCTTTACTATGCCTACATGCCTACATGCATCAAGATGCTTCCAAGTGTTGGGCTTATTAGACATGTTTGTTAACAATAGATTGTAGCTCAAGACTTGTTCGGCTTCTTCTTCTTATTATTGTTATTATTATTATTTCTTCATTAAAATGAGCAAGTCATTCCTTGTGGGGAACAGTCAAACGTTTCAAGAATGTGGAGATATAAGATGAGAAAGACTTCTATAATTTAAGCTTTTACCATAAATAAGCTTTATAAAAGCTGTAGTATCAATAAAACATAAACATCAGGATCAGCTCACTTATTATTGTTATATTAGCAAAATGTGTGTGCACCATTTGTATGATCTCTAATGAATCAAATGCTAAAAAAACTAGACTATCGAGGTATATTTTTATTTCAGGGCTATTTAAATTAGTAAAAATAATATGCATGTACTATTAAACAAAAAGCAAAATTTTAAATGAAATAAGCATGAACGACAATGCATTAATGGCCTGGGGCTCAGACTTTTAGCCGTCACTTAGTTGAGAGTTTTCCAAGATCCAACTTAAACAACTTCCAAAAATAGTTTTTTGAAGTCAGAAACTATAAACACTTCCACATGAATGCTGTCATACGATATTTATTGTGCACTGATCCTGAGATGACATCCAATCTAACAAACCAGGTAGCACTAAACCTGATCTAGAGGAACTCTATATTAGTATCCGTACATAATATCCCAGAAGCAAAATTTTAACTCTGCAATCCTTTATGGCAGAAATCGATCAATCTGGATCAATTACAGCAGAGTGAGTGCTTAATCCCTGAACGTCGCCAAGGACCGGCACATTTCATTGAAACCCTAATGAAGCAGGACAGCCTTCTGTGACAAAGTGAAAGAAGCCAAACAATGACAAAAAGGTTGAAGAATCCATCCCCAATGTCAGCTGTGTCTGTTGTGACTTGATTAAAATCATGTCTGGGTTGCCCCTTTTTCTGAAATACTCCACCACGTGTGTCAAGAGTGAAATGAGAGACATTAATCACAAGCCAACTCCTAGGAGGAAGCCCTCGGCACCCAAGTCTTCCAATCGTCCAGGAGGGATTGAGAGAGAATGAGAAAAGTGTGTTTGTGGGTCTTGCTCACTTTAGATGCGACACTTTAATCATTTCGATGGCTGGCTCATCATTGCCGCGCTCGCCTCGGAATGCAAAGCACCTGCCTGTGTGTGAGAGAGAGAGAGAAAGAGAGAGAGAGAGAGAGAGAGAGAGAGAGACAGATATGAGGACTCAGGCTTTCTATAATTTCTTAGCTCAGTAATAATAATTCTATCAGAACATCTATTGCAATTATTAGCCCATCATAGTAATCATTCTGATCATGTTTTTTAGCACCTGATTCCCATCCCCCCACTTGGAAGGAAAGGTGAAGGCTGACACATGCTTCCTATGAAACCCATGAAATCAGTGAAAACAGTCAAACATGTCAAAGAAAGATGTTTACACTCCAAAAGCCAACTCATTATAAAATAAATCGATCAGCCAACAGTATGTTTTAACATTTTCTGAGATGGGGATTGGTGTGGATTAAGCCACAAGAACATCATTGCAATATGTCACTTTTTAGGATTAGTTGGAAGACTGCAAAGAATTAAACAGTGTACAAGTTTACGGCAATTTATCACAGCTTACAGAGACCAAAATAAAAGAGGAGTATAAGCACAACAATAAACAATGGATGAAAAAACAAACAACCAACCAAATAAAGTAGGACTACATGTTTAAAAAAATATATAAAAAAAACATAACAACATAGACTTCATTATCACGCAGCCATATCCAAGCTTTTATTTAAATTTTATAGTTTTATTTATTATTCTGACAGAACAGAGCTCAACCTCAGTTATAGAGAATTAAGACTAATTAAACATATAGTCAGGTCTATCTGTATGTTAACAGTG
Organism: Clarias laeviceps; assembly: GCA_030014305.1. Classification (NCBI taxonomy): domain Eukaryota; kingdom Metazoa; phylum Chordata; class Actinopteri; order Siluriformes; family Clariidae; genus Clarias; species Clarias laeviceps. Next base: position 26,568,372 of record JAQMYJ010000039.1, read on the forward strand.
ACACAACTGTCTTTATTTTAAATTTTTTTGCCCCTTGCGTTTTTTTCGGATTTCAAACATAAAATGAATTTGTAATCAAGCAGTCAAGATGTGATCTTAGTGTAGATTTTATAAACAGCCTCAAAAGTAACTGAACAAACTAACAACCATAAACATCAGAATTATTTTGATACGTTGAATAAAGTTAATTGTCTGAAGTCTGGAACTCTTAGCCATCACCAAATACTGAGTTTCCTCCCTTGTGATGCTTTAGCAGGCGTTTAACACACACATTCGGCTGCTGTTTGTGTGTGGGTTATTTTGCCTTCAGTTTTGTCTTCAATAAGTGAAAAACAGTCTATTGGATTGAGGTCATGAGCTTGAGTCAGCCCTTTAAGATGATTCCAGTTTTTTTGCAGAACATTTAGAATCATTATTCATCGGTACTATAACACACTGTTTTAGTATTTTGCAGCAGTTGAATGAATCTGAGCAGAAAGTATAGCTTTGTACACTTCAGAATTCATCCTGCTATTATTATCATCACCAATAAATACCACACAAACATAAATGTCCATGCCTTAACAGCCTCCAGGATATTTGAAAGATGATGCGGTGTGCTTTGGAACATAAGCCCTCCTGTCATTCTTATATGAAGCCTAATGTGACCTGTCTGTTTTTGTGTATATTCAGTGCTTTGAGTCTTGAGTTAAATTATCTGTATTTACATACATATACTGTAGGCATCTCTTAATTGTAGACTGTTGTCACACAATTGTGACAACAGGCCTTTATCCAGTGCCTCTTACCATCTGCCAGCCCCTCGCTCGACCAAGGAAAAAGGGAACACGATGCACATTCAGCACCCTGGCCAGCTCCGCCATTGGGGCACAAGAGGGATGTGGTGCCTTAAATCACTGCGTCTGGTAATGGATTATTATCCACAGTTGTGGTGTTATCAACACCCTATAAAAGGACCATTCCTTTCCGTGAGTGAGATCCGTGAGTGAGATGTCCTGGGTGCCCGAGATCACAAACTCTCTGTCTCTTCTCTAAAGACTCAGTACTGTACGTCTGGAGATTTCTAGAGACAGGTCAAACCGCCAAGAAAGGGCTCTCGCCAGCACTTGATCACCTCCTCAACATCAGCCTCTATCAGCCAGGCCCATTGACTGACCTCACCTGACCTCTGCTGGCCCCATAGGCTCAACGAACTCACCTCTTTCACCGGTGCATCCTACCATATCCTTCACATCTCCTCCATTTTTGCGTTACCTAAAACAGCACTTTTGCCTCATCTGGTTGTCCCTTTGTATGTGTCCTTGCTCGCTCCAGTAAACACTTTACACAATGATAGGATTATATGTCCTTTACTTGCATAGATGTTGCGGCAGTGTTTTTCTTCACCACGGAAACAATTCTGCAATCCTCCACTTAAGTTGTCTTCCATGGTCTTGGAGGCCTTTTGGTGTTGCTGAGCTCAGCAGTGCATTATATCTTTTAAAGAAACTTTCAAATTGTTGATTTGTTTCTGCTATCTCTCTGATAAGTCTCCCTGATTTCAGCTTAATTATGCCCTCTATCACTTCTATCAGCACATCTTTAAACTGCTTATTGAGAGTTCCCATGAACAGTGATCAAATGCACATTCAGCACTTGGACTGAACTCTGTATATAAGAAACCCTGTATCTAAGGAACACTCCACATCTGGCTATCAGGTCTGTTGTCCAATTACTTTGAGCTTATGAAAATTGAGGTACTTTTTAAAACAGGCTGTAATTCGTAACTGATTAATGTAATATTTTTGGTTAAACACCTGGAATTAAAGCTGAAAGTCTATACTTTAATCACAATTTAATTGTTTCATTTAAAATCCCTTCTGGTTGTGAACAGGGAAAAAGTAGTAGTAAGTAACTCCAAGGAAATTCCTTGAAATTAGGATGTTTCTGAGTAACTCAGACTGAAAGTCAACGATGCATTGTGCTTTAATACACCTAATATGATTAAAAACAGATCTGAGTATGCATACATATACAAATCATAGAGATAGAGCATATCATTACAAAGTGTTCTAGGTTTTAAATGTCTTTCTGTGCTGGATTTTACCATTGGTTAATTATTAATTGAGATCGAGAGATGGGCTTAATGAGAAACCAGAGCATTAAGAGCACTGTGAGATAAACTGAGAGGGGTCTAGCATCTCCAACCACAAGCCCTGCATCCAAAATGCCGCTAGTCCTTGTGAACGACAACTTCCACCATTCTCATGCACTCTTTACCCTCTGGACAGGTAGTGGCGCATCCGACTCCCAAGCAGATATATTGCTTATGCAGTCAGATAACTGAACACACTGCTGCCTCCCAACTCCCACTTGGACCCATCAAACCTGTCGCAACAACCCACCATCCTCCAGCCATCATGGCAAACTGGTATTTTAATGCTGCTAAGGGACAAATTCCACTTGCTGCAAGTTCCTCAATTGTAGCTTCATTTCTCTTTACACTTAACAGTTCACAGACAATTGTTGGCACTGAGTTCTCCATCAAATACTGTTCTGATCTCCTGTGCAAAATCTTCTTCCACCATCTAACGATGATACAGCCCATCCTCTGAATATCTTGTCTATGCGTTTATCTCTAAGGACTTTTAAAATTTTTCTGGCTGGACTCTTCAGAATTACACCCAGAATTTTGCTGCCAGAATTCTTATTAGAGCAAGATAAAAAAAAAAAAAAAAAAAATACCATATCACTCCCATTCCACAATCTCTCCTCTGGGTCCCTGTTTCCTTCAGGGTTGACTACAAAATTCTACTCTAGACCCACCAGACCTGAAAGAGATCTATCTTCGTGCAAGGTTTAAGCTTGGTTTGGGCTTGGTTGGCTCCAGGGCTGGGGGACTGAATCCTGTCTCCGTCTGTGATGTGGGAATTTTTGCATGTTCTCCCTGAGCTTTATGTGTTTCCTCCAGGTAATCTGGTGTGTCCCCCCACCAGTTTAAACACAGTCTGGTGTTTTCATATTGCATGTAGTGCATGATTAGATGTGTGAGTTTTGCTCTGCAACAGATTGGCACCCCATCAAGGTAATCAAGGTAAAAGACTTAATATACTGTATAAAACTGGGGAAAAAATAATAGGAATCTGAACACTTTCCAAACTCACTATGCTTGTGTTTGAGTGTTCAGTCTGGCAGGGGTTTTAAGGATCTAAGGCGTGTACGCTGACTGATCATTATGGTCACAGTATAATTACGACAGCGTGCTAATCAAGGTGAACGAGCAGCAGACAGGAAACAGCTCGCAGAATAGGGCCATGCTAGAATCTCAATCAACCACCATGAACAAGTGATTATGAGTCTTGCTCTCGGACATACATGGAGCAAAGGAGAGAGCTGGGAAACGAGGGCACAATTCTGTACAAGCAACTAAGAAAATATCACCAGAAAAGTGGGACGAGAAGTATCCAGAAGAAACGTTTAACATTAATAGTTAAAAGGAATGCTTTTGTACATGATATGCATTGAACAGCTAGTACCATTTTTTAAACAAGGCTTCATTGCCTTGTCAGCTTAATTATTATGTGTTTATATGATTATCAAGCATTGTAGATATTTAGCAGCTTTTAGCAATTCAGTTCATGAAATTTGGCTAGAGAAGAGGATAGGATAGAGGATAGAGTGCTTGACTATATTACACAACATCATTTGTCCACATTACAAGCTCAGCGATGTTCAACAACAACCAGCATATTTTAAAAACACTTTTAAATTGATCCCAGACCAGAATGAGGTTTTACAAACAGCATCACAGCACACAACGAACAGGCCATGTTCAGTCATTAGGCTTTCATAAGACAGCAAAACAGAATGTTATTTAGCAATAATTTTCTCCCAAATTGTACACTCTTTTGCCCCATTTCCCAAATGTAGCTGTTAAAAGGGTAAAACTAATGAGCAAAGTGGGCCATTGCCCTCTCAAACATTTCACTAATGGCCCATTCCTCTCTCTTATTCTGCCTTTCTGTAAAGCTGGCTGACAGTACGGGCTTCACCATGGGCCGACACAGGCTGAATGTGTTCCTTATATTCATGCCCAGTCCACACATACACAGGGGTTTCTCCAAGTGTTCCAGCTTTTCATCCACACACATGCACACTGCATTTTCGTTCATGGATGTCCTGAACATTCGCTTGGGGATTTTCAGAAACCTAGTTTTGATGTGTAGTAAGGAAGTTTTTGGCTTGTAAGAGTGTGAGCTGGTACCTTGTTTGTTTGAAGTCAGAGAGTTATATGCTCTGTAGGGGTGTAACAGCATGCAAAAGGCATGGTTTGGTACAGTACGTACCTCGGTTTTGAAATCATGGTTTGGTAAGCATTAAGTACGGTGAAGTGGGGAAAAAAAAATCTTATTATTTATTGTGAATTTAACTTGTATACATTTGTCAGCAGTGGGAAACGGGTAGTAATTTCCTAAACACATATGGAATACAACAAAGGTTCATAACTTTTTTACTAAAAAACATAACAGTGGTATGCATGTAGGTTCACCATCCACTTCACTTGCTAGTACTGTGTTGGACCCCATTTTTCCCTACAGAACTGCCATAATTCTTCATGGCAAATCAGCATTTACGCAGTTTCTGCAGATTCGTCGGCTTCACATCCATAATGAGAATCACCCGATCCACCACATCCTCCAAAGGTGCTCTATTGGATTGAGATCTGGTGACGGTACAAGCCAACTGAGTACTGTGAACTCAATCAGTGAACTCATTGTCATGTTCAAGAAACCAGCTTGAGATTATTTTAGCTTTGTGACACGCGTTATCCTGTGCATGTGGAAAATATCTCCCACACCATTACACCACCACCAGCCTGAAGCGTTGATTGAGGACAGGATGGATCCATGTTTTCATCTTGTTTATGCCAAATTCTGACCTTCCCATCCATATACAGTAGAAATCGAGATGTGTATGTATATGACACAAAAGCGCAAATTAACCAACCACAATTTAGTTATTCTAAATTAATGTGCACTAGGATAATAAAATCACAATATAAAAACTTATGCTGCAGCTCTCAACACCAAGCCTGAAAATTCTAAACTTATTAATAACCACTTTAACCACCATTTTAAAAACTGAAATAAAAATAAGACTAATCTTAGTGAGCTTTGTCGAGACAAAGGTTTTCACTCTGAATAGAGTGCATCTGCAGCAACGCCACCTTACTGGCCTCTCCAAGGCCTGGGCATCTGGTCTGCTAATTGTATCACCACTGAGCCAAATAGTCTTTGAGTATGCTAGAAGCGCTAACATGCAATCTAATGTTTATGCAACCTGTCACAATTACTTAGCAAGTAATTTAAATGTAAATCTATTTTTAATACACCATTGGCAAAGCCAATAAATTATCGGCTTTTCAATAATTTGTAGGGGATTCTGGATCCTGCTTCTGGTGTAATTTTTTCCTGCATGGAGTTAATACATAATGGGTTTATTTTTATTCAGAAATAGTTAATGTCATAAATAGGATTGGAACTGGATTTTACGGTCTGAGTATACTTGTGACATGACCCCAGAGTACTAAATAATACACCTTAAATCCTACCAAGTCTATATTTTCATGGTCTAAAATTTCTAAAAATGGTCTAAAAATTATTTATCCCCAAAATCTCTCTCTTGTCAAACTGGCACATCAGTTTAAGCCTGGATTACCATGGGATAGCAATAACAGCTATATATATATATATATATATATATATATATATATATATAATTTGGTATTAGTTTAAAATTATTTCTGAATATTGTTTTTGGTTTCTGTTTGTGTGTTCTGTATGTGTGTGTAGTTCACCTGTGCGCAAGTCCACATGCTGAAGCTCATTCCTCACAAGGCCCATATTGTTGGGAGAGGAGGTGGCAAAGGACAGGAAACTGTTCAAACTAACCCACTCGATCCCTCTGTGACAAAATATGGGAGAAACGCATGATGAAATGCAAAACACAAGAGACAAAAAATATATATATTTTGCTCTTGTTCAGTAAAGAAAAAATCTTTTCAATCACTGTTTCTATACTGACGTCAATGTCAGCTTATCCAGAGACGTAACTCCACATAGTCCTCTTTTACATTTCCATACAATTTAAATTCCTTTGTAATAGTTCTTTGTTGTTGTTCGGTCAATTTAAACCAATAATTACAGTGTACAGAAAGGTTAATGGTTGTCAGTGATGCAGTTAATGCCTAATTGGGTTAGTTTAAAAATACTCAGCAGTCACCATGATATAGAACAGAAATATTTCTAACATTTTTCTGCAAACAATGTCATAGTGTAAGAGAAGACAGTGTGTCTATGATAAGGGTGCAAATATCACACTTTTTATTAACGTGTTAGTTAAATGTGTTAATCAATGTTTTTTTTTTTTTTTTTACTTATTATTAGTTAATGGTATCAATATGCATATTTGTTCTCAGTTTAAGATTTATTTAAACAGTTATAGCAGCACAATCGTGATACAAATGAACAAATCCTGAATAGTTTAAATATACTAGCAAGATAAAAAAGGTTGTTGAAAACACTGCTTTTTTTACTCCGCCTTCATTTAAAAACAAGATAATTAAAAATACAACAATGTGCACCGCCTGAACTGTGAGCATGCCCTTTTACTGCGTACAGGTTAATAGAGATGCGAGCTACAGAGAAATATTACGCAAAAAAAAAATAATAATAATAATACAGTTTAATAATAAAAATATAATCCAATAATAATAATAATAATAATAAATGTAAAAAAGTAAATTTTTTAACTCGATTAATGATTAATCATTAACATCCCTAATCTATGATGTACAGAACTATTTCTATTGTAATTATATATTTCAAATATTTAAAATTAGTGGTTATTGTTCACACATCAGAAATGCTTGTACACCTCAGACCTTGTTTTATATGAAAAAAAAAAATCTCATTTGGGCTAATTTCAAACATTTTGTTTTGGTTTTGATGAAGGAGAAGTGGAAATATTGCTTAAACCTGGCAACCCTGATTAATTATATCAGTGCTCTTCAAAACCCTTGTGCTGTGTTAAATATAGTTCTACAAAGGAATGTGAAGGAAGGATGAAAGTGAGCTGATAGAATTTTACCTTTATGTCTGTATGATGTCGAACCCGAACTGCCAATTACGGAAGCCTCTCGACTTAATATAATTTTAGGCTATTTGTTTGCCCTACTAAAATCTACAGTCAAAAGCTGCTGTGCTCCACATTCAAAAAAAGTCCTACATAATTTATCAATACGGAGCTAATGAGGAAGATCAGCAGCCAAAAAATGCTCTTTTTTTAAAGCATGGCAGAGAGGAAGGAACGAAAGGAGGATCAGAGTGGGGAACACACTAGGGGCATGCAAGCACTGGCTAGGGGTCCAGCATCAAGGACTAATGAGATGCTAAATGGCCACATGATTAATTAGCCCACTTGTCTTTGAAATATGCAAATGATATGGAAATAAAGCTCTCCATGGAACAAGAGTTGAGTGACTTTCACTGTGTGTGTGTGTGAGTGCATATGTGTTGAAGGATTAGAGATAGACAGATACAGAGCTGGAGAGAGAGAGAGAGAGAGAGAGAGAGAGAATAAAAGGGAAGTAGGTGCAAGAGAATGCATGAAAGCCCGAAGGAGAGTTGAAAAAAGGGAAAAAAGAATAATGAACTCCCTTTCTTCCACCCCCTCACTCTCCCTCTATCAAAATTGTTTATTAATTGCTAGATAACTGTTGAAATAATTATAGGCCTCCTGTGAGCCATTTCACCTTAGCAGTGAAACCTTACTGACATGTTTGAACCAACAGGATAGCAAAAGGTAAAAAAAAAAAAAGAAAAAAAAATATTTTATTAAAACATACAAGGCATAATGGTTGCAGCTGCTATACATAGTTTTTCGACAAGATCTCCTTCCTTTTCAATACACTTTGCCAATCTGTCAACAAGCTTTTGTGTTTCCACCTTAATAAAAATGTTTTAGGCTGAGCTGTGGGCCACAAATGTATGACTGTGTTTACTTCTGATGAAGTTTTTGCAGTGTGTTGACAGTGTGGGCAGAAGTGGCGGACATGCATCGTCATGCAAGAATTAGTTTAGGCTTCAGCTCTTCAATAGGCATCTGATTGTAACGAGCACTGTTGATTGTTGAACCTTTTCCTTGATAATGTTCCAATACTGGCCCTTGAGAACCCCAGAAAACTGTAAGCATCAATTTTCCAACAGGCTGACTTTTAAACGTTTTCTTGGTTGGTGATTGAGGATGTTTCCATTCCACAGTCTGCTGTTTACTCTCATAGTGATGAATCCATGTCTCATAGGCAGTAATGATTCTCTTTAAGAAACTTTCTTCTTCCTTAGAAACTTCCTTAGAGTATCAGTCCAAATTTTGTTTGCAGAAACCCAAACGCTTCTGTTTATGCTCTTCCGTAAGTTGTTTCGGGACCAGGTACACCCTCAAACAACAACAACAAAACTGCACGCTGCTCTTCCTTCATGCATATCACACGTGGTGGATCCTTTTTGCTTGCACTACAGTTACAAATGAACTGATGTAACACGTTCACACCTGCACAGCAGTGACTGGGGAGATAGCGGCCTTGAACGGAAAGCGCTGATAAGACAATAGCCAACAAGTTTTAATATAACCGCAGATAATGTTTGTCTCTAACAGATATCTAAATGCATGTGCAAAAATGTATTTTAAAGAAGGCTGTAAATGAGAATGACGATCCTGGGTGATGTGGCTCAGAGCCCATCGCAGACGTTCCTCTGAACATTCAGTGAGTGGAACGCCTGATCCTTGAAAATCGGTGGATAACTAGTTGGCAACTTGCGAAAGAGACATCTGTCTGTGGGAACTGTACACACACAATCATTCACCAACACCACTTGCACATTACAGGAACTCGGCTGGGAGTTATTGCCACATCTCCAGCACAGTCCTGACCTCACTCCAGTCATTTCCACATGTTTGGGCCACTAAAGGTGTTCCTGGGAGGCCAGCATTTCAGATGTGAAGCAGGCAGTTTGATCAAGTCTCCAGGCTCGGAAGAAAACTTTCTATCCTGATGGTATCCAAGAACTAGTATCCAAGCACTAGTGAAACCCTAGAATAAGTGCATTAGGATTATATAGAAAAAAGGGAGTTTTTACTCTTATAACTGTGTTCTGTTATTCTGCATAATCAAAAGTCCCGGTTTGACATGAATGACCCTCATATAAAATACACGCACACCACAAATGGTGACGTTCTTCCATGTTGTACAAAGCAGCTAAAAAAATTCTAGTAAATCAGACCAGGAATTTCCAGGAGCCAGTCATTTGCTTCTCTTTACAGAATACTACCTGATCTGCAGGCAACTGAGTATGTACATCATAAATTATATTTTGCTCATCACTCCAGAATCGTGTCTCCATGTCTCAGAGATGCAAGGAAACTCCTGGAAGAGCGCAGGAGTGCTATGGCAAGCAATAGTAGCAGTGTAGACCCGGTCTTGGGGAAATACAGGAAGACTGCACAGCACAGCCCTGAGAATAGGCAGCAGGAGAGCACGGTGCTCCAACTAAGAGAGAGGCTTTCCCTATAGGCAGTAGAGCTTTCCAGAACAGCCACAGAGTCTCTTCTGTAGCCGAAAGTTTCTCTGAGCCAGATAAATATAAGTTGAGGGCTTCACTGCTGAAACTTCTTCCAAGTGAACACTATATGCATTTTAAAGCCTTATGCTTTACTTGTGCATCACCAGCAATCATGTTGCATTTTATTTAATTTTATTCCGACAGAGAGTCACTCTACATGCTAAACAGTTTCAGGGTTCAGGTACTAGTAATTCAACAGTCGGTGTGTTTGATGATATTCTTCAGAGATCGAGCTTTCCGAAAAGTTCTATTCACATTGTGCTATCGAACACTACTAGGAAAGGAAGGTTCTGAAGGAAACTAAAGATGTCTCAACACCACTTTTTGTCAGTACTAGTAGTAGTAAGTTCTTGTACTCATACTGACAAAAAGTGGTATTGGGACATCTTTAGTTTCCTTCACTGGAACAAGGGGCCCAAACATGTTCCAGAAAAACAATGCCCTGTGCACTTAGCAATGTCCGTGAAGACATGGTTTGCAAAGGTCAGAGTGGAAACTTAAAAATATATACAAAAAGATGTTGAGTGGATTTGAACACAAGCTGTGCACCAGGCATCCTCGCATGGCATCAGTGGCTGACCCCACTAAAGAACTTGTGGATGACTGGATAGCTGCATTCTAAAGTCAGTGACGTTGCTTCCTGTTTTCGTATCGTTTGCCGCGAAAGTTTCGCGTTTATATCAGCGTTTAAATTATATAACTT
>JAQMYJ010000039.1:26601416-26613524 GCA_030014305.1 Clarias laeviceps
AAACTTAAATAATTATTTTGATTGTGTAAAGCTGCTTTGCGACAATGACAATTGTTAAAAGCACTATACAAATAAAACTGAATTGAAATTGAATTGAATAACCAGTTTCATATTGTTGTGCAGCAACAGTTCATTCTCAAGACCATTGTTTATATCTTCCCCTCTTGGTGTTTTATTAACACACAACTAAATGCTCGAGACCAGCAAATTGCCAAAAAGTCTGCTTTTATCTAGGTCTGTACACTTGCTGATGATCAATTAATCAACAGCTGATGATTAGCAGCATGTAGGTGCAACGTACCCCCTTTAATACTGCAGAAGCAGTACAAGGATATTTAGTACTCTCTGCATGTTTTTTTCTTTTTTTTTCAAAAAGTCATTTGTTGTTCCTCTGAGGCTGTATTTGCCTAAAACTAAGACTCGCTATGCGTTGGGGTTCTCTGCATACTTCATTGTTGATGTCCCCGTCGATGTGTACTGCACAATCCAGGAAAGCCAAACAATCCCCTGGTAACCTGATGTTACTGTCAAAAAGCATTGATGTGTTTTGTGAAAGCTTCCAACTTCTGTGTTTTGATTTTGGCCTAGGAGTCATACACATACCTGAACCAGCGGTCAGTAATTCCTGTGACAGAGCATAGGGCTCTACTTTCTACTTCCATGCAGAGATTGGCCACAATAGGGAAGACAGATGATCCCATGGCACAGCTGTGTTTCTGTCTGTAAAAGCACTCATGGTATTTGAAATAATTGGTAGTCAGGCAAACTGAGTAGGGCACACATGTGGTTTGGACCCACAGGCCACCATTAGGGAGTCAACAACTTAATTACTCCACCAAGTTGATATACCTGCCACTCCAAGCCAGTTAATTAGAACTGAAGAAGCATTTTAGACGAGAGGTAAAACGTCTTCAGAAATTTAAAGCAACGCTAGTTGCCACTGAACAGCACCTTTGGGATAACCATGACCTGGTTGACTGAGAATCCTCACAGAGGATTCAAGAGCTTTATTTGTGATGCATTATGGGAGCTCATTCAAACATAAAAGACATCAATTTCACTAATGCAGCACCGTTTTTGTCCTTCCTTTTCTTTTTATTCCTAGCCTTGTCATTTTTCATCTTACAGCTGGCTGGTTTCTATTTAAAATTGTTTCCTAAAATGTCTTTGGAGGTAATGAATAGGAAATAGTTCTGGAATGAACTGGAATCATGGACAGTCAATATATGGCATGATTTATGACACTAAGGCCTCAAAGTAGACACTGTCTGCGCCGTGCATGGATCAATATGTTATATTTTCTAGTTCTAGTCATTCTTTTTTGTTGTTGATATTATTTCCAGTGCAGCAGGATGAGAGTCTAGCAGAATTTGATGATGTCCTAGCTCAAAGACATCTTGCTAAAATCAGCATTTAACTATCAGGCTTAGTAGGTGTGATGCAGCATGCTGCTGCCTTTTATTCTCATATTTAGCTTCTTATAACTTCTGTAAAGATTTTACCAAAACTGTAGTTTAGGTCAGGTTAGTTAAGTAAACTTGTTAAGTACAGTTGATTGAGGATGTAGCAATGCATATTGTGTGTGCGAGTCAGTGTAAGGCAAGCTCCATTTACTCTTATTTACTGATTTATTTTATTGCCACATAGCTATGAGCTTTATTGTTCATTTCTTTTAAGTTGCAACTTAAACCAAGCCTTTAAATGATCTCTACGATCAGTCATGATTATCAGTACTACCCTTCCAGGTTTTAATAATGTGTCGGAGGTTTCCTAACCAACTTCCAGTAATTTCAATCTGCCTTACAGAGGTGGGTAGAGTAGCCAAAAAACTGTACTCAAGTAAGAGTAGCTGTACTTCAGAATAATATTACTCAAGTAGAAGTAAAAAGTACTCATCCAAAATATTAATCAAGTAAGAGTAAAAAAGTATTTGGTGAAAAGATACTCAAGTACTGAGTAACTGTTTCATTGGAATTTCTGATTTATATATTTTTTTAATTATGTAAATAGCCAGACAAAAAGATAAAATAATAATTTCTGACATTACTAAATAATAAAATAAATGAAATAAATAAAATATAATAAAAATAAATATCTTCACAAAATAGCAAATTAAGGAACGATAAACACAAATTTCCAAATCTCACTTTTTTCACAACATAAAGCTTTTGAAATAAATACCTACTGCAGGTAACATATGTATGTTTGAACAGTGTGAACTATTTCCAGTGTAAGATATAATGTGTATATTCAGTTGCCGTCCAAATGGCTCAGAAGATAGAAAATAACATTAGAACATGTGTATAAGAGGTCTCACTTTACCATAAACTGTGTCCAGCAGAACAAATGTAAGAAACTTATATTGTTTAGCCTCTAAGCTTATTAGCTAATTATCTATGCTAACATTGCAACATTAAATAAAACAGCTAAACTAACCACAACATGACAGTTTTTATATGCTGAAATGTCTGTCTGCTTTGGCAGATAGAGAAGACACTGCATTATGAAGCTGTTCTTTTGCACTTTGTGTAAGCAAAACATGCTTTGTATACGTTGAGGCCAGGGCTGTTCATCCTCTTCTGTTGGAGACAGACACCTCTGCCATTTTTATGCTTTCATTCCTTGTCTACCACGGCTGAAGATATTTTTTCCCCTGCTATGTACTGTAGCAAGTTTGTGTGTGGTCATGTAACTTCATGTGGTTATTGTTATTGCGACTGATTGGTCAAACAGAGTCATGTGATTATTGTTGCTACGTTTGATTGGTGAAACACAGTCTTGTGGTTGATCCACAGGCTGCATTTCTCTGGCAAAAATAAAAAATATCTAATTTGTAGAATAAATGGTTAGAAAAGGAACGAGACTGAATGTAGCCGAGTAAGAGTATCGTTTCTTCTTCGCAAATCTACTCAAGCAAAAGTAAAAAGTATGGTGCAGTAAAATACTTATAACTTAACTAACTATAACTAACTATTTACTTAAGTGGAGTAAATATAAGTCGTTACTACCCACCTCTGCCGCCTTAGTTGTTTTCTTTGCTTCATGTGACCCACTAATGTTACCCTTTTAAAAAGACAAACTTTTTCTTTCTTTAAACTGCTCACAATGACAATTTAAGACCATTTAATTTAAGATTCAAAGACCGGACACAACTGGAATATATCAGATTTGCAAACACTTATGGCAAAAAGAAACTATAAAGAGAGAAGAATCCAGGAATGGCAGAGGCCCTTTTGCAGGCACAACCAACTTTGGGATTGACAGCAGACTACATAAGAAATGCAGTCCACATCAAAACACTACAAAGAAAAAAGAAACACCAGTTGTCAGCTGTATTTTCACAGAAAAACGCTACCAGAAATTCTCGACTCAACAACAACATTACATCAACAGCAACAAAAAAACTACTTATTTTTTAACATTTAAATTACTTTTATAGGTGTGGAAGCAAACGTATGGACAGTCAGAAATTATACACAAACGACGTTCAAGTCAAACCAACATTTGTGCCAAAGTTTCTTGTGAAGGTGTAACACCGATTGACATTTACAGAATACTTCAAGCACAGTAGGTGCTGAGACTCTTAGCAGCAGTAAAACATTTGAGTGGTCCAAATGATTTAAAGTAGACCACAGGACTGTGAATTCGACGTCAACCGGGAGGGTTTGGAACCCAGACATTCCTGTGAACATTCAGCAGGTAAGACACAAAAATAAAAAAAATAAAAAAGCCCATCACTCCACTGACAGGAGCTCAGCTGGGAGTTATTTCCACATCCCCTAAATAGTCCTGATCTCACTCCAAGCCATTTCCAAATGTTTGGGTCATTAAAGGAGGGTATTTGAGGCCAGAGTTTCAGACATGAAGCAGTAGTCTGATCATGGCTTCTGCAAGCACTAATGAATCACTGGGATAAGTGCATTAGTGTAGCAGCAGATTATAGAGAAAAATAATGGTAGTTTTTACTCTTATAACTGTGTTCTTTTATTCTGCACAATCAAAAGTCCTGGTTTGATTTGAACTTGCATAATATGCACTAATTTTAGCTAGAGATGAAAGCTGAACATTTTAAACCGTATCTTCTTAACCTATTGTTTTAAAACAATAAAGTATATTACATTACGTATATTTTACTCACCTTAATATTGACAATGTGAGACATAGCAGTAGTAGTAGTAGAGCAGTAAGACGACATTATGAGAAAGAGTGAAACAAACTGTATGCTGCAATGTAAGTCAGAATGTGTTATTTGCAGACTTTGTAATTCTGTATTGGTGGTTTGTGGGGAAAAGTCCTTACAAAGAACTGTAACCAAATTACACAGAATTATTAGCCCAGCTATAAAGCTGTAAAATGCAGGCTTCATAGTGTGTGTTAATGGGGATTTTTTTTTTTCACGCAATTCCTTAAAAAAAAAAACAGGAATAATTGAATTTGCTACTTTATGAGCATGGTATTTTAACAGATTCTTTCAGGGTTCAAAATGTAACCTCCAAATAGTTATGTTTCTGTGTTTTTTGTTTTGTTTAGTTTTTTTCATCTAGGCGCATACTCAATCTTTTAGAGTGAGATTTTAATCACGGATGTGTGGATGTGTGTGTCAAAGAGAAAAAGAGAAAGAAAGTTTGTTTAAGAGAGAGAGGGGTGGAGAGAAAGAGAGAGAAGAATACACAGTTGTAAACACTGTATGACATGCTCATGTTTTTCTCCTCCTCCATGACGATGCATTTGTTTCTGGGATTTGCTTTTGTTTCCCCACAATGCATGACAAGACCCTGAATGAAATGAATGGATGATTCGTTTTGTTTATTTAATCAGTGCCCAAGACCACACAAAGACTTTAAGATCTGACTATTATCCTTTAAAGCCAAGTAGAAAAATTCATCCATTGAACAGTTCGAACCCGGTGTGCTGTTGTCTTATACAGTAGCTGAACTCATCTAATAATGTAGGTACTGTACTACAGCCCTAAATATTCACCAGGAACGCATTAGAGTGGATCTCTGTTTATGCCCCGTGTTTGCATTTTAAACACTTTAATGGCATTTGACATTCCAGTGCACTGCTAGCACAAAGGGCGTGTTCGTCATTACTTCAGTGGAAACAGAGGTAACATAAAGGAACACAGACATATACAGCAGGGCAAGGATTGGTTTGTGCTTTGAGTAACATAGAAAGGCACTAGATTTTTTTTTGTGTCTCCTATCTACAGTAAAGTACACCTGAGTAATATGACAGCAAATCTTTTTTTGAATCATAAATTCAATTTGCTGTTAACATACTTTTGGCCTCGTCTGTCTGTCTGTCTGTAACTATTTGGCCCTTCCTGATTTTTACGTTTTTGGCATTTTTGTCACATTCACATGATTCAGATCATCAACAAAATTTTCTATTACACAAACATGACCCAAATAAATACAAAATGCAGTTGATAATTCTGTTTATTAAGGAGAGAACCTTAAATAAATAATAATAATAATAAATAAGCTGTCCAAACCTGCCTGGCCTTATGTGAAAAAGTAATTGCCCTGTAAACCCAATCAGACTTTAACTAGGCCACTCCACAAACTTAATTTTGCTTTGTCTTTCTTTTTTTTTTTTTTTTTGTAGCCATTCAGAGGTGGACTTGCTGGTATGTTTCAGATCATTGTCCTGCTGTTTAAACCAAGTGCACTTGAGTTTGAAGTCACAAACTGATGGCTGGTTATTCTCCTTCAGGATTTTCTGGTAGAACACAGAATTCATGGTTCCATCAATTATAGCAACACATTTTTGGTCCTGGAGCAGCAACGCAGCCCCAGGCCATCAAACTACCACCACCACCATGCCATGCTTGATTGTTGGTATGATGTTAAAATGCGGTGTTAGTTTTACGCCTGACGTAACATGACAATCATGCTTGGGTGTGGCAAGTTAAAGTTAACTCAGCTTTCCAAAAATTTACGTTCATTCATGATTTAGCAAGTTTGGACAGCCTTTCCCCACCTCATTAAATGAAAATTTGAGTGAGTGAAACATAACTTGTCATAAAAGTCATTTTTAAAAATTGTAGCCATTGAGTAAAATATCAATATTTTTCTCTTAATGCAACACTACTCTACTGATGTATCAAAGAAATGCCTTTGAAAAGCATGATATATTACTTTTTTTTTATCATATTCTACCCATAGGCTAAACCACTCCATCAATGAAGGACAGATTTCGATTATTCCTTTGAACAGCCTGTGTGGTCCATGAGAGTACCAGAAACAAGAAATAATTACAAAAATTGGCAGCATTACTACAACTATTTTCATATTTAGAAAGACATTTGCAATCATGATTTCTGATTTTAGACAGTCAGTATGTGCAGATGCTCCGGCTGTACTGTGTACATATTCATACAGTCAGGTGAGTTTATATGTCTCACACATGTGGTACTGTCTGCCCTTGTATGTAGGGATGTACTTTATAAAACCTCAGTACTGTCTTTATGCAGCATGGTCTTGCACACAGTTGTGCCATAATGTACTGTATACAGATGATAATATAAACTAATTTGCTACTGTGGTTAGTACTCACCCACGGCCAGCAGCGGCTGGTAGTGCTGGATATTTTTAGTGGTTAAAGGAGGACACATGCGCAGAGCAAAGGGTGGCAGGGGCAAACCAGACAACAGCCCTGTCAGTAGGAACTTCAGCTGTACCTCCTGCTGCCCCACCAAGGATACAGGGGGATCGACACCTGAGATCAGAGTGGGACCTGAGAGGGGGGGAAAAGGTTTTCATTAAGGCATTTCCATACTGAAATCTCAATGGACAAGAACTGAAAGTGAAACTAAATAAATAAAAAAAAGAGAATGAATTGCATTAACCGCATATCTTATGAAAACACTGAGTAGGGTTTAAAAGTGCTAGTCCAAAACCTAGACCTAGTTTTACCTTATTAGTAAAACTACACATCACAAAAGACAATATTATGTCTAACTAGTCTAATTTAACATTTGATTTAGCAACATGATTTAGAACTTTGCCTAATTGAACACTGTGTCTGATTAACATCGTGTTTGCTTTGCCCTTTTGTCTCGTCTAACAATGTGTTCGATCTAATACAATGTCTGGTTCACCCTCATGTCTGATTTAACACTGACTGATCGACCACAGTGTCTGGTCTAACACTACACCTGTTCTAACACTTTGTGTGGTTCACCTATGTGTCTGATCCAACACCATGTCTCATTCACACCTGTATCTAACATGGTGCCTGATCGAACACTTTGTCTAGTTGACCTTTGTGTCTGATCTAACACATTGTTTTATAAAACACTGTGTCTGGTTGTTCCTTGCCTGATCCAACACCACCTTTGATCCTACAATGCATCTGATCTAACCCAGCATCTGATCTAACCCCGTGTCTAATCTGCCACAGCATCCGATCTAACACTGCCTGGTCTCATAAAAGTAAAAGAGTATGATTTAACGCCACTTAATTTAAAAGATGTTCTGATTTGATCTATTTCAGTATCCAACACCCTGTCTGATGTAAAATAGCTTGTGATCCAACACTATCTATTCAGACTAAGCATCTGACCTTACATGACAGCTGATCTAAAACTGCATCTGTTCTTACACTGCTTCACATGATGGTAATTCTTATCTAAAACTATGTTTAATTTAGCAATGAATCTGACCTCACGCCACATTTGAATACACATGGCATCTGTCTGACTGATCAACATCTGATTTAACATTGCATCTGTTCTAGTCTTGTCTGACCTAATCCTGTTCCTGAAATATGACAGAATCCAACACCACTCCACATGACAAAGTGGACTAATCGGATATGAACGATTTCATCTAAACTCCTGAAAATGAACTTGGCCTTGATTATCTTCATCATTCTTCATTCATCATACACAAGGAATATGATTTTTTTTTGCAGAGCAGCTTGTAATGTGGAGTTGACGGTCACGAATGTGAAAAGCAAGTGGGCCTTCAGTGTATTCATTATCACAAGGTGCTTCTAAGAAATCCAATCAAATGAACTCTTGTTAATATCTTTTAGAACCAAATGTTCAGAGAGAGAAAGAGAGAAAGAGAGAGAACTACAGTACTGTGCAAAAGTCTTGAAATTCTTGAGCCACCCCTAATTTCCAAAGACCCAGATTTTCTTGTATATATATTTAGCTTTTTATTGAATATTCAATTATAAATACAAACAAATAAAAGCAAAGCTTTAGGAGTTGGGGAGAAAAACGAATCTTGTATTTTTAATATAGTCTGGCCAGTCTCAAAGGAATGTTTTTTGCTTGATAAGCCACATGGTTTCATCTAATGTAAGGGATGAACCAAAAAGAAAAAGTTGCAAATGACGACAGACGATCAGACCGGTGATAAGTATATACTGGTGATATACCGGTGATGCTGAGTGGTCGGTACAGACGATAGGCTTGCTGCTGTGTATCTAGGCACTTTGCATCTGTCACAGTAAGACATTTGTTCCTATTAGTGTAATTTCAGCTACATAAAGTTCCATAAAGAAATGAGGGATGCCCCAAGAATTTCAACACAGTACAATAGATTTGCATGACAGGATAGAGCTTAAAGCTACACTTGAGGTTAGCGAAATATCATCTGAATATTATATAATAATAATATACCCTTTGGTACCATTCCACGCCTACAAATTTATTAAAATAAGCAACTAATTGTGAGCATTTTAATTATGACAAGATAATTACTGCAGGGATTAATACGTTTCAGTTGGCAACAAATCTTTTAAACCTAACTGCTGTGGTGAGTAGCTTCTTACTTCTTGAACAGTCAATGTGGAAGACATATCCCGTGGTTTTGTAAAAAAGTGTTATTCATTCAACATACAAGGTGGTATCAAAAAGTTTCCAGACTAGTTTTGCAACACACCAACAGATTGCAGCACATGGCTGCACGCACAGTCACAAGGAGCACCGACCTTCATAAGTCAGTGTGCCAAAAGACATCGTCCTACGCATATCAGGAGCTGTGCAGCTGGTGCTCTTCTGAAAATGTGCGTTACCAACTCCGCGATACCACCGTCATAAACAGCAAGTTAGAACAAAGAGCAAACGTAAAATTCTGGGACATAGTGACATTTGACGTAATTTGGCAAGTTTATGGCAACGCTGCAATGAGTTGTTCGAGATGATTTTAGTGCCATCCGTGTTTCAAGAGCGGAAGACTTCTACTGTATCACTGGAAGATTGTGACAGATCAGGAAGACCTTCAACGAGCGAAAATGTCGAAACCATTTGACAACTTGTGCATGATGATCATCAGAGAACAAACCACAAAACTGCTGCCATTGTCAATGTGTCATATGTTACAGTCCAGGTAATCCTCAAGTGTGATTTGAACAATTTGCTAGAACGCATAACGATTGGACAATGGAAAAAGTCTGATTTGTCCAGATTGACCCTATTCCGAACTGATAGGTGCATCAGGGTAAGAATGGAATTTCATGAAATGCTGCCCCCATCATGCACAGTGCCGACTGTACAAGCCTCAAGTGGCGGTGTTGTGATCTGGCATTGCTTCAGTTGGTCAGGTTTAGACTCAGCCTTGTAATGTGCCAATAAAATAAACTCAGCTGATGAACTGAAAGTTCTGGATGACTATGAAGTGGCAGTGGGGACAAAATTGAAACATGATGCTTTCCACCTGTGGCCTGATGTGAAGGTTATTTGTATCTCCTTGTGTTGGCAGGAGAAAGACAGCAGAAGTTAAGCCGAGTTGTGCAAAGCTGAAAGAGGGAGTCAATGAGTGTTTTTGGCGCCTTGCTGGAAAGCAATAAATGAAAAAGACTGTAAATAAAATAAAGAGGAAGTACTGTAACATGGTTGTTGATCCCAAAAAGCCTCCAAGCAATGTTGATAGGAGTGGATAAAACACTAAACCATCTCATGACGGGGTTTTATTGGCCAGACATTTGCGCAAATGATGTGCAAAATGTAGCAAATGTCAGTTGGCAAATGCCCTGGCTGTACCAAATACACCCTTGTGCCCATTGCCATTGAAGTTCCCCTACAAAAAAATTGCATGTACTTCATTGGGCCATTACATCAGACTGCAGATGAGCATTGCCTTGTGCTTGTTATGATATACTTCGCAACGAGATACAGCATAGCCGCTACACAATGTGTGCACATAGTGAACAAGCCACTTGGTTTATGTCAGGCTTATGTTTATCTCAAACTTTATGAATATTTAAAATTAAAGGATAAAATTGATCTGTACGAGCGGTTACCATATGTACTGTAGATGGAGGTAGTTCATTTGGAGGTTCATTCACAATGTAACTTGGAATTGGGATAAACGGCTGGAACCACGGTCTCCACAGGGTTCTTTACAGGGTTGAATTATTGTATTGGAGCAAGCTCCATGGAATCCTAGGTGTCATCATGGAAAATTAAGAGTTGTTCTTCTAACAAAAAATTTAATTGAATACATTCATGAACTGAATGCAACTCCACACACCAGGTCAATTAACAAAGGAGAAATTTCTATAGGCTCAAGAACATTATTCCCTGCTGTATAAAAGGCTTAGGGAATACACACCGGGAGGATAAAGTGCTTGTTTTACTACCCACATCTAGCTCATGAATTACTCCCCAAGTGGTCATTAAGGACCTTTTAAGGTCAAACAGAGAAGCGATTAAAAAGTTAGACAAACTGATCTAAGCGATGCACTTCAAATTGACCACTTCAATCTCCTTAAAAAGTGGTATTGGATGGTGCCAGTGTCTGGTGACAGTGCAGGTACATCGGACAGAGGCTTAGGGGTTGTTTTGTCTCAAGTGGTGGTTTCTCTGTGAGTGTGAAAGTACAGCACCATTAATAAGAAGTGTCTGGCCATCAAGTGGGCAGGTCTCACTCTCCATTACTACTCACTGAAGTGCCCTTCAGCCTCTGTTGAGATCACACCCAGCTCCAGTGGCTCGACTGCATGAAAGATGCTGACACATGGATCACTCATTGGAATCTGGTGCTTCAGGCACTCAAGTTTGAGAAGGTTTGCAATCCAAGAGGTAACACGTAAGGCTTTTCACTTGTGGCTTGTTATGAAGTTTATTTATGTGTATTTTAGTGCTGGCAGGAGAGAAAGAGATGAGATGAGCTGAGTGTGTGTGTATGTGTGTGTATGTGTGCGTGTTCGTTGCCTCAATGGAAAGCAATAAATGGAAAAGACTGTAAAAATAAAATTCACTACTGAAACTCGAAGCCTGCTTCCCATCCTTCAGTCCTAGAATTTTCTACAATCGTTAATGGATTTTTTTTCTTCACTGACGGCACAGGGATATTCCAGGAGAAAGATTCATCGGATTCAAGTGTGAAGGAGTAGGTCTGAGAGCACAGTGAATCATTTAACCACATGAACTGGCCACCAGAGTCCTGACCTTAACCACATCGAAAGTCTTTGGCATGTGCTGGTTGGACTTCTAACAAGATCTCAATCAGAAATGAATGACTGCGAGTGGAAGTAAAAGGTGTGATGATGTCTATGTGTTTCAAAGCAATGCCAATGCAAATGCAGGCCGTGATTAAAGCTAAAGATAGTCTAAAAAATATTAGTGTGTACAACTTTGTAACGCAGTGTGTATGTATGTATGTATAGATAGACAGGTAGATAAATATGATCTGCGTTCAAATCAAACCAGGATGAAAAATTCTCATAAATCCAGTGGTAAAAATCAACTGACATTTAAGGAACACTTCAAGCACGGTATGGTGATGAGACTCTTAGACACAATAAAACATTGGCATCGTGTGTGCTCCATAAATGACGATCCCGGTCGAGGTGGCTCAGAGCCCACAGCAGTCGTGAACATTCAGGCAATGGAACACCTGATCCACGTCTGAAGAGGCACATCTGTCTATGGCAGTGGTTCTCAAACATTTTCTGTCATTCCCCACTTAAGGGGGTGGGTGAATTTTCAAGCAAAATGAAAACGAAATCGGCCAAGTTTACTATTTATTGAAATATCAATTTCTAAACCAATAAGATCAAATAACACCACGTTCAAAACAGATAAAATACACGTGCAATTGTTATAACAGACTTACTTTGTCACTTATCTAGACCTTTCTTTCAAAG
>JAQMYJ010000039.1:26613624-26625126 GCA_030014305.1 Clarias laeviceps
TTCCCTCCCGTTCATTGCGCCCCACCTGTCATGTCTGTATTCCCCACTAGTGGGGCGCGCCCCACACTTTGAGAACCGCGGGTCTATGGGAAGTGTACACACAATCATTCACAGAGACCACTTGCACATTACAGGGGCTCTGTTGGCAGTTATCGTCAAATCCCCCGTACGGACCTGACCTCACTCCAAGCCATTTCCACATATTTGGGCCATTAAAGGAGTTCCTGGGAGGCCAAAGTTTCAGAAGTGAAGATGGGAATCTGATCAAGGCTCCTGCATACTAAAATTTTTTTTACCTTGATGGTATCCAAGCACTAGTGAATAACTGCAATAGTGTTGCAGTGGATTATATGGAGAAATAAAGGGATTTTCTTTTTACTCTTTTAACTGTGTTCTGTTATTCTGCACGATCAAAAGTCCTGGTTGGAATATACTCGTACTGTATATAGAGAGACAGATTTCCAGATTACCCCCCACTCACATGCTAAAAAAGTTTTATTATAGACTAAAATATTAATCTATATTATAAAAGAACATACATAAGGAAAGTACTTTGATAAAAATGCTATAAACAGCAAAAAAAAAAAAAATCCAGATGCTGCTAATGGGATTCTATTTACTAGTCAGCGACAAGAATATACACAGAAAGATAAAAGATTATAAATGTGATAATGATCACACACTGCACACACAGACACACACCTCCTGTAACATTAGGGCAATTGGCAGGAAGTATCAGTTCTCTAACAATGCTGAAAAAATATGAAGGAGATAAAAGAGTCCTCCATCTCTGAGAAGGTTATCAGCGTTGGGCCACTGACTGGAACAAAAAGATTTAGAGAGAACAGAGACCATTGTGGACAGAGAGTGAATAGAGGTGAGGACAAGAGAGAGAGAGAGAGAGAGAGAGAGAGAGAGAGAGAGAGACCCTTCTAACTGCCAGACTTGAAGAAATGAGCATGGGCTTTATAACGTGCTTAATGCATGTCTATCCAGGACAAGTTGGAGAAGGAAATAATAGGAAAGAAAAAGGGTGCTTCTAATCTGTACTCCAAACATCTTCCAGTAATTAATAATTTCTGCTTTTATTTAAGAATATATACAGTTTATTAATTTCATACTGATACTATTAGTACAGATTTCTAAGTTACAGTAAATAAGAACATGTAATTCACAGCGTGAAGTCACAGAACTATACTCGCGTAAGGTGTAGTGTAGAACATTCCAGCTGTGGTGAGTTTTAGCAATGCTTCGTGTTTTTAAGTTAGACCTACAGTGTTTATTAAAAATATCCAGCCTCCAGTGATGATTTATATATTTCACAGAGTTACAGCAACCTGCAATCATTAATTCAGATAAAATGATGCACTTTTCCAATCATCAGCATAACATCTTGTTTTTTGCAGCCTTGCAGTCTGGTGGTTCTGAGTCGTTCTTATTAACAGGCTGCAGTTAATGAGACATGACACAGCAACATACAGAGTTGAAATAGAATATTTCTAGATATCTTCAGGACCTGTGAAATGTGTATGTGCGAGCATGAAGCTGTGAACCACATGTTTATCATGAGTTTTATCATGAGCTGTCAGTTTTACATGTTCCTCCCGTGACCTAGTGGTCTTCCTCTGGGTTCGCAGCTTTCCTCACACCTCACAAAAACAAGTTAGGAGGAGAAATAATGGAGCAAAACTGCCTCAGGGTCTGAATCAATGTGTGCATGATGGCACATGATGGCTTGGCATCTAAACAACTTTTTTTGTTTGTTTTGTTTCCTGTCCAGCACTGAGAGGATGTGCTAGGGCTCTACTCTGACCCGAACCACGATAAACTGTGCTTATAACCGGAGGGGTGAAGTAACTAAGTACATTTACTCCGTAATTGTAGTAAAGTAGTAAAGTACATACAGTACAGTATTTCATGTACTGCACTTGTACTATACGTGAGTAGTTTTATTAATTATTTTACTTTTACTCCACTAAATCCAACAACAAATATCTGTACTCGTACTTAGCTACATTTCTTTGTGGCATTGCGGTATACACCACATTGGCGTGCAGTCCTGAAGTCGGCATTCCGAGATTTATTATGACCAATGAATAAATTACTTTTAAAATTAAAATTAAATCTCCTTAGTAATTGTTTCTAATTCGCTGTCAGTTGCCTCTGAACCATCTGTTTTGCTTGATTCCCTCTCTAATCCCTGATCAAGGGTGCTACTACAGTACTTGTGTATAACAAGGGATTGCACACCATAAATAGAACACTAGCTTTCCATTTAATGCTATTTGGCATTCAACCTTCCTTTCCTTCTGGCGCTCCTTTTAGTTAAGCTGTCATAGTTAGTCCTGCAGGAGTCCCTGCTTGCAATCTGCACTAAATATACATTCACCTTATGCATTATGTTACTGTGACCATATCAAACTTTTCTCTCTCTTTCTCTTCTTTTCTCTCTCCCTCTCTCTGTCGAGCTCCACATGCCACTCCTGAGCTGCCAGTGATCCAGGCCCCCTGTGCCCTCTGTCTGACTCATCCCGGTGCCCCGCTTCTGGGTGTAGATTTTGTCTTATGGAGGCCCCGTGTGGGCTGCTTGGGATGCGTGTCATGCCTGTGGACGATTCCACTTTACTCCCGGCTCCACTCCCTCTCATGTGATATCGCTTAAATATAGTGTTAAAACATTCCCTATATGCATATACGTACATTGTAAACATTTCACCAAAAGAATCATAATCATCCATAATACTCGCAAGGCAGATCCAAATTACATCTGCAGCAAAATGACTCACCAATCATTGAGTTGAGGGAGAGGTCTGGGATACGTTTCTGGTTCTGACCCAATGGCGTCCCACAGAAATTCACCGGAGAGTAGAGAGGGGACAAGCCTGAACTGTAATCCAGCAAAAAAAGAGAGAGAGAGATACAGAGAGAGAAAGAAAAAGAGAAAATTAGTGCTGCGTGTGCAAGAGAAAGAGCCTTCAGAACCATTAGTACTTACAGTCAACCATACTTATAGTTTGGAAATGATTTTGGTTTTCATTGAATATGGAATAAAAGAGTTTCTGAAAGCATTAGCGCCAGATATGGCATGTAATATGGTTCTCCCCATGCACAAACAAGGTGATTTCAATGATTATTTAAAGCTGTCTGATGAGCTGTGTTGGGAGACGTTACTTTTTAAAGTAACTAATTACATTACAAAATTACTGTCTTCAAAAAGTAATCAGTTACATTATAGCGTTTCTTTATGATAAAAGTAACTAGTTTGAGTACTTTTCCACTGCAGAAAATGAAAACTCCTTTGTGAATCCTCATGCATGTTGTTTTAGTCAAGACTTTTATAATTATAATTATTCTACCATCATCACTCAGCGAAGTTTGGCACATAATCTGCTAATTACCCCTATCTCACCTACGCGATCATGATCATCATCATGATTCACCGTGAGTTTTGGCATGTGATTAGGTTTCCAGCTTTCCGTGCATCGGTCCTTGCATAGTCAAACCGCAAAGGTGAGATAGGGGTATAACAGAGGGGGTGGGTTATCGGGGGCAGGGCTTGTGGGATGACTTTCACACACACACACACACACACACACACACACACACACACACACACACACACACACACACTGATTGGGAAGGACTGCTGTCTGGCTCACGGATTACATAAATTGTCTGAATAACGGATTACATTTTTGAAAAAATAACTGAGTATTTAAATGGTGGACCTAACGAGTTAGATTACTCGTTACATCAAAAAAGTAATCCAAGTACTCTAATGCATTACTTTGTGACGCGTTACACCCAACAGTAAACCCAGGGGAAAACTGTTGGACGATGGAAAAGAAGGCAGAAGCAGTCAAGAAACCACCTTTTTCTGTACATGATCTTCAGGAAGCAATCAAACCGACATGGACTGAGCAAGGGACACCAGAGCACGTCTTTCTGACTCATGTTCAGCCGACTTATGCTCAGCAGGTTCTGTCCAGCAGGTTCTGATGGACCAAGGACTTCATACTAAATACTGACATTTGTATGGAAATTCCATTGCATAAAATATGTATTTTTATTATCCAAATTTCCATTATTTAAAAAAAATTGAGAATTGCATTAAAACATTGAATTACACTTTTGTCTCAAAATCTTTGATCACCACTCTAATACACAACAGCTCCTGGTAACAATCCTTTAGTACACATTGCTAATTAAGATAAATAATGAAGTCAGACGTGAAGCTCCTAAAAAAAAAAAAAAAAAAAAAAACTTTTTTTTAGAATTTTAATGAGTGCTAACCCTGAAACAAAATAAATCAGTTGTTCTGCTTTAATCCAGAAGGTTTATCCTAATCCAAGTCTGAGTCTGATCTCCTGCTGATCCTCAAGCCCACTCCTGTGTAGAATCTTTTATTCTCTCAAATAATAGCACTGAACAACTCTATTACTCTTACACCTTTTCTAAAGCTGTATGGAACAGTCATGGTGTGTTAACTTCATCTAGTGCAACACTCCCAGCTTTAAAGACATCTTAATTAGTTTAGTCTGATCCAAGTACGGCACACGTGGCATAATCTAATCATGCTTATTGGCATGTGGAATGTGGTCGAAGGTACCTGAGGTTGGATGATGCTTTGCCAGCATGAGCTTTGAGTTCCCAGAGCATGATGCGTCCATCGCTAACCACCAGTGCGGCTCTGTTCTCGTTGACTGGGCAGATCACCGCCCGGTACGGCCGCACCGTCTTAGTCACACGGATGGCATCACACTGAGAGCGCAGATCGTACGACAGCTCCTGCACTCCCTGCTCTGTGTCAGACACCACAGCTGCGAAGAAATTGAATGTCAGGTTAGAGATAAGAAAATAGTCGATAAAAAAAAAAAAAGAATTCCATGCTTGTACGAATATAAAAGTTTGTACAAATATATAGGAAAAAAGACTTCAGGTCTAAAAGGCTCGTTAGTGTTTGGATGCGCCTTGTGTCAGTCATGCAGGAAAAATTCTGAAAGAACGATGTCAGAACAGATTACAGTTTTTTGTGTACGGTGTCCGTGCTAAACCATGTCCACCACCAAAACCACGTACAATGAGCATTTGAGCATCAGAATTGGACGATGAAGCAATAGAAGAAGGCCTGGTCTAATGAATCACATTTTCTATTACATAATGTGGACGGTCGGGTGTGATAAGCTTAAATGGTTAAGACATGGTGCCAAGATGCACTGTGGGAGGCAGGCAATGTGATGCTCTGGGAAATGTTCCAATGGGAAACCCCGGGCCCTGCCATTCATGTGGGTGTTAATTCAAAAAATAACACAAAACACCTACCTAAATATTGTTCCAGACCAAATATAACCCTTCATAAAACAGTATTTTCTGATGGCAGTGACCTCTTTCAGCAGGATAACTGGCCCTGACACACTGCAAAAATGGTTCAGGAATGGTTTAATGGAAACAATAAGTTTGAGGTGTTCTCAGAATTCTCCAGATCGAGCATCTGTGGGATGTGATGGTAAAACAAGTCTGATCCATGAAGGTCCCACCTCACAACTTATAGTACTTAAAGGATCTGCTGGTAGCATCCTGGGGCCAAATACCTCACCATACCTTTTGGAGTTCCAATAGAGTCCATGCGTCAGTGGGTCAGGTCTGTTTTGGTGGCAAAATGGGGGCCCACTCAATAGCGGGTGGTCATAATGTTACCGTTGTTCGTTATATATTTTATATTACTTTATATTATATAGAAAACAAGTCTCTTATTTACAGTAATGCAGGGTGAGTTTGTAAAACAGTAGGTTTATCAATTCTACTAATTCCCACTCGGGATTATTGTGCGGGGTCATGAGAATTTGGAGTTTAAACAAAAAAGGATGATTGATGCATGTCCACCGAGATATATTCAGACACATGTACAAAGTGCACAGGCCTCTAAAATATGAAAGCGCATTAGCATATGTTTTTTTTAAAGCTTCAATCCAATGAATTATACCTGTATAATGACTAAGAACATGTTAAATATTTGTTATATATTATTTAAAGTAGGAGGATTTAGCCTTTTAAGTCATCAAGTCACAATATTGTATTAAAAAACATATGCAAGAGACCAAATGTTTATACTGTAGGTGCTGTATGAGATGAGCACAATCTTCCAGTCTGACACTCACAAAGGTCTGAAAGGACCGAAAGGACTAGGTGGCACAAAACAAAGTGTAAAAAAAAAGAAGAAAAGAGCTTGCCTGTTTCCTCCACTGAGAGCGCAGTGGATCGACACACACGCAGTGTGATGCAGCCGTTCTCATGCAGGCAGAAGAGAGCGTCCCTCTGTGCACAGGGAATCACCTGCATGGGAGGAAAAGCTTAGCGTGATGCAGTGGAAGTCCATTTCCACCTAGAGAATTTCCAGGAAGATTACAAGGAGTGACGAACAACATAATCCAGGACAGAGGCAGAAAATATACATGCTGGCAAAAATTCAAGATCGGTAAACAAACACATGAACGAAAAAAATAGAAGTGAGTCTTTCAAGGAAGTGTCACATACCCACTGAACATGCTAGATTTTGTATGCTGTACTGAGAAAAAGTGATGTCACAAAAACATTTTTGTAAAAATTAATCCAGGTAGAGTCACAACAGTTATTTTCTTTGATGATGTCATTCATGACTGTATCACCTCATCTCCGCTTTGCAAGCACACAAAAAAAAACATGAATTTGTGATTTGGACTAAATTAAACCAGTCAAAACAATTTGCATCACAAGTAAGTTTAAACAGTTAAAACATGTTTGGCTTAATAATAATAATAATAATAATAATAATAATAATGTATATATAAGGTGTATAGCATTATAAAGGGTCAACATTAGGATTGTGCAATACACAATATTATTGTACACTATAATGCATCCATTGATGTTTATCATCCATTGATGTTTAACATTATGCCTAGGATTGTCTTGTGCCACAGTTGTGGTTCTGGCCCCTTGGGGCATAACTCCACAAGACCTCTGGGAGTGTTCTGTGGTGTCTGGCACCAGGTATCCTTTGGGTGCTAGACGGTGGGGACCCCTGTGGATCAGACTTTATTGTCTGGCATATCCAATTGGTT
Organism: Clarias laeviceps; assembly: GCA_030014305.1. Lineage (NCBI taxonomy): Eukaryota > Metazoa > Chordata > Actinopteri > Siluriformes > Clariidae > Clarias > Clarias laeviceps. Next base: position 26,620,725 of record JAQMYJ010000039.1, read on the forward strand.
CTTTATCAGAATGGGATCTGTGGAGTTTGGCAGCTGGGTCGGCAACCTCAAACTCTTTGCCTGTTGAGCCCCGTGCATGGAGTGCTATGGTGCACTAGGTGTCCTGGGCCCGTATTCACAAATCTTAAAAGTTGGTCCTAGTGACGAAATTCTAAGAAAATTCTTAGAATTATGACATTTTCTTAGAATTTCCCCTTAAATTTATCATGGTCAGCATTGAATTTTTTTAGTGATTTGTGTTACATTGGCTTTTCTGTCAGATCGGATCAGTCGCGCTGGCCTTTGGTCCCCGTAGGCATGGATGCCGATTATCCAGTCACCAGTTTATGTTAATGTGTTTATGATTTATTACGACTGACCGGTGTGTAACCTTATCTGTAACACATGTAAACACACTTTTCTAAAGGAGCTCGGAGTATACTTGCATACCAAATAAACAGACTTTTCCTCTCTAATAAAAAAACAAAAAAACAAAACAAGTTAACCAACATTTGCATCTGAAATGATCTGTGCAGGCACGTTGACACATCCTAAAAGCTGTGCCCTTCTTCCCCTGATCTCAAGCTCTTGTCTCGAGAAATACTCGCATCTCTTCCCTGCATTTTGTCAAGGCACATGAAGAGTGTCTGAATTTCATCAATGTGAAATATGATTTGTAAGTATAAAGAAGTCCTGTACGATTTCTTCTTCTAGTGCACTTCCTAATTAACTATGGACATTCTGCACATTTCCCCTTAGGCTAATCTAGTGTGGATTATGGCTTCTAATATTTTTCACAGTGCCACTTTATCAGCATGCAGTCTGTGCAGATGACAATGATAAAAAGCAAGACATTTGGGATTTCCACTTCAAAAGCACACATCTAATTATTAAAACAGAGCTGCGTGCGCATTTAAAAAGAATTCACACTACATCAAAAAAATCTAATGACTGCTGGATGTTGTCCAAATCACATCATTTTAATATCTTTAATATTGTTTGAATATGACTACAGGCTTAGATTTTGCACTGAGCTAAACTTTCCATGCCACAACGTTATGATGTTAAGGAAATGTGGAAAATGATGTTGCTCAGACTGGTTAACAGTTTGTACTCACAGAACTCACGTTGAGTCCTTAAGCATTTAGAAATGCATTAAAGAAAAGAAAAAAAACACAGTAAGTTGTCACAAAAGTGTGTTTTGAGAGAGAGAGGGTAGTGTGTGCTGGTTTTTGACTTGGTGCCCGCTCCCACGATCGATCGTTTGTGCCAACCTTGTCCTTGCAGCTGCACCATTAGTCATGCAAATGGCCTTCCTGATGAGAACCTTAAAACACTTACAGAACATGGGCACTCGTACGAATAGAGAAGTCGTACCCATGTGTGAGTGTGTGCCAGTAAATTTTCTGATGGAAATAAAACCTCAGGCACCGATTAAAAAAACTATACATCATACATAACATGAACAAACGTTTAAATACAGCTGTTACAATAACCTCCATTATTCTGGGAAGGCTTTCCGCTAAATTATGGACCATGGCTGTAAAGATTTGTACTCGTTCAGCTCAGGATCATTAGAGAGACCAGGCAGTGATGTAGAATGAGGAGGTCTGGGTTGCAGTCAGTTTGTAAAATTTATCCCAGTGCTGTTCACTGGTCAGGTCAGGGACAACTGGACAGCGAATCGTCTGGAACAACTGGACAGTGAATCTTATTAAGCAGTATTATGATTTTATAGAAGTGCTAGCAATAGCTGCTAAAACAGTAAAGCAAAGTTTCTGACTTTCATCCTACTTCTGGACCTTAACAAATATACCTTTTTTACTGCTTGCCATCCTCAAGCACAAAACCCGGAAGCATATTTTTGCCAAAATCGTATCCATAGTTTGAAAGGAATGAACAGAATTGAGCAACATGGCTTGTAACAGCATACAAAGACAATAGCGCGCTTTCAACAGTTTGGGAAAGTCTTACATTCCCCGCCTTGTGCCTGAAGATGCCTGTACCAGATGAAAGAAGAAAATGAATGAATGAATAAATGAATGAAGGAGTCATGAACTCCTGAAAAAAATGGAACATTTTTATGTTTCCTGCACCTGCTTTGAAAACCATAAGTAATGGTTATTTGATTAGACTAACAATTCCATTAATCAACTCTAAAGGGAAATTGACTAACTTAGGAGTTGGAAAGGAAACAGCAAGAGGGAAAGGCTGATTCTTGGTTCATTTCTTTAGAATTATTGCAACATTTTCACTTTAATACCAAATAATATGAAGTGCACTGCACTCATCAGTTTATACTGTAACTATGGAAACGACGATGACCACAGATCCAGTAGATGTTCTATGTTCTCTTGCAAAGAATAAAATCCTTTCTAAAGGATTTTAAAATAGAGTCCTTTCTTTTTTTTTTTTAACAGATTTATAGCTCTGCTGTGTGATATATTTCAGGATTTAGATCAATCATTAAGTCACACTAAAAGCCATGGATTTCTTAATCTTTTTAAGATTCTGATCAAAAGTAGCAGATGTGTGTTGGCTTGTGTAGGATGTTCATTGAAGGAACATGCAGGCAGTTCAACAGAATTATAGATGTCACATACATCTTACATGTGAAAAGATCATGAGTTTGACACATCTGCCCTGAATTAGACACATACTGACCTGTATAAAGGGCACACCGGAGCGCTCGATGGCCACCACCCCCACCGTCTGGCTGAGCTCCAGGTCCAGGATGAGGATCTCTCTGGGGTACAGCAGTAACATATGACTCTTCTTTAAGGGTAGGTAGGACAACTGGAGACAGTCGTTTAGGGTTACTGCCTCCGCCCTGCAGACACAGACACCTGGGTTAACCCGATATCACAGGTAAACATTAACGCAGCAAAAAAATCATTACAAACTATTACAATCAGAATTCTTTAAACTTAAAAATACCCGTAAACAACAGCTCACACATTCTAATTTCTTATTCTATATCTTATATATCTTTCCAGGTTCATACATGTCACTATTAAAAAAATTAAAGCTGAGCAGAAGAGACTAACCTAAGTCATTACTGCATACTAAGAGGGAATGCAATAACCATCACAAATCTCTTCTGAGCCTGGCATCTCCTAAGTTTACGGGCCACTGACGCCCCTAAATCTGCTTATATGGAATAATGCCTGTGTAAATTGAAGGATGTAATAAGGAGGCAATTCTCTGGAAAATTCGTGAGGTATTTTAAAAGGAAATGGAGTGAGAGACCGGGCAGAATATATGACCATGTCTCGTATTGATTCAAGATAATTGGAAGCCAGCACAAAGTATATATATGACTTGAGTAAAAGTTCTTATTTTATGGAATATCTAGCCTTTAACTGCCTGCATTTCAGATATATTAAGCTTAATAAAACATATTTTCAGCAAAGAATTCTTATCGACCACTGGAACCAAAATTAAAGTAATGCAGAGTAAAACTACATTTGAAAAAAATCCCATAGATGAGCTATCACCCCACACCTTCCTAACCAGCTGGCATACAGTATATTAAGAATATTGTACAAAAGAAAGAAATTAAGAAAATACAAAGAAATTGAATAAACTTTCAACAGTTAAATACTCTGTTTGCACACATTCCTTTATTTGTTTGACATCAGAGCCTTCATTAAAAGACCACGGGGACAGTGGGGACATGTACAGTGGGGCAAAAAAGTATTTAGTCAGCCACCAATTGTGCAAGTTCTCCCACTTAAAAAGATGAGAGAGGCCTGTAATTTTCATCATAGGTATAGAAAGTCTAATTGTAGGATTTTTAATGAATTTATTTGCAAATTTTGATGGAAAATAAATATTTGCTCACCTACAAACAAGCTAAATTTTTGTCTCTCACATACCTGTAACTTCTTCTTTAAGAGGTTCATCTGTCCTCCACTCGTTACCTGTATTAATGGCATCTGTTATCAGTATAGAAGACACCTGTCCACAACCTCAAACAGTCACACTTCAAAATCCACTATGACCAAGACCAAGGCTGGGAAGACTGAATCTGCAATAGGTAAGCAGCTTGGTGTGAAGAAATCAACTGCGGGAGCAACTATTAGAAAATGGAAGACATACAAGACCACTGATAATCTCCCTCGATCTGGGACGCCACGCCAGATCTCACCCAGTGGGCTCAAAAAGATCACAAGAACTGTGAGCAAAAATCCCAGAACCAGAACCAGGTCCCGGGACCAAAGTAACAAAGGCTACCATTAGTCACACACTGCGCCGCCAGGGACTCAAATCCTGCAGTGCCAGATGTGTCCAGACGTGTCCCCCTGCTTAAGCCAGTACATGTCCAGGCCCGTCTGAAGTTTGCTACAGTAGAGAGCATTTGGATGATCCAGAAGAGGATTGAGAGAATGTCATATGGTCAGATGAAACCAAAATAGAACTT
>JAQMYJ010000039.1:26625626-26638372 GCA_030014305.1 Clarias laeviceps
ACCAGCAACAGTGTGTGAAAACCTTGTGAAGACTTACAGAAAACGTTTGACCTCCGTCATTGCCAACAAAGGGTATAGAACAAAGTTCTTGACCAAATACTTATTTTTCACGATAATTTGCAAATAAATTCTTTAAAAATCCTACAATGTGATTTTCTGAATTTTTTTCTTATTTTGTCTCTCATAGTTGAGGTATAGCTATGATGAAAATTACAGGACTGGTGCACAACTGGTGGCTGACTAAATATATTTTTGCTCCACTGTACATTATATTCTAATGCAATTGTCTAAATAGGTATCCATGTGGCAGCACCACAATGCATAATATCATCCAGGTCCATGTCAACAGTGACTCGAATAACCACTCTTTAACAACCATGTTGAGCAGTAAAGCATTTACAAAAGAATATGCTTACACCGGGTTCCAACCCTGTCAGACGAGAACAGAAAGGACTACAGTGGGCAGAGACTCACCAAAAATTTAAACAGCTTTAAGGTTCAGTAGGTATGTTTCAATGGACCCTAATATTCAACTAATAATCAGAACAATGGGATGGGGTAGTCCAATAGTTAGACTGTTGATTGGAGGGTCCCAGGTTAGAGCCCCAGTGACACCAGGCTGCTACCGTTGGGTCCTTGAGCAAGGGTCTTCATTCTCAACTGCTCAGATACAATTAGACGTCACAACACAGCACTATAAGAAACTGGTAGAGATATCTCTCCAAAAGTGGAGAACTTACTGTTGCCTGCAGTGCCTAGACACATAAATAAAAAAAAAAGAATAAAAAAAAAAAAAAACACAGAATAGGCCCATCTTAAAAATATATTGCATTGTGTAAACATCTCAGCCATAAGAGTCTGACCCAATCCTGTCCAATCAGAAAAAATAAACCTTCAATAAAAATATTAGCCCTCTTTGATCTGATCGTTTTTCTCTTGTTGGTGCATTCTTACCCATGTGAGGCGAGGTGACACATTTCACACTCTCTCTCCCACCTGCCTTATCTTTCATCCATTGAGTCTCTGGCTAAGGAAAGGGTACCCCATTTCATACGTACAACACATTCACCAATTCACTCCTGTGTTATGAATTATTGAAACCAATCATAACACAGGAGGTTGGATTTATCAAAAAAGATGGGAAGACTAACCAAACCTCAAAGCGGGAGAAAATAAAACTTCTTCCGTTATATTTGCGGCAGCTTAAGCACTTTAGAGCAGGCAGACCCAATTTGCGCATGTCACAAAAATAATATTCTGAGTAAAAGATCCGAACAATGTAGAGTTAGGTTGGACTCTTTAAATGGAATGGATTCAGTTGGAGAAATATTATCTGTATAAATGTAGCTAGAGAGTGTATATACAGTATGCCTGCTTCTATGCTGTTTCCTCTGATTTTACTTACTTGGAGGATTTAATTTCCTTTGGGAAAGACAGACTCAAAAGAATTCACTCCTGATAGAAATTTCTGATATTAACGTGTTTAAATATTTGTTTCCAGTCCAGCAGGAACAGAAAGGAACAGTTTTATTTCATTTAGAAAACTAATACAGATTAACAGAAATCTAATGCACTGATTGCGTTGCATCTTGCTTTAGGGAATAAAATACTGTATAGAGCTCTTCCAGTGCCTGCAATGTGCTATACTGTATATTGGACAAGCTTATGATAATAATTTATAGCACATACACTATCTAGTTAGAAAAATTAATAAATACACAATTTAATATTTTGTAGTTGTACTCATTTTTGTCAGAAAACTTGCAATGACAAAAGCAATCCATTCTTGCTAGCACATCTCAAAGACGGCTAATTACATTCCGGCCAATTTACATCTAAAAAAGATTTCTCTTGCTCACAGAATCACTCTTTCATTATCTGAGCAGGATAAATCTTGGCATTGGTATCCTGCAATAAACCCATGTCATGGGGGGCGGGGCGGGGGGGGGGGCACTGATATAACAACCAGGTCATTCAGGTAGTCAGCTGACTTCAGTTTATTGCTCAAAAACTGAAGCAACCCCAGATCATAACACTGTCTCCAGAGGTTTAGGGATTTAGGGTTACTTTTGAGATTTAGGCTGACAGGTATTGCCGAAGGCTAAGGCATCTGTAGAGAGATAATTCGACGCACCTGTAGGTATTTAGTAGTTCCGTTATACATATGTGTATCGTGATTTAAAGTGAGTATGGCATAACCTGCAAGGCCCTTTTATATGAACACCACCATGTAGAACGTGGAAACACTTGAAAACACTCGAACAAATCAGCAAAGTGTGTGAACTCTGGCTCTAGCAGTTCAACCTGAGCCACATCACTTAAGTTCTTAATTAGTCTCAGTCAATATCAGTAGGTTGTTGGTTAGAAATCAACTAGCCACTGCAAGAATTACTCATACATAGCCTAATGGAAGTTATGACATCCACAAAATAGCCATAACCTTAAAGGCATTAACATTAAAACCACCTAGGTTTTTGGTTCCCCTTGTGCCAACAGGGTTGCTATGGCATAGCTCTCCACAGCCTCTGGGGGTGTGCTGTGTTGTCTGGCACCAGGACATTAGCGGTGGATCCTTTGGGTGCTGTGGGTCCATGGATCAGGCTTGTGTGTCCTGCACATTCCATAGGTGCTCAATTAGATTGGGGAATTTGAAAGCCAAGGCAACCACCTTGAACTCCTTGTGTGTTGGGTCCCCAGAGCAACAGGCTATGATGTGCTGGGTGTTCTGGTGTCTTTATATCTTGCTATTTGTATCCATAAACACGGGAGAGCCTTGGTTGCCAATGATCCTGTCACCAGGGTTTTTTATTTATTTATTTCATGGGAATCTGGTAGAGATAAAAGCTGGTACTCACTATACTTGTAGCATGGGATTTGCATTTCCCCTTAATTTCCAATATCACAGTGGCACCACCCAAAAGCCAGGATTAATCCATGGACCTATTCACATCCTTGATTAATGTCGTTTTGTCCAAAATTGCCCAAGAGCAGCCTAATGGACCAGGGATCACCTTCATTCCACAGATCCATCAAAGCAGGTTTTGGAAAATAATCTTCCCTTGTTGATACAGGTCCACCACATACTGTAGGCCTAGTTACTAAGTAAAATGTCTAAGTGTGCTGCGACTGAAATCAGGAGTGCCGTGTTCAGGGCAGATAGGAAAATGAGCAAAGCTTCTGACGATCAATAGAATGGAGCGAAACTTCCTCGGACAAAGCAGGGAAGCTGATGAAAAGAACGAAAAAGGTTAAAAAAAACAGCTGATTTAAACGATGAAAAAAAGAACAGAGGACTTTGATGATCAAAACACAGATAATGTAGGCAGACTATTCATATCTCTTTTATATGACCGGTGGAGGTTTGAAGAGCTTAGCACGAATCCTCCTTCTGACACCAAGGCAGCAATTTCTACTGTACAAATGCACTGCAAGGCACGAAAAGTAATTAAGTATCCGTTTCACTGTGAGAAATAAATGTTAATATTTATGCTGCCTGTGATTTTTTTTTTTTATTATTATTATTTCTTACAGTGGTGTTATAATTAGTTGTTTAAATTATGGATGCAGCAATATTTTTCTTTTTTCAGAAATAGTGCATGTTTTTTGTGGTATTTATTAATGAAATACACTGACCAGTTGTAACATTTAAACCACCTGCCTAATATTGTGTAGATCAGCTTAGACCTGTTGTGGCAAGGACTCCCCAAGACCTCTGAAGGTGTGCTGTGGTAGACTAACAGCAGATCAGACATGTTAGTACAGCACATCATACTGATCGGATTGAGAGCTGGGGAATTTGGAGGCCAAGTTAACACCTTGGCTTGCCTTCTTCTCATAGTGTATCCTGGTGTCATCTCGTCCCCAGGGAAGCAACTCGCATGCACCGCCGCATCCACATGATTTAAAACAAAATGCCATTCATCAGACCAAGTCACCTTATTCCATTGCTTCATAGTCTAGTACTGATGCTCAGGGACAGGGCAAATCCATGTTCAGCAAGCTGCAATGTACTGTATTTGTGTTCAGACTCCTTTTTATCATAGTGAGCATTCACTCTTTCTCATGGATTTGTGCTACAGTAGTTCATGTGTCAGACCTTTGGTTTACCTTCTTTGGACCACTTAAAGTAGGTTAAACCACTGCATACCATGAGCTGCTGTTTTGAAACAGTCATGTGGTCATCACAACGTCACTCAGATCCTTACGCTTGCCCATTTTTTCTGCTTCTAACACATCTACTTCAAGAATAGATGGTTTACTTGCTCCAACTTTATTCCATTGTAGGATAGAATGCAACAAGATAATCAATATTATTGACTTCCCCTGATGATGGTTTTATTGATGTGGCTGACCAGTGTAAGAAAGCTACTTAGTATCATTCAGTGCAGGGTGGAATAGAAAATTTTATTTAACTTAATTTACATTTGTTTGTACTATCCATTAAATCCTCACGAATCATTAATAGTGAATGTGATCATTAAAAATGGCCAAAAGATGCTATGAACATACAGTAACTCACATGACGTTAGTTTGGTTTTGTCCATTATGTAAAAAAAAAGCACAAATAATAATAATTTATAGTTGACAATGTCCTAAAAGCAAAGTAATAATAACTAGATATAATTCCTGTTAAGGACTGTCCCATTTCCAATGCCCCTTTAAATGCGGCGGACAAATGTGGCTTAAACCCATTGACAATGAAGCATGCGAACGGTGGATCTCTTGTGGCCCAAAATGTCCCAAAATTCTTTGCTAGCTGGGGCAAAGACAATGGCAAATACCTATCAATACTACTTTATCTAAAAAAGGCTTTACATAAAATCTGTTCAAGTCCACCTACACCTATGAAGGTTGCTAGGCGACAAGAGACAGTAGAAACAGCTGCTGATGCAAATAAGAAATCCTCCGTAGACCATACCGTCTCATTTCGGATTCGGGCTTCCTGGTCTACACAGAGATGAAAAGTACAAAGACCGTGTAAACTCAGTCCTTTGAAGGACACGGGCCCTGAAATAAGACAGCTTCTGAGTGTATTTGAGTGATGGGGACATGGCTTAGCTAGGTTTCCATGGCAGCGCTGCACCTGCACGACTCTAAAGGAGCGAGGAGACCACCTAATGGGGAATCCTAAGTCCTTCGTTCATTTTACATAGGAGAGTGCCGCCCTGACTCCGAGACTTCTATATCAGGAACCATTACTGCTAGAGCTTATCCATTGTGATTTTATATAATAATAATAATAATAATAATAATAATAGGTAGCCAATTATGAGTCAAACATGTTAAATGATTATTCTGATTATAATGATTACTCTTATCTCTAACTGTATCCAGCACTGTGAAATGTAATCAGGTTTAAGAGCCAGGACTGAACTTTTATAGTGTGTAGTGTGTAGATCTTTTATCCATAAAAATAAAAACCATTTGCTCCCACAGCCTGTGCTGGTGTGTGACTGCCACATGCAGTTACTCACATTGGTTTCTCATTGGTGATGAGCACTTTGACCTTGTTGAGAGCTTTTTTAGCACCAGTGGGATGTGTAGCAGCAGGCTTGCTGTGGGCAGGGCTGGAGTGCGGACTGGCGATGTAAACCTTCTTCCCGCTGCTGCCAGGGGGTTTGGATGGCGAGAAGTCTGTGATGAAAACGATCCCCTCGCTGGTCAGCACTAATAGAGTCGGGCGTTAAAGCACAAGGACAGATGACAAGTTCGGTTATTCTGAGCAGCGACAAAGGGGAGACAGTAAACTGGCAAACTTTTGAGGTAAAAAGCGTCTCATCACCATGACACTGAAAGTAATAATTGAATCTAAAAATAAAAAAAACTATCTAAATAAATGGTGTTACTTGTTGCATGTTTGTTTTATATTTACACAAAAGCACTACATAACACTTATGACCTCTGATATTCTCAATAATATAAATTGATATCTATTATATAACATGAACTGAAAAAAGTGTTTTTCTCTATTTCTTGTAAAATCTATCATTTTGAAACCAAACAGAAGATAACAGGTTAATATAATAAGGTAGCAGGTAAGTACTTTTTACGTACAAGCTAAGTTAGAGGGATCGAACGGGTCGAAAGAGAAGGACAGGATGTTCTCGGCATAGCTCTTCTTCCACAGCTTGGTCCCCGTGTCTCCGTTCCACAGCACTATGTAGTTGGGAGGGTGCACAGCTAAAAGCAAGTCATGTGACGCATCCTGATTCCATAGCCAGTCCATGTCTGAAAAATACATTTACATCACCTTAGTGTAACTCTTATAAATTTAATAGTACAGAGCTCTACACTAACACTCACAAGTCTAACACCTGATGTTTTCTAATTCATGTATCAGGATTGTGTTTAAGAGCTCGATACCGGTTCTTGGCTGTTGTGAATTCCACATCGGCTGAATCAAACAAGGCAACAGGATCATGTCTGGTCATCAGCCCTTGAGTTTGACATCTGTGTCTTTTTTCAATACGGATACTGTACAGTATGTCTCTATCCACAACACCACCAATTGATGTGTTTCTAGTTTCTAATGCCTTCTAACAGCTGTGCCTTACCCTGGATGGGTTTGGAGTGCTCCTGGATCTCGCAGTGTGCCATGCCGCTCACAACGTCCCACACGATGATTTTGCCTGAGGCATCGGCTGACGCCAGCCGCAAGGAGTAAGGCGAGCTCAGGTTGTGATGGTAGTTCTCCCTGGACCATTTTACCTATAAACACACATGCACAGCATTCTTTATAGACAACAGGAGACTTCAAAACAGTTCCTATAACATCAGAAATTGGGGTTTTGATCTCTGGCAAGATCCCAAAATGAATGGAGCTGCAAAAGAAACACCCGTGGCTATAACGCTGCAGGTCGGAAACATACATTGCTGGAGGTCTTTAAGCATTCTGTTCACTAATTAACAACAGATGGATTTGAAATAATGAGAACATGAGAACATCTCATTTAATTTTTTTTCTTCATTTTGATAGATCAGATGACCTGACCGGAATATAAGGGTTATGCTCGAGTATCACCCTGAAACGGTAAACAAATGGAAACCAGCATGTGTTGGGTTTGGTCTGCTTTCCCCATCTGTGTGTTCGTTTATTCCCAGGACAATGAGGAATGAACCGACGTCTCAGCGTTGTGGCTTACAAGATTAAAATGCGTAGCAGGGTGAGAAATGCCAGCAGGAGTCGGGCAATGTCTCAGATGAACACTGGCTAGTTTATGGGTCATTACTCATGAGACCACAGACACACACACACACACACACACACATACACAGAGAGAGAGAGAAAACCCAGAACAGTAGTGGATAAAGATACAGAATGCCAGTGGGTGTGAATGACAGATTCATTCTTCTGGGACATTCGTCATGCCGGGTCTCATCTTGCTCATTTTAATTCCATCAACAATCGAATGCGACTTAATTGACATCAAAGAATAAATAGAAGGAAGTTTACTGTGACGCGAGGAGTCACAGATCAAGCACCTCAAAGTCAACAGTCGGTTAGATCACACCATTCTCTAAAGCTATAAAACTTATATTGTTGTGTTTAATGACTGAACGCAACACAAGGTGAAATGTTTTAATAAATGTCTTTTGTGGTTTATTATCCTCTCTCTTGTGCGCTCTGCATTTAAGCAATTTCCCTCTGGGATAAATAAAGTTCTTTGGATCATGAATCTTGAATTTCAGCTCACTACACAGGATTCCACAAGTGTTTACATCAATGGACTAGGATATCCAAAGTGTATAAAAGCTGTTTTGATTAACTTGTTGCTGGTGTAACCTCTTCTCTTGGCAGAGGAAGCCAGATTTTTATTTAAATTCATCTTCATCATGAAAGAAATGCTTATTTCAGATCACGCCTTCTAAATCAATGAGAAAATTAGCCGAGATTCCATGAACTTTCCACCTACATATTCTTTGATTTTGTTATGTCTGTGTAGCTTACTATGCAACGGTTAGTTCTGACCAAGTAATCGAAGAGAACGAGTGATAATGTACAGCATAACAGCACTGTGACGTTTATCTGTATGCCTTACTCTGCATCCTCCATGTGCTAACCACTGATCAACCACTTGGTGTGTGGAACAAGAGATTGTACACCCTACATAGCGCACAAGCTTTCTATTGAATGTTATTTGGGATTCAACCCTGGAAACCCAGAAATTAGCTGATATTCTAAAACAGAATAATACGTTTCAAAGGCGAGTTCTTAAGAAGAAATTTCGTATCACGAAATGCTTTTTCCTATAGAAAATAACATAAATGCAGATAATTCGTTCCAGCCACCCAGAAATATTACCAATATTACCAATTTCCAACACTATAATAATATTGTTGCATATAAAAACAATCAAAACTTTTAGAAAATACATGTAAATGAAGTAAAATATGCAATAAATAGACATTACACCTCACTGAACCTTAATTTATAATTTCTCTTGGTACCAGCTGCTTCAAAAACGAAACTGAAAGTGTCCCCCGAGGGTGTTACGCCGCCGAGCGAGCAGTTCGAAAAGATGCGGTCGGCTGGCGTTGCGTGGTTCGGAGGAAACGCGCGATAGTCTTCGGCCCTCCCGGCTGAGTGGTAGTAGTAGCCTTAGTGTGGGAGCCCCCTAATGACGGGGAGGAATTGGACACAACTAAATTGGGGAGAAAATCGGGGAAAAATCCAAAAAATTAAATAAAATAAAAATGGATAGGAAGCAGTAAGAACATGGAGGAAACCCACCAGAAGCAGTAAGAACATGCACACACACAGACTGTAGGCAAGATTTCGAATCCCTGGAGGCGTGAGGAGACAGTGCTACGCAGTAAGCCACCGTGGTCCCCCTGAGAGGGAATTAATTTTACAGCAGCTCATAAATTTGCAGTAACTCATTTCCAATTATACGATTTGAAAATGTTTCCCACTAACGAGCCTCTATTTGTAATTTCACACCAAAGTAGTGGATACAAGCTCTTACAAACATTTAATGGTTTTTCTCAAGCAACAGATTTTTCATGAATACCACATCTCGTTTAAATGCTCCAGTATACGATTTGTGGATAAACTGCATTCACACCCTCTTGACAAACAAGGCCTGGTGTTAAAATAGATTTTAAACCACTTCATAAAATTACTAATTTGATCATAGATCTTTTAAATTAATTTCGATTTCTATTCTATTTACAACCTTCCACAAGGTTTTTTTTACATGACATTTATAGTAACACTGAAATGGACTTATGCACTGAATACTGTATATATTAAACAAGAAAACCTGAAGTGTCCAGTTACTTACTGTTTTTTCCCCATAGAAACAGATGTACATCCAGGACAAAGCATTAGCAAGTTAGAAACTTTGCTCTGATCGCCTTTACCCTTGTTAGCGGTGAAAGAGTTTCAGGAACGTTCCCAACTCACCTTGACAACATTGGATTTGTGTCTCTCCAGGACCTGAATGGTCTGAGCGGTCTTTGGGTCGATAATGAGGATGCTGGAGTGGCATCCCTGAGCAATCAGACCTTGCCAACCCCTGAGGGGAAAAGAGAAATAAAAGAGAGAGTGTGTGAGAGAGAGAGACAGACAGAGAGAGAACATACAAGTGAAAGGACAACTAAGGATGTGTGTGTGTGTATAAAAAGATAGAATTTTTTTTCAGTATGCCTACTGGACTGCCTGCTTCATGTCTGAAACTCTGGTTTCCCAGGACCTCCTTTGATGGCCCAAACATGTGGAAATGGCTTGGAGAGAGTTCATTACTATGCAAGGGCGGTGGCAATAACTCCCAGCCGAGTTCCTGCCGTGGCCAAAAGTTTTTAGAATTATTCAAATATTAAGTCTGCTGGTTCAGTGTTTTTAGATATTTTTGTCAGAAATCACTATGGCATGCTGGAGTATAATTACAAGCATTTCAGAAAATTTGAAAAAAAAATAAATCGGAACACTTTCCAAACTCTCAATGTTCAAAAGCGTTCAGTCTGCCTGGGGTTTTTAGGATCTTTATGGTCACGGTTTAATTGTGACAGCGTGCTAATCAAAGTGAACGAGCAGCAAACAGGAAACAGCCCGCAGAAGAGGGCCATGCTAGAATCTCAATCAACCACCACAAATGTGCGATTATAAGTGTGGCACTTAGATGTACATGCAACCATTGGCACAGAAGCGAGCTGGAAAAAGAGGGCACAATTCTGTATAAGCATCTAAGAAATATTTGCTGCATTGACCCTTCTTTTTCAAGACCTCTGCAATTCACCCTGACATGCTGTCAATTAACCTCTGGGCCACATCCTGACTGATGGCAGCCCATTCTTGCATAATCAATGCTTGGAGTTTGTCAGAATTTGTGGGGTTTTGTTTGTCCACCCACCTTTTGAGGATTGACCACAAGTTCTTAATGGAATTAAGGTCTGGGGTGTTTCCTGGCCATGGACACAAAATGTCGATGATTTGTTCCCTGAGTCACTTAGTGATAACTGTTTTTGTCTTATGGGAAGGTGCTCCATCATGCTGGAAAAGGCACTGTTCATCACCAAACTGTTCTTGGATGGTTGGTAGAAGTTGCCCTCGGTGGATGTTTTTGCACAACTCTTTATTCATGCAAAATTGTGAGTGAGCCCACTCCTTTAGCTGAGCAGCAACCCCACATACTGTATATGGATGGTCTCAGGTTGCATTACTGTTGTCAAGAACAGGACTAATGGTAGCACTTACCTTTTCTTCTGCTGGCAAAGATTTTTTTTCTGGATGCCCAAATCAATCGGAAATAAGATTTATTTGAGAAAATACCCCAGTCCTCAGCAGTCCAATCCCTGTACTTTTTGCAGAACATTAGTCTGTCCCTGATGTTTCTCCTGGAGAGAAGTGGCTTTTTTGCTGCCCTTCTTGACACCAGGCCATCCTCCAAAAGTCTTCTGTGCATGCAGATACACTCACACCTGCCTGCTGCCGTTTCCGAGCAAGCTCTGCATTGGTGGGGCCCTGATCCCGCAGC
This sequence comes from Clarias laeviceps, assembly GCA_030014305.1. Classification (NCBI taxonomy): domain Eukaryota; kingdom Metazoa; phylum Chordata; class Actinopteri; order Siluriformes; family Clariidae; genus Clarias; species Clarias laeviceps. The sequence continues at coordinate 26,636,603 of JAQMYJ010000039.1, forward strand.
TTGAATCAACTTTAGGAGATGGACCTGACGCTTCCTGGACTTGCTTGCACCCTTTAGCCTTCTTCACAACAATTGAATCTCCTTCCTTGAAGCTCTTGATGATCTGATAAATGGTTGATTAGGTGCAATCTTACTAGTGACAATATCCTTGCCTGTGAATCCCTTTTGGGGCAAAGCAATGATGACTGCGCGCGTTTCCTTGCAGGTAACCAGGGTTAACAGAAGACGAACAATGGTTTCAAGCCCGTCCTGCTTTTAAAGCTTCCAGTCTGTTATTCTAACTCAGTCAGCATGACAGAGTGAGCCTTGTCCTCGTCAACGCTCTCACCTGTGTTAACGAGAGAATCACTGACACAAAGTCAGCCTGTCCTTTTGTGGCAGGGCTGAAAGCGGTAGATTTTTTTATGAATTTTTTTGCCATTAAGTTAATTTTTATGGCACAAAGTGACTTTGCAATTAATTGCAATTCATCTGATCACTCTTCATAATATGCAAATTGTCATCATAAAAAACTGAGTCAGCAGACTTTGTGAAAATTAATGTTAGTGTCATTCTCAAAACTTTTGTCCACAGCTGTACAGTTTCCACAGACTGATGCGTCTTTTCTGTAAGTTTGTTATGAAAGTGTTCAGATACAATCGGGCGTCAAGATGTCAGCCTGACCCTGTAAATAACTGCCACTGAAACTACAAGTGCATGTCCATCGCCCGATGTGCCGGGCGGCACGCAGATGGAACACCGAGACTCTCATCACTGTACAGTGCTTGAAATCTTCTGTAAATCAGTTTTCCATCTTCATTCATGAAAAAAATCATCATGTCCCAGTTTGACTTGAACTCTTGGATTTATCAGCATTTCATCTTTATGCTGTGCTTATCGGATAATGATAATGAGCAGATTTAGGGATGGATGGATATTTTTAATATATATTTATGTTTATTACTGAGATTAAATAACCAAGCAACAAGGTAACAGGTCTTCTTTAATACAGGAACAAGCCCAGAGAGGCACAGTGGTGCATATAAGGGCAGAGATTGCCATGTTCATACATGAGTGCAGGCAGTCCAGGGGCAAGTTACAGTAAGTGGATAATGTCTACAGTAACCAATAAAAACACAGAGCTGACATGCAATTAACACAGCAAAAAGAAAGAAAAAAATCTGGGAACCGTTGCTTAGTAACATCGAAGCACATGATTGTTAATGTGGTCATTTCACTTGTATAGGTTTAATGAAATCAAACTGATAAGATAATTCACATCTATACACCACATCTCTTTAGTTTCATCTTTGTAGCTTGTGAAAGCTTTCTCAGCTCAATTTATTCTGTTACTTATTTCTTGATGCTATTCTGCTCTCAGACTTATTGGGGTTACAGCTATAGTGCCACTACAAAGTTTGTGAACACTTTACAGTTTTCTGTATACATTTCCATAAATGTACATTTTCTTAAAATTAGACAAAGCAGAACCCAATTTAACAAACATCAAAAAAGGCATTAGAGTTTAAACAATAACTGATTGAGCAAAATTATCCAACAGTTAGTTTTTCGACCAAGTAATATGATTGGATGAGAGGCCTTCATTACATAATCTATTATCACCATTTCGACGAATGGTGATAATAGATTATAACAGCACTGTAACATTTAAATATATGTATGTATATATGTATGTATGTATGTATGGATGTATAGTGGGGGAAATAAGTATTTGATCTCCTACAGATTTTCTAAGTTTGCCCACTTACAAAGAAATGAAGGGTCTATAAT
>JAQMYJ010000039.1:26662717-26682835 GCA_030014305.1 Clarias laeviceps
GGGTTTACCATCCACGCTACATTGGGCTAACCGCTAAAGCTACGTCTTCTGGTCACCAAGGTTAGTTCACCCTGACACATTCAGCATCACCAGTATACTAATCACCAAACTTATCACCTGTCATCATCTAGGTGGGTAGAGTAGCCAAAAAACTTACTCATGTAAGACTAGCTGTATTTCAAAATAATATTACTCAAGTAGAAGTAAAACGTAGTCATCCAAAATATTACTCAAGTAAGAGTAAAAAAAAAAAAAGTACAGTATTCAGTGAAAAGACAAGTACTGAGTAACTGTTTAAATTTTTTTTAGAAATTATAATAATTTTAATAATTATTATATAATAGTAATCAATTATATAAGTGCGTGTCTGTTTTGGCAGATAGAGAAGACACCACAGTATAAAGCTTTCTTTTGTAAGCGAAACATGCTTTTGTTTATGATGCCAGGGATGCATCGTATTTTTTGGGATGCATAAAAATGTACAACACGTGTGTTGGTGATTAATTATGTACTGAAATATACTTATCTATTCATAGACTGTTAAAGTAACATTATCACACAAACATGAAAAAAAGTATATTATTTACTCACTGCAAAATTGTACACTAACCGCAAGATCCCACTATTAGCAGCATGGATTTATGGGCGTACCACAAAATTAGGGAAAGATGCGGAAACATTTGTTTACGCATGCGCAGTGAGCGCATGTAGGACGGATTCACAGGTACAGTAGGATGAATTTAAGAACACAGACTGAAAACCTGATTGGTCAAGCGGGGTCTTGTTATTATTTGTTGCTGCGTCTAATTGGTGAAACAGTCATGCGGTAGACCTACCGGCTGCATGTGTAGAATAAATGGTTAGAAAAGTAACGAGTCGAGTGTAGCCGAAGTGGAATAAGAGTAGCGTTTCTTCTTCACAAATCTACTCAAGTAAAAGTAAACAGTATGATGCAGTAAAACTACTCATAGAAGTAATTTTTTTTTTCAAAAAGTTACTCACGTAAATGTAACGGAGTAAATGTAACTCGTTACTATCCACCTCTGCCTGTTTCTCACATGGTTCATGCCTAAGTTAGACGTTATTTTTTAATGCTGCAATGATTCATTGGTCACAAACAAAAAGCATTCATCTGAAACTGGTTAGATACAGGGACTGGACTGAAAGAGTTCTTCCAAAAGCCTGGAGTAATTTAATAAAAAAAAAATAGAAGAAACAAGGGACATTCTGCACTGTACAATAATTCCATTGTCCATCTCTATTATTCCTTTACCCTACATTTAATTTTTTTTTTTTTTTAGTAAGAACACTGCTTTAAAAAAAAGTCATCCCTCTTCTCCATCCTGAGAAAACCTCCGTTAGAGCTGTACAGTAAGAACAAATGCCCCCAGCAAGTGCATGAACTCTTTACGGGTCAAAGAATTATGCAAGTATCTAAACTAGGAAAATGTGGAGTGTGCAGAAATGTTTTGAAACACAGATTTGAACACAAAACAGGTTTGAACTTAAGAACAAAATGCACAATAAGGCTTTACAACGAGACATTAGCACAATAAGATACACAAACTTAATCTGGACTTTACACAGAACAGTAAAAATCAGGCAACACCAATTGTAGGACCAAACAAACATTTAAAATATTTTTTTTTTTTACAGAAATTGCATCTAATCATGAATTTCATAAAGTTGTTTCTTACACTTACAATATTGTGTGAATAAAAGTCACATTTGTTCATCTACTATCTATGCAGCTTATCCTGTGGGGGTTCATTGGGGGTGGTACCTATTCTGGGGAATTTAGGGCACAATGCAGGGAAGAGTGAGGACGCGGTAGTTACCCAAGCATGGCACAAACACACACACTCTCATACACTTTATATTTTTAAATAAATATACTTTATTATTTACATATATTGTATATTTTTGGAGTGTGGGAGGAAACCTTCCAAGAAGAACATCGACTCACATAAACTCACATAAACCCGAGACCGAAGATTTGAACCCCCAACCCTGGAGGTGCAAAGCGTCAGTGCTAAACGCTAGGCCCATTGTAATTTAATATTTATAAACCATATAAAATGTTAGTATATATAAAATCAAGTTTGAGTCAAAATGATCAATACATGCACTGTAAGACCAAAACTATGTGGACAGCTCTAGCCTTTTGGACAAGTGACCCCTTTTTTTTCGTCATGCAGCTGTTATAGTGGATATGAAATGAAAGAATCAAGATGTGATTCAAGCCTAGAATTCCTGCTATATTTGAGAGTATGTAACACAAAATTCCATTTTTACAGGCTCACCAAATGCTAAGTTTTTCTCTTTAGCTAAACTGATTTGTTTACTGCAGCTGCCTTTAGTTGCTGGTTGTTTGTGGTTCTTCCTGCCTTCAGGAAATGAAAAGAATGATTAATTGGGTTGTGTCTAGGTGACTATTTTACCCAGTCACAGCTGTTGCTCTCACTCACTCACCCATTGTCTATACCACTTTATTCTGTATACAGCGTCACAGGGTCACCTCAGGAGCACGAGTCAGGCAGACCCTGTATGGGGTGCCAATCCATCGCAGGGCTCATAGCTGTTGCTGGTTTTTTTTGGTCGTTTTTGGTTGGTTGCTTGTGTTTTTTATATGCCAGGATGTCTATAGATATGTAGTGGGGCTGGGATTCCGTAAGAGTTCCAAAAGAGTCTCCTGACTTGGACTAGGTGCTTGTAATGTGTTACATTATGTAACCTGACAGAAACACTGCAAGTAAGAAGGGAACACATTTCAAAACATAAGCCAGTCAGTTTATTCCAGTGCAAATACAATCACTTTATTTTGCCTTTATCGCTCACATGTGAAGGGAGGAATTTCATTTGCACCTATCAGTCTCATCGGGGAAACTACATCAAGTCAAGATGTCACTGTAAAGCTGACAGCTAGTCTAGAAGTCTAGAAATCTTGGCGGATATGCAGGTACTGCAAGAGTGGTTTAATGGTGTTCAACGCGGCATGAAACCGAATAGATGCACAGCTACTGTAGGGATGAGCTTGAGTTAGTTTCTTATTCCGGAATGCAGACTGTGATAAGATGTGTGTGTATTTTGTCTTCATTATATGTCACAGGCTTCATTTAATTTTGAGCATATGAACTGAATTAATTCAAACAATATTAATTGGAACTGGTGCTCCGGTTTATTTATGGTTTTATATTCATATTAATTCGATGGTACTCCGTGCACTGCACTTTATCATTTCTTTATGAGATATAGGAGCTATTGATTAATGCCTAACCTTAAAAGAAACCACACACATGATCTCCCTGATAATTGAACGCTTGATCCCTGCCAAGATAAAAACATGCCCACACATGCACACGCGTGCGCGCACACACACACACACACACACACACACACACACACATCTTGCCTTCTGTCATAACTAGTTCAGTGGTTCATTGTTACCACGGAGACAGATTTCCTAAGAGAAATCCTTCTTCATATTCTGAGCTTTGGAATGGCCTTGTTGCAAGACGTACATCAGCAGTGAAAAATAACGAAGCTCAGCCTATAGAGCGCTTCAAGTTTATCTGTTCGGCTTTGTTAATTTTTCCAAGGAAGGCACTTCTCTTCATCTCTGTTTTCAGACACACAGCTTATTAATGAAGAGTCAAGCTGTCAGTAAACATGTACTTATTGCTTCATGCACCAAGATACTGCAAGTGACTGATACAGACTTTTATAAACATTGTTGTTAAGAATGCTAAATGAAAATTAATATGAAATATGAATAATTGTCCACTTTGTAAACACATTAATCCAGGCCTTATTGTAGATCTGTTGTAGAACTGTAAGACCCTTTAGAGACATTACGTTGCAATCGTATTTGATGTATTAGATGCACCCACGTACTGTAAACTCTCCCTGCATGGAGAAAACGAATATGCACTTTTAATTAACATAATTTACATTGCCATCATTTATCTCACCAATGCTTCTGCAATAAACACACATTTCCGCATGCCTTTGTGTCACTTCTTACTGACAAGCATCAGTCCTGAACATTCATTCATTTCAGAGAATATACTGCAAAATAATCCTAGAATGTTTCTCCAAATACTTTTTTTATTGCCAGGATTGCATTTTGTTTTTTGTTGCACAAATTCAACAAGACAGATCACAAAAAAAGATGGCAGAAACAACGTTCGAATGTTTTTCTCTATGTTCTAATCCAAATTGAACTATTATTATTGAACAAAATAAAGAAAACCTTGTGCTGTATAATTAGATACGGAAAATACCACATAACCTCTGGATTCTGCCTCCAGGCATTCAAAATTCATGGAAAAAGAAAAGCAAAATGTGTAGTGACAGTGATGCACAACAGCATTGTGTTCATTATGAAAGAGTCAGCCTTCTCCTGCTGGCAAGCACTGTCACCCAAGCATGGTATAATGGAGGTTTCTACACAACACTTGGTCAGAATTGGCAATAAACCGAGGTAATGACTGGCACAAAATCCAAACCTCAAGTTTGTAGCCTTCATTTAACATTAACTTTTATAACGCACAGGCTCAAGGCGGATTATGTGTGCAATGGAGACACATTTTTAAAGAGATGTTTTGTTCCTATCTTGAGATTGAAGTCATCTTGAAGAAATTATAATAGCAACATCAAAAAGAAAGTGAGATGTGTCACTTCTAACAGAAGGGCTAAAGACCTCTTCTCTACTCACAACGTAACTAGATTGCTGTAATGCTGTTTCAGGCCACCTAAAAGCAGTAGCAAGATTAATTTAAGGGAAAAAAAAACTCTAATAGCAGCATAAGGAAATTGGAAATATCAGAACACTAATGTCAATATCAATTATATATTATATATTATCATTAAGAATAATGATTATGATAATCAGATGTGCCACAAATACTGTTGTTGATTCTTTAATATGCTCAAATTAATACCAGTAATACAATATGATTAGCTTTCACAAAATCTTCTCATTTGTGTTCTTAGTCCTTAACATAGTAAAGTTGCATAAACAGGTTTTTTTTTATTGTGACTCCAAAGCTTTTCCATAAGTCTGGATAAGGACGTCTGCTAAATGTAATAAAAATAAGAAATATTCAGCATATAAAATGTCAGTAATTCTTGCACATTTTGATTTGAAGTCAGTACTCACACACAGGAGTAGGATTAAAAACATTGCAGATTTTTTTTTTTACAAGCAAATGTCTTGTTTAAACACTCATATGAGCGTAAGTACTGTAGACATTACTCCTTTACTGTTTTTCAGTATAATTTACTACCAAGTATCTTTACTTTACTATTGTATTTACATTTTTGTGGACTTTTTAACTCTTACTTAACATTTCCAAGTAAAATATGTTACTTTTATTGTACTTTCATCAGTTGTAATAACTTAGCATAATAACTGTGAAGAGGGATTGGACTGCATGGATACAAAAAAACTGAGCTATGACAGCTTGTGATTGCATCACTCGAATACTTTCTGACCTGACATTTCCAAGAACAGTTTTGTCTCCATCTCCATCCAGCTCCAAATTATTGGGCTGCAAAAAAAAAAAAAAAAAAAAAAAAAATATATATATATATATATATATATATATATATATATACTGGAACTGGGTTAAGAAGCTTTCAACACATTATCAAAACGTGGAACTTCCATCAATGTGGAAGAAATCACGAATAGAAATCACTTAAACACTTGGTGAAGCATCTTTAAAAAATTGACAGAAAAAGCTCTAGCTATGTTCATAAGTGAAAGTAAGAGCAAGTCCATATGCACACAATCTGATGAGAACTTAAAGGAGTGGGACTAAGAAGCTGTGTATAAACGCTGTACAAATAAAATTGCATTCTATTATGCTTTCTACCCATCTACATTATGCTACATCTACAACTGCCATTCCTTTTTCCTTATGAGTGAACAATGATGGTCCAGGTTGAAGGACAGCAAACACGCCAGTCAGAGTCGGCACAAGCTTTCATGCCCTTAGTTGACTAATAATACTAATAATAATAATCCATCTAAGAACCTCTGCAGTCCAACCAGGGACCGTGGAGGCTAATGGTGACCGTTGCATTTATTCCTATTTGTACAACCATGGTAGGGCCTCCGATCAACAATTACATGCACTAAGTGCAATTTGGAAACGCCAATTAGCCTAATCTGCATGTCTTTGGGGAGAAAACCGGAGTACCCAGAGCAAACCCATCAAGCATGGCGAGAACATGCAAACTCCATGCACACAGATCTGAAGCGGTAATTGAACCCTTGACTCTGGAGGTGCGAGGCGACATTAATTTATAAATAATTATAACTTATTTGTATACAGTTTAACAAATGAGTCCCATTATTGCACCTCTGTGTATCCCTCATGCAGAATGTACACAGACTAAGAAGAAGCACTATCATACAGATCAGCAGTGACATAAAAAATGTCCCTGATGACAAGGAGTAAAAACAAGACACCAATTATATATAGGCTGTTGGAATGCGGGTGGTACAAGAAATAATGTGCAAAGCTTTTCAAGTTCCAACATTTTGCAGTGGTTGCTATGGTGATGTCCAATCAGTAGATGTCTTGTGAACTACAATCCAATTATAGGAGGCATAATGGTTTTGCACAGTCTGGGTGGCAAAAACAACAACAAAACCAAAACCAAAAATCAAAAGTTTAGCTTCAAAATAAGTCTATGCTTTATAGTGTATTCTGTATGTATATAATGCTTTATAGTGTATACTGTATTTATGACTTTTTTGCCCTGGACAGGCTGGCCTTTGGTCCCCCTGGCATAGATGAGCCTTGGGTGTCTATGAGCCTGTCACCAATTTATTGGTATATACTGTAAATGATTAATTTTATTTAATTCATCTTTTGAGGGTGTTAGTGTTGTGGCACTAACTCTACCGCCAGGTAAATTGAATAACACTGAGTGTTATAAATTTGCATTATGAATTAAAAGGAGGCAAGTGCAAGTGCAGATAAACTGTAGAGACAAGATCCATAAACATGAACTGTAATGAATCAAAACAAATAAACAAAAATGACATATGCCTCATAAACAATACTATGGCTTGTTGTTTAATTTTCCAATTTTATCTCAATTTAATTAAACGGGAAGATGCCTGTATATTTTAAATTATGGGGGTTTTATGCAAAACATAATAGACTCTAGCCATCCAATATGGGCCAATCCTTGTACAAACACAAATGCAATTTTAAATGCAATTAAACTCTTAAATATATTTAGTCTGAATATAGCACATGAAGATTCAGTAAACAAAAAGACCTGAATGGATTTTGTTCAACATATTTCTGCTTAGACAATGTTCATGCAAAGTTTAAAGGAGGGATCAAACCCCAGAACCCAAGCAAATGTAGTTAATTAAAAATTCTCACCAGTAAAACTGTAAACGAGTCAAACACTAGTGTTAGAGACTAGAGCAGATTTTAATAACACATATGACAATTAATTAAATTTTAGCTTATGTGTGGTCTACCTGTCTTGTTTTTTGGACACAACACACTCCATTCATACTAATGAGAGCAGCTCTTCTCAGGCCGGTACTACAGCCACCTTCATACTGTACGCTGACTGAAATATTTAGGCCAAAGTCAATTGTGTTTGCAAAATGATTTCCTGTAGGCTGGCCACTTAAGAGGGAACATGACAACATTTCACAGTCATTGATGTGTAAATTGGAATCTGGTTGCCTCCTTTGTTGCCTGTCTACTGAGTTGAGGTGCTTTCATTTAATCCTCTTGCAATCAGTGCGGGCTACTCACAAAGCTGAGGGTTTTTTTTGTTGTTTTTTAAAGAGAGAAATAGCCCCCTTCCACTTATTTCTCAAGTGAACTACATACCTGAGCTGTAGCAAAGAAGAGCATTTCAGAAGTTGAAAGCTAATGTTCCAGGGTGTCAGCTCCATGTGTCTATCATTTTGGGAACTCTAATTAGTCCTTTAGATTAGTCAGTGTGTGGTTGGAAAATGTAACTGCTAGCTTGCTTTAACTTCTGTAAAAGACAGAAACCTGGCATCAACCAATGCTTGGCTCTAACTCTGACTCAGCAGAAAACATGAAGCTTTTTTTTGTTTGTTTTTATTATTTTTTTAAATAATTATATAAATGAATAAAAACGTTTTTCGACATCTGCCTTTTTTAAGTCATTACACAAAATTATTCTAGCTTGTGGTCAAGAATAAGGGGTTTAAAAAGCAATACTCACTAGAACCAAGTCATCCCTGTCTGTCTGACTGGTTCCCAATTCAAACATGTTTAGTGATATTAAAGCATGGTGACGTTAAACACAATGATAAGCAGTGGCGTTAGCCATTAAAATGTTCCGCTGTTCTGATTGTTGTAACAACCTTCATCTCAAACCTTACGTTTAAAAGGACTTATCGAGCTACAAAGTTCAGAATGAGATGTTCAACTACTAACTGTAGCAAAAAAGCTGGTTAGTATCACTAAAAAGGTCTATAAAAGGATGTCATTTTAAATACAAAGCTATTTGTCTTAAAACACTTTTTCCCATTTGTAAATCCCATTTCCCATTTGAGTTGACTTGACACTCAGCCTGGGGGTTCTCTGAGTTGAGGTCATAGGACCATAATTAGACTAAGCTAAGGACCATACGTAGTAGATATTGTGACTTCTGTTTAATACTGTCTACGCTCTGTCTTCAAAGTATGGAGTATTCTCCCCTCTTGCATCACATGCAAAATGCATGTCTTAAATCCCAATGTAGGATGGGATGCTGCAAAGAGAAGAAACCAAACATAGCAAATGCAACAGCATCCCACACACAGCGTGTGTATTTCATGTCTCTTCAACACAAATCTCTTGTGCATTTGTTGAGTGCTGTAGCCTTATCTTTCTGCTTAATTATGTTTTTTTTAAATATTACTGTAAATTCACCATGGCTCTCAAGTGCAGCTAAACCAGTGCTAGTGATGGCAAGAGGGGGAAAGAGAAGTATGGATTTGCAGGTGAAACCAGTTACACTACAGTATACCACGTGGTTTTGTTAAGTATATATAATATCGTGTTTGCACAACAAGCAACTCGTATAATTGGTTTTTTAAAGTAACGTATTGTGGATATTTAGTGACACATACTGTAGCTGTAGGTCATTATTGCTGAGGTGATTGTTTTGGCAATAACAGAGTGTTAATGTCTTGTCATTTTCCAAAAATCCGCTGAATGCATTTATTTCACTCGTGGCAGCCTTTGTTTTGCCAAGCAGGTAGTTCCATCTCTGATTACGTGAAAAAAGAAGCAATGCATCAATTTTTTAGGAGGCAACATGTTTTGCTATGTAATGCCATAAATTCTATGCTTCTTAAAAAAAAGAAAAAATTCAGTAGTTTTCAAAGGAAAAGTTTGTTATACACAGCCGTGCATGCCAGAGGAAAATAATTTACCAGAATAATTAAATACAAGAATCAAAGATTGAAAATGACATTTATTGCATTTTCCTGTCAAACTGATATATTCTCCTTTGACTTCAGTTTGACAGTGACTTAATGCAATTCTATTAGTGTTGTGATAGACCTGTTGAATGGGTTTTTAAGCATACATCGCTGGCCCTAGTTTGCAAAAATCTTTCAGGTTTAATTAGGACCTTATGTGTGTTCATTCATAAATAAATGAACACCTGACCTGGAGAGTGAAGAACCCTCAAGTTTGGTTTCAGTGTAGCTAAATGCTTTTTATTTAAGGCCATCATGAAAGGCTGTGTACACAATATAATGTGTCAGTTTAGACAGTATAGCTTTTTTTAATTACCTTCTGACATCTTTATTAAAAAAGTATTAGCCGCTATTTAAAAATAATTTTGAATCAAAAATAGTTTACAGGTACAGAACTGTGCAAATGACTTGAGCCACTTCTCATTTCTTCACATTAAATTTAATTAAATGATGTAGATTAAATGAAAGAAATGGGATCAAATGTTTGATGGTGAACTTATATCGGATAATATCGGATAGAGACTTACACTGGGTTACTACTGTAGGTTACTAACTAAGTGCCATTAGTCAGAGACAGTTAGGAAGGATATTTTTTAACTCAGTGTAAGTATCTATGCGATGACAGAAACTTGAAAGCGCTTTTTGTAAGTCGCTCCAGATAAGAATGTCTGTCAAATGCCTAAATGTGAACAGTGATAGGCTGCAATGTGCCTAAAGATCCAATTTTAAAGCGTACTGTACCAACCTCAGCAGCAACCCCATTTCCCCTCTCGTCTGTTCCAACCACTCAGCATTCCACATCACCAGTATACTAATCACCGGCCTGATCATCTGTTATCATCTGCACCTGATCCATACTGGTTCATAACTTAAGTTAGATGATGTTTATGCTCGAATGAATCATAGGTCACTGTGTGGCTTGAAAAGCAAACAGCATTCCTCTGAAACTGGTCAGTTACAGGCACTGGATTGAAAATTGGAGTCAAAAACTTGCCCTTTGAATGAAATGAGGGGCTCAAGACTTTTGCACAGTAGATTCTGAACAAATTTAATGAACTGAACATGGATTTACTCTCTTACTTATTGTACACATAACATTCTTCTTCACCCCTCAACATTTTTTTAAGTTTTTTTTTATTATTATTATTTTTATTTTAACAGGTTGATCCTCCTTTTAAATCCTGTTTGTCTCTATTTTTCACTGTGTCTTGAGCCCAAAAGTGGACCAGATCTATTTCACAGTCACATCAGTTCGGGCTTCTTTGCACGTCTCCAGGAATCAGTTTCCCTTAAATAATTAACATTTTTAAGTAAATTTTAAATTGCAATATTAATATACTAAAAATGTTTAAAAAGGGAATTAAACATTAAAGGAAATTAGTTTAATGTTATGCTAACCTGTCACAGCATTCACATTATTAACATAAGCCCAAGTACTTGCATTTGCTGTGAGCTACAGCACACACACACACACACACACACACACACACACACACACACACACACACACACACACACACACACTTATCCCCTCTACTACATTTAGAAAACTTTTAAATGCTAAAAATGAATGTCACTCCACAACGCTGTTCAATCCAAATGACTTTTTTCTCATGACAGTTATTATTGTGAGTACATCATGACATTTTGAAATTAATTATCCACAATTACTAGTCTTTTTAGTTTCCAGTCACTAGCCATTACAGTAGCTGCTGTGTGGATTTGCCGGTGGCACCAAAGCAACTTGCAATAAGTCAAAGTAATGCTCACTGCAGAAGGACAACCTATATACTGTATTTGTGGTAAAATAATCACTGGCAGTGTGAATAGAGGGGAACTATGTGGTGTTTGGTGAGTGAGAAGCAGCTCTAAAGGATTTCACTTAGTTCAAATGGAACGCTTTAGTTGAAATATTTAAAAAGAAACTTAAAAAAAAAAACAGTGCTTAAATCCTTTAGCTCATCATTCAATTTTCAACTTGAAGCTTAAACTTGTAGTTTAAACTCCTATTAATTATTAAATAACAGCAGAGAAAAGGACAATTAAATCTCATTCACTCAATACTGCAAAGTGTATTAAAGTAGATTTTCCAGGCTCCATATACCGAAATGACTTCAACAATACTTTTACTTATTTAATTGTGTCACTAGAGTAATGTCTTTAAACACTTTTTTATTATTATTATACACTTCTAAATGAATTCTGAACATGGCTTTGTATATGAATATGAGAATGTTCTCTCAGAGGATATAACTCTACTCTACATATTGCCCCTGAATATGCCGTTGTACTCAAATAGGCCCATGTACACTTTTTACTGACTTCTAATTGAGTTAGAAGTACATTGGGATCCAACAGTCTAACGTCACATGGAAAATCTGGAGTATTTTTAATGTTAAAAGTTAAAAATATATAGAAAGTTCCACCTTAGGATTTTCAAAGCGCTAAAAAAGTGTACAAAAGGTCAGAGTTTCTGCGAGTCTTATCCCTTCCACTGAAGCGTGTCTTCAGACGACACGCCGATGAATTTGATCTAACATGGATCATCAGGTTTTACACAAACATAGTGTGCCCTCAAGCTGACACAGACTCCATGTCATTAAAGCAAAAAAGGGAACATGCTAGATAATAAATGTAAGCAAAATTTATATAAATATTTCTGAGTCTCGATTTGCCTTTGATTTTGCCTGCATGGACAAAAAAATGTCATAGTATGAGAAGGGTCAAATTACTGGCCTGCATGAAGATAGAAAAGATTTAAAATACTAGAACTGAAATCTTAAACAATTGTGCTGAACTTCAAGAAGAGATGTGATCATCTGATCAGTAACCCAACAACTCACAGCCTCAACTAATTGAGCCACCACCGACCCAAAAGTCAGCTGGTGACGTGAATGTACTGAATGACCAGGGTATCACATTTATGGACTTTATTTTTTCCTGATTGCACAGGCATATCCCAGGATTCTAGCTGTAAAAGACCACAATAAATAAATAAATAAATAAAAGAATGGTACTGGAAGATGAGGAATCATTTCCACACATGTATTTGCCACCACACTGTGTGCTCTAATCAGAGCTACAGGTGGTCAGCCAGGCAGTGCAAGACTTTTGGACTCCACTGTATACCCTGACATTTCACTTTGATTTTTAAAATAAAAATGATGTCATAAGCAGTTGAGCAAGCATAAAAAATGTCTGCCTGCTTGAAAACCCATTTCTGTTTTATGCTTAGTGTAAATAAGGCTACAGACCTGGAAACCTCAAAATTACTTTTGTAAATTTACTACACCTGTTTAGACTATCCATCACTGCATGTGGTACAGTATAGGTGAGGATTACATTGCTTTTCATGTCTGTAAATAAGCCAGTTATGCATGCGGTCACAATGCCATCTTAAATGAACAAGGACACATATGGACAAAAAATTTATAGTTTACTTGTTTTTTCATTGTTGCTGATAGGAAAACTGATATTTCATTGTCCCCGTGCAAGATTACAGTAGGACACAAAACTGCAAAAGGAAGACTTGTTATTTATGGTTTCACTCACTTTAATTACAATCATATGTGTTTGAAATTGTTCATGTTTTATTATTTTTTATTATTTAGTAAACCTTGGATTGCAAGCATAATTTGTTCTGGACACCTGCTTGTAATCCAAAGCAATCATATATTAAGAGCGAATCTCCCCATAAGAAATAATGGAAAGTCCTATGATTTGTTCCACAACCCAAAAATATTCATATAAATAAAATAAATAAATAAATAAATAAATAAAGTAAAAATAAAATAAATTATCCTGCACTTTAGCGTTGAAAAAGTGTGAGTGAGAGGAGAGGAGGAGGGGACTAATCGTATAGGACAACTTTCACACACACACACACACACACACACACACACACACTGTTCACACAATTCAAAATGCCATCATGATTATATACGTAATGTAAATTCTAAACTACATTTTTGCATATACAGTACATTATGTTTAGGGTGGAATAAACTGCATCTAAAAATAAGTTAAATACAGCAGAAGACAGGTCGCTTATTTGCCCTGCATACTAAATGTATTTGAGTATAAACAGAGAAGCATGTCAGTGGCAGTCATAATTGCTAAAAAGGAAAGAAAATTGCATCAGATTAAGAACAAAATATTACTGTAGCAGAGTTTGCACTTTGTGTCAACGTGCCAAAAGGTTTAAGTGGGTCGAAATACAGCATACTGTCATAATCACTGATTATTCTTTGGTTGGGTTACTAACAGACAGAAAGGGCTTTTGGGACCCTTAGAAATGACTAAACCATGGAGTATTGAGAACTGATTTTGGCAATATGCATAAAAATGATGGATAAAATAGACCAAGAAAACCACATCTCGGGCCAGAGCAAAATGTACTTAGGAGTGAGTATTCTTGGAAATGGCAGGGTTTCACAACTTTGAGTTTCTTCTTTAAAATATTAATAATATTGCTGAAATTATACCTTTATAGTAAGGTGGAAGAATTATTAAAAGAATAAAGGCATGATTTATACTGTTTCTCTGAATGTCAGTTGTAATGCAGTACTGATGCACACAACATACTTTATCTATCTATGAATGACCATGTCGTTGTCACTGTCT
The DNA here is from genome assembly GCA_030014305.1 of Clarias laeviceps. Taxonomy (NCBI): domain Eukaryota; kingdom Metazoa; phylum Chordata; class Actinopteri; order Siluriformes; family Clariidae; genus Clarias; species Clarias laeviceps. Next base: position 26,676,825 of record JAQMYJ010000039.1, read on the forward strand.
AATCTAAAGTAAATCATAGATCAATCCTTGCTGCATCTCTCGTTTAGTGGTAATTTTTTTTCTTTAATGTATACTTCTTAAACTGGAAAGTTTTTTCTGCAGTTTCCACATGTTTATATGCAAACTGAAAGTCAAGTGTATAATGCATAATTCAGTAATGCAGTATTCAATCTGTAAATGATACGCAGTGTCAAACATATCTGAATACTACTAATATATTGGTACTGTAGGTGATCTATGTGTCAATGCTGAAAAGCCAAAGGTAGATATAATGTCAGGTGTCAGTGCAGCTTCTGTGCTTGAGCTGCTTTTTTCTTTCTCTCTTTACCGGCTGATTGGGAGCTCATATGAAGCTTCCTGTAGCACTGCAATCAGTGCCCATCCTCTGGGTTGATTTTCTGATTCCTTCATCATCTATTGAGTGGTTTGTTCAGTGGAGCATCCTTTGTGTGGGCAGACTTCTCCATAGCAACAATAGCTTATACACAATCTTGTTGAGTTCAACATTCAGCTAATGCAAGTTAAGTCCGCTCTAAAGTCCATTTAAAAAAAATCAATGTTTGGGAACCCACTTGTATGCTGATAAAGTACACGATTCTTTTGTAGTAGAGCCAACAGAGATTGTATAGAAAGCTCTTTTAGTTATTAAGGACCGCAGGCAATAGTTCTGTCTGCTGCTCCAGTGAATCTGATGTTTTTGTGCCAGAGTTTGGACATGGTGTGCGATGTGCCTCTTTGCAGATAGAGTTCTAAGTCCCAAAGTCACTTTTTTTTTCCTGCAAACCCATTTTCAAATTATTTCCCTGCATTAGTTTCAGATGATCATCCTGTAAGAAGAGAGCTAGAAGAGTCTGTTCTACTGTCTGTATAGTATATATAATATTATTTCCCAGGATTAAAGTCGTAAACAGATCTTTTAGGATCTGTGTGTCTTTAGGAATGTATGTATGCTGGTGATTACTATACTGATGATGCTAGAGCAATATGAGAAACACCGGGCCCAACAATGCAGATGAGCTTAGTGCTGCTATTAATGCAACCTGGTCTTCAATAATGACTCAGCATTATCACAGGCTGATCGGCTTCATGCCATGCCAACCAAGATTGATTTTAGGAAATGTCCTAATATTTTGAGATACTGGATTTTTTTTTTCATGAGCTGTTACTGTAGGTGTAACCATTATTATTAAAAACAAAAATGCTTGGAATACTTTCCATGTAATTAATCTAGAGTATATGAGTTAAACTTTTTGAATTAAATTACCAAAAAAAAAAAAAAATCCATGATATTCAATTTTTTTAGATACACTTGCATACATATTAGCTGTTTAGCACAATATATTAAAGTTGAAATGATTTTTAGATAAAATTAATAAATTAATTAGACTGATATTATGTACATGGCCCTCCCCTTTATAATAGATAAAAACATAAAACCTTCCATGTCCAGGTATCTGTTCATATCCCTCATTATTCACGTACTTGGTTAAGCAGATAAGGGAGTTTATGTGGAGGAGATGTCAAGTCTTCCATTTGCATTCGGTATCTGTTGTCTTAAATCTAAATATTAATTCCCAAAGAGCTTCTTATAGTGTCAGTGAAGCAAGCCATCATTAGGCTGAAAAATCAAAACAAACTCATTGGAGTGATAGCAAAAACTTTAGCTGTGGTAAAACACAGGAACACTAAAAAAAAAAAAAAACCTCAAGGGCATGTAAAACAGCTCAGGAAATAACAGAAGGATTGTTTACTAGGTGAAAGAACACCTTGCACAGTTGGCCAGATCAAGACCTCCTGAATGTAGGTGTGTCTGTGTCAACAATCAGGGGATAAATAATTAAATGTAATTTTATAATTACAACCAGAGACTTTTTGCTAAATCAGAGAGTTTGCAAACGTTTCTAATTAATTTAATGACATTTTATAATGTGGACATGTGAGTTCCCTGTATTGCTCCAGGTTGGCATTATAGGATCTTAAAATGCTAGACTACCTCTAGGGTCTGTTTCTTGATGAGCTGTTACCATTTGCATAAACACATAAACAGCTGCTGCCGTTCGGATTATTAGAGTCTCATTCAGATGTTCGTTTGTCATTGGGCAGAGGAGTGTTTTCAGTCAGGGCCATAAAAATGTTTTCTTCAGTGGTGACAACTTAAGCCTCTGGAGACCTTCAGTAAAGGCATTACACAGTACACTGCCCCCCTCCAAAAAATGTTACATGCTCCCTAAACCACTCTTTCACAATTTAAGCCTGATGAATCCTAGCATCATCATCTTGGAATATGTCCATGCCATGAGGGAAGAAAACAATCTATTAATGGAAAAACCTGATCATTTATTATATTCAGGTAGTCCGCTGACCTCATGGACCCATACCTGAGCAACAGAAGCAATCCCAGATCATACCACTGCCCCCACAGGCTTGTACAGTAGGCACTAGACACTTTACTTTATCTGCTTCCCTTGCAAAGAAGAAACACTACTCTTGCTCCATTACACTCAGCTACACTCGACTCGTTACTTTTATAACTCTATTCTACACATTAGATATTCTTTATTTTTGAAATGCAGCTGGTGGATCTACCACGTGACTGTGTTCCACCAATCAGATGTAGCAACAATAATCACATGACTCAGCTTGACTAATCAGCCACATTAACAGCCACATGTACTGTAGTCACATGACCACACACAAACTTGATACATAGCGGGGAAAAACATCTTCAGCCGTTGTAGACAGGCAATGAAAATAAAAAAATGTCAGAGGCAGAAGAACACAAGAAGAGGATGAACACCCCTGGCTTCAAAGTGTACAAAGCATGTTTCGCTTTGTAAAGACATTTATTTTATTTCATTTATTTCATTATTTGTACATGCTAGAATTTGTACATTATTTTATCATTTTGATTGGGTGCTTACATAATGTCTAAAAAAATTTATCGGACATTGCGATGATAAAGTTACTTAGTAATTGAGCAGTCTTTTTACTCTTACTTGAGTAAAATTTTAGATGACTACTTTTTACTTCTACTTGAGTAATATGATTATTATTAAAACTCACTCACTCACTCACTCATCCCAGGAGGCTTAGGGCACAAGGCAGGGTACACCTTGGACAGGGGGCCAATCCATCACAGGGCACACACACATACTGTACACAACCTTCACACACTACAGGTAATTTGTGAACACCAATTAACCTTACCTACATATCTTTGGACTGTGGGAGGAAAGCGGAGGACCCAGAGGAAACTAACCAAGCACGGGGAGAACATGCAAACTCCATGCACACAGAGACGGGAATCGAGCCTGGCCGGGAATCGAACCCGGACCCTGGAGGTGCAAGGTAACAGTGCTAACCACTATATCACCATGCCGCCATGTTCTGACATAGTTGTTTAAGAAATAAAATGCTTACATTAGTGTTAATAATTTCCCCATCTATCAACCATGGAGGCCAGTTATGACGATGTATTTATTCCCATTTTGTAACCACCATGGTAGGATCTCCATTCGACATTTACACACTACAGGCAATTTGGAACACCAATTAGCCTAATCTGCATGTCTTTGGACTGTGGGAGAAAACCAGAGAACTCACCAGGATTGCAAGGCCACTAACCACATTGCTAACCACTAAGCCACCGTACCGACCACTTCTTTCCCACTGAACTATATTAATCACTGCAGTAAATTTCCAATGAAAGGCTCTTAGCTATTTGCATAGTTAAATCCAGGTGGTGACTTTTTTTGGCCATGCAATGTATTTCCCTAAACATGTTATTGTTGTATTTCTTACAGACACAAATGTTTTTTCTGATGAAAGGCCCGTGCATTTAGGACCCTGGGGGAAAAGCTGAAATTCTTGCCATTTACTGTAGATTATTTTCTCAGCTGATTTTGGTGTATCATTAATGGTAGTTGTGCCACTATGCCTACTTCAGAACTGTCCACTTTATTTAGAATAAGATGAAAAAGATTATTTAGCATATTATATTTGTTACGAGGTGTTTAAATCAAACCAGTACTTTTAATGGATTTTCCCATGAATGAAGGCATAAAAACGATTGACGTTTTCAGAAAACATCAAGCACTCTATGGTGATGAGTCACAGTAAAACATTTGAATGTTGCAAATGTTTTAAAGAAGGTGTATGTATGTGAATGATGATCCCTAGCTCGGAGCCCACTGCAGGCGTTCCCATGAACATTCAGAGAGTGCATTGCCTGATTCTTAAAAATCAATGGGTAACTTGTTGTCAACCTGTGGCAGAGACACATCTGTCTGTGGGAACTGTGCGCACAATCATTCACAAACACCACTTGCACCTTACTGAAAGTTGGCAGGAGTTGTTGCCACAACACCTGTACAGTCTTGACCTCGTTCCAAGCCATTTCCACCTAGTTGGGGCATTAAAGGAGTTCCTGGGAGGCCAGAGATTCAGATGTGAAAACTTTCTACATGAATGGTATTCACGTGAAACGCTGGGATACTGTAAGTGCATTAATGTACAGTAGCAGGGGATTACATAGAGGGATAATGGTAGTTTTTGCTCTCATAACTGTGTTCTGTTATTCTACACAATCAAACGTTTACCTTGAATTCCACAAATTGGGAGTTTTTGTAGTTAGTGAGCTGCTTGCTAGAAATTAACAGTTGAAGGAGGGAAAATCTGTGGATCTTTCTGGATTTGCTCAACTTTACTTGCTTTTGGACTTATTAGGTTTTACCTGTATAATCAGGTCATTGCCATCTTCATTCAGTAGGAAAGAAAGACGGATTTTGTCCATGGAAGTGAACAGACCTGGTGAGTTAATTATATTTAATTAGTTTTAATTAGTGTTGGTTGTTTGATAAAACTAGTGTGATACTGTTTTGTTCTTGGGTTTTGTGAGGTGCATTTTGAAGGTTTGTTAGTCTAGTACAGAGGTCGGCAACCTTAAACACTCAGAGAGAATGAAGATAACACTGCACGTCGTTTTTAACCTTTATGCTATGTATAAAAAAACTGTAGTGTGTTGCATTTATGAAATCAATGAATTGCTACAGAAAAACTACATTTTATTTCTGCCTGCAACTTCGAAAAAAGATGCTGGGTTGAAGGTTACTTTCAAACAAAATATTCAATGTCTATCTTCCTATTTATGAAATAAAAAGACGCACTAAAATTAAAAGCTCAATAAATCGCGTGCCAGCGGGTGTCACACTTCAGTGGTTGTGATGCATATTTTGAGCAACAAAAAAATTCAACACGTTTTATTTTAATGTTACAAGGTCACCATAATCTTTAAATTTAGAATTACATTTAAAACTAGCAAACAAAAATTAAATAAATTTAAATTAAATACTCAGTGTTTATTTTCCAAAGCCACAGAGAGCCGCAGCAGAGGGATGAAAGAGCCACGTGCAGTTCCGGAGCCGCGGGTTGCCGACCCCTGCTCTAGTAGGTCAGGCCCTTCAAATGTCTGGCTTTTCTCATCTTTGTACTATAATCAGAGCTATGATGGGCACATGTGCATGTGCACGGTACCATGGGGCTCATAACAATTACAATATTTTTCATTTCTAGGTTTAGTTTAGTATGGATTCTACTTTCTCTGAAAAGAGCTCCCCAAGGCCTATGTCTGAAAGGCACAGTTTGCTACTGGTTTTCTTCACAATGACTGAATGAATTACCGCTATTTTCTTTTGTTTGGACATATTTAAGCACCCCTCAGAGTCATTTGTACACTCTGCAAATCAATTCAACAATTTTATTTTATTTGTATAGCACTTTTATCAATAACGATTTTCACACCTAATGAGCAAGGCAGAGGTGATTAGTGACAGGGAAAACACTCTGCCCTAACCTCAAAGCAGCATAAAAACAAATCTTTAAGAATGATCTACTTTGGAGAGTGCCTATTTAAATATAGGTACAGTAATTTTGTAATATACAGGGTGGGCCATTTATATGGATACACCTTAATAAAATGGGAATGGTTGGTGATATTAATTTCCTGTTTGTGG
>JAQMYJ010000039.1:26700511-26718568 GCA_030014305.1 Clarias laeviceps
ATGCTTTATAAAGTGGATATACCATGTGGATAAAGGGCATATCTATTACTTTTTTGTAGTCAGAAAACCAACCAATACAGTAATGTCCACATGGTTAAGTGCAATTACTGATGAAATACTAGACCATATGCAACACTAGACCCAGTGCAATCATTGCTGGTCTTAGATGCTGTGGTGCAGTATGAGGACAACACAAGAAATTAGACATGACCATATTTGTGGCAGCAAAGAATTGAATTAACACAGCTCTGAAACGACTTGAAACCTCGCTTCATTTAAGCAAGTCGCAAGTTGGAGCAAGAATTAAAAATTCTTATAATTATGTTTTTACAGCCAAAACCAAGGCTATGCATTTGTCTCAGTAACCAATTGAAGGGGGCATTTACATTTGTCAAATCCTGTAAAATTAGAAGTAATTTTAAACACCTCCTACAGTACCTACTGTGCATTGTGTTCTGCTGTAAGTCAACCAATTAAATGGGATTGTTCAATGTGACAACATAAGCAACATTGCAAATGAAGTCCTGAGTCTTGAGCAATGAGGAAGCAAAACTTTTTCTCGCAGTAAAATGTGCCAGTTTTTTATTGCGATATTACTTTGCTGTTATTGTTGACGAATTGATGAGGTTTGTACCATTGCTGCCTCACAGCTCCAGAGTTCCTAATATCATCTTACAGTGTGTGTCAGTACGAACCTCATCTGGGTTTTCCTGATTCCTCCCATCTCCCAAAACATGCCAGTCGGTGGACAATTCTTGGTTAGGTCTGAATAGATGTGTAAATATGTATGAATGATGCCCTGTCGTGATTTCCATCCCATCCAGGGTGTAATCCGATGCTATGCACAGGGTTTCAGGGCTTTGCATCTAGATTCAGCACTTCAGTACTGTATTTGTCTACAGATTGTTGGTAATGACAACCTCCCATCAGGAAGGTGCTCTTGTGATGCTATAATGTTCAGCTTCTCATGATCTCTGTCACCTCTCAGCAGGCATCTTCGCTTCTCTTCGAAATATAAAATTGTCAGGCACATCATGATTTGAACAGATTGCTAGTATTGATGACATGCCAGTTGAGTTGGGCTGAATGATTTGTTTCTATTCAGGAGTGATTTATGCCCCTTTTACACTTTGCGTGTGATCTATCTGAATATCAATATCTGGATAATGTATAATCCAAACTCTCCGTGATGTTCACTCAGTATTACATTCATGTGCTTTATTTATGCATAATCATCCTCTATGAATATTCAGCAGCAGTTTAAATGTGTAATATATACATACGGTACACAATATACCATGCAGTATGAATGATTTGCCTAGAGAATCTTTGAAAAATTTACAAAATTTCTTACAGTTTCTTAGTACTGCATATGTCCCCTTTTTTGTTTTAGTCACAGTGTGCACTCGAGCTGCCATAGACAAGTTTGTGTAAAACCTGTGATCCATGTTGGATCAAATCCATCAGGGTGTAATGCTTGTGCAAGTGACATAATTAGTGACGTTGCTTTGTTCATGCTGTTGGTGTAGCGCAAATGTAAGATGGTCATCAGAGCTTAAAGTTCACTATGCCAGAGACTTGCTGTGAGGTGGCCTGCATAATTTTACAGGTGGGAAAATCATATACAGTTTTGATCACCCTGACAAGAAAGGTCATGTTTAAAAAAAAATGATGTGATATCTAATATTTTAACATGACCATTGTAATCTGATTAAAATCATTTTCCCACCAATCATACATGCAAACAGTTTCAGAAAGGGAAGGAAACAGAAGCCTGAAAAAACTATTTCCTCAATAAAGCTAAGCATATCGTGTATACTGTATATACAGAACTTGACTGTATATATACTTGTGTTTTTCTATATGTTTGTATCTATAATTATTTATATCCATCCACAATACAAGACGAACTAGAGAGTACTACTAGATATCAGCATGGCTCAGCACGACCTTGAGTGTTGTATAGTATTGTGTTGTATTCAATTTGCGTGCTAAGGATTTCGAAACATGGACATCATGGATTTCTGAACAGATTTTCTGTAAATCTGTGTGTCTTTTAAGGACTTCATTTAAAGCTGTGTGAATTTGGAGTTTTGCTATTGGGTCAAATGAAGGATTATATTTCATAGTAAGCACCAGAACCGCCGAACTGCTCATACCTTACCTTTAAAGTCTAGGTGCAATCCACACACGACTATTCAGCGAGTAAGAGAAGCTAGAAAGAGAGAGTGATGGATTCAGTTTTTTTTTTGAACATTACTACAGAAGGACATTGCTGCCACTGAAAATGAATAATTGAAAAAATAATAAGTTGCATGCGTTTATGTGAAAAGTTTATTGTTATATGTTTTTTTAATGTTGTAACAAGATGTTTTCACAATATAATGTGAAACATATGTTACATACAGTATGAAATTATCTTTTCACTATTTTTAAGATACATTGTTTTTATTTTCTAACATGAACATATCTTGAAATAATGTGAAAATAATGATGAAATAATGTGAAAAAACAGGGTGCCAGTCCATTGCAGAGCACACATGCACACACACTCCAGGCAATTTGGAAACACCAATAAGCCTAAAGCCCAATGTCTTTGGACTGTGGGAGGAAACATGACAAGCACAGGGAGAAGATGCAAACTCCACACACAATGGAGTTTGGAATTACGGGAAATGAACCCCAGACCATTGAGGTGCGAGTCCACAGTGCTAACCACTATTCCACTGTGCCACCCTCACCTGTCATTTATTTATTTTAATTATTCTTCCATGGCAGCAATGGACATTACTGTACATTACCAATAAACTCTTACCTTACCACATGCATTTCAAAAGCCAGCCTATGATACTGTTACTCCTGGTAGAATCTTTACTGTATACAGCAGGTCACTTTCTCTATTCAAAAGCATGAAAAATGTTAAGTTGTTTTATTTTGCTCATTTCTAGGCTAGTTATTGGGATAGGTCAGGGGTCGGCAACCTTAAACACACAAAAAGCCATTTGGACCCGTTTCCCACAAAAAAAAAAAATTCTTATCTAAAATGAAGATAACATTGCATATACCGTTTTTTTTTTTATCTTTATTCTATGTACAAAAACTATAATGTGTTGCATTTATGAAATAAATGAACTGCTACAGAGAAAACAAAATCTTATTTCTGCATGCAATAAATACATTTTGAACTCAGAAAAAAAGACGCTCAGTTAAAAGTTAAATAAATGTCTATTTGGGTCCTCCTCGTATTTATGAAATAAAAAGCCAACCATAAATTATCTACCTGCAGCAAACCAAAGATGCCGTCTATATTGGTGTGCTGTCTTTCTTTTATCGCGTATACTGGAGCGTGCAGTCAGCTGTCAACCTGAATGAAACCCGTGCTCGAAAAGCTCAGTAAATCAAGTGCCACTGGACGCATATTTTGAGCGACAAAAAATAAACACGTTTTATTTAAATGTTACAAGATCACTATAATCTTCAAATTTAAAATTACATTTAAAAAACTAACAAACTAAATTTTATTTAAATACTCATTATTTATTTTCCAAAGCCACAGCAGAGGGATGAAAGAGCCACATGCGGCTCCGGAGCCTCAGGTTGCCGACCCCTGAGCTAGGTGAAATAAACCAGCCTACATTGCCAACGACATGAATAAGCGCCAGAAATGTGCATCGACCGACAGACGCCAGTGATGTAAAAACTATCCGAAAATAATTGTTTTTAAAAAAGTGTGCAAAGTACATACAGGATTATGGCTACTGGTGCCCCTGACTGCAATGCACTTGTATTAAAATATCTATCACAGTATAACCTGGGTTCAGCAGAATAGACAATTAGAAAGCTGTAGGGATGCGAATTTTCCAATATGATACTTTAGAACATAATATACAACAACATAAATAAGGAATGATTTTAAGTTTTATTCACTGGTGATTCAAAACAAATTGTGTGTTTTAATACAACTTGATTCAGGCTTGATCCAATAGAAGAAAGGTCAGTTTTCCATCCTTGCAAAGTGGATAGGACTAAAGAGTTTATACTTGGTTGTTTCTTTGTGACATGGCCAGCTGCATTATTTGGGTTATTAACTTCACATCTGATGGTGAAATGGCTGTTTATAGCTGCTATAACACAAATGGTAAATGGAAAAAAGAAAATGTTCTTGGCAGACATTTCACAACAGATAAAACAAAAAAAATGGTTATAAAAGTATGATGTGTCCAGCTCTTTCTTACATAGGCAACCAGAACTGACTTTCTGTGGCTTTAACTACTTTAACTATTTCCCTTTTTAGTTGAATTGGTTGGTGCTTTGTAAATTAATGCAGTCATAGCATACAATGTTGAACTGTTTTTTTTTTTTTTTTTTGGTTTGAAGAAGTCTTTATTTACACCACTACTAAATCATAAGGAGGCCAATGGTGTAGTAATAAACGATTCTGATGTGGTTTGGAAAGTGGTTCAAGTGTGTGAGTTAAATGTCTAGATAATGTCTTATAGACTAGAGCATTGGAATTTTACTATTTCCCTTGCTTTCATCTAACACTGCTTGTTGAATTCTACAGATCAGGGAGCTCATTGTGTATTGTTTGCTCAGTTGAATGGATGACCCTGGAGAGCTGACTTAGTGCTGTTCCAAAACTAGGCTGTGATGTTTCTCATCAGGATGCTTTTTTTCATGCATAAAAGTTCCTTAAACACATAAAAGACACTGATGGTCTTGGGATACAACTCAATTCTATTGCTACAAAAGCCAATTAACCAATTATACAAATCAAATTGCAAACTTGGACTAAAGGTTAAAGGACTAAGGTTGAATGAAGATTAAAAAAAAAATGCATCTGTGTTACAGTTAAAGTTCAGTTTGTTATCGAGGTGAACACTGAGGTAGCTTCTAAGGAAGCTTTTCACCTCCACTGCCTCCTCTCCCAGGATGGAAATTGCGTTTGGGCTAGTCCCCCTGAAGTCAACAGTGGATTCAGGGTGTCGGGTAATGAATGAAGAGGTGAAGAAGTCCCTGACCAGCCTTTTAAAGCACTTTATCACATTTAAAGCCAGGGCTACTTGGCAATAGTCGTTGAGGCAGGCAGCCTGGGGTTTCTTTGAGACAGGACCAATTAGGAAATTCACACTATGAGGAGATTACAAGCTGGGCCAGGGAGAGTTTAATATCTCACCAGTGCTAGCTGGTCAGCACAGGATCACAAAAACTGACCTGGTATTTGTCCTCTATTCTGCTGTCCCCTGGTTTTCACTCTCATGAAAGCATTCTTCAAGTCATGCTCTGAGATGATGGCAGTCTTTCCTCTTTCTGACACACACACCATTAGCTCTGATAGTGCTGTGATCACTGATATTACTAGTAGCACCAATAGTATTGTTAGCTACAGCCTAAAGGCTAGTATAAAATGTGTTTAGCTTGTCTGCTAGAGCTGCCAAGCTCATGATTTCCAGAAGATGATGTTTCATAACCTATTGCCTTTCTCAGTCCCTGGCACAAGCTCCTACTGTAGATCCAACCTGTCCAACCTGAAGCTCTTTCCTCTCATAATTCTGTGCATTTGTTGTAGGAAGTAGTTTTGTACTTGTCCATGTTAACAGTAAGGAGCCATGTGTTATGGGAAGTGGTGCAATATCTTAGAGTGTCACAGATGGTTTCATCCACCAACAGCTCCTGTTTTGTTCTTTTGTTTTTACCTCTACCTGATGCCTTTCCCTTGCAACTGCTATTTGGGGTTGTATTGTATCCCAATAAAAATAAGAATATTTTTGTCATATCTGGTATAAGCTGTGGTGAAAAAAAAGGTACAAAAATTAACCCAAAACAAAGTGTCCTTAGAACAACAGCAACTGACTACAATGTACAACTTACAGTATTAATTATCAATGTCTTATGTCTTTTTAAAAACAGTTTATAGTTAGATTTATTCTTATGTAATATCTATGACAAAAGGTAGTTCCTTTCCTCTTACAATATCATGTCAGACGTGTATCTTGCTTCTTTGGTTCAGGAGAAATGTTATTCACCTATCTGGATGCTGCATATGACTCCATATGATGGAATTACTGTCTGAGCTGCGCAGTTATACAGGATTAATGCACGTCTTCAGAGCGATCAAATTTAAGAGGTTAACTGAGCATGTAAAAACCTTACTTAGCCATTATTATCGTGAGCATTATGCTTTGATTTGCATTTCTATCAAATTACAGTACCAGCACTTTAGCCTACTTGCTGTTCGTATGAACTAAATATGAGGAGACTGCCCCCCACCTTCTCTTTGCCATTTCTTCCCTTGATCTGTCTTGTGAGTTTAATATACTTATGCAAGCGGGTATAGAGCAATATTACACACCTTTATATGTATAGGCAACATGTCAAATTTGGGAAAAAAATGCTTAGAATGTAATGAACAGAAATAAAAGTGTGTAAGCTTCCCATCCTCTTTAATAGGAACACCTGTACCCTGACTATTCCTGTATTATACATCACAACAGGGGAAAAATGGATCTCTGTGACTTTAAAAATGGCATGGGTGTTGCTCCCAGACGAGATGGTTTGAGTTTTTTAGAAACTGCCGTTCACCAGCCCATGATTCTTGTTCTTCATTAACAGGAGTGATGAGGTCTTTTGTTGTTGCTCTGAACTTTCCCAGCCACAAGGCATTTCTACCCACAGAATTGTCACTCACTCAGTGTTTTTTGTTAGTCACACTATTCTGTGCAAACTCTAGATTCTCTGTGTGTGTGTGTGTGTGTGTGTGTGTGTGTGTGTGTGTGTGTGTGTGTGTGTGTGTGTGTGTGAGTGTGTGTAAAAATCCCAGAGTATCAACAGTTTCTGAAATATTAAAACCAGCCTATCTACCACCAACTCTCATGCCATGTTAAAAGTAATTGTTTTAGAGACGTTACTTTTTTTCCCATTCTGATATTTGAACATTACCTGAAGCTTTATGCCCGTACAATGGAACCTCGATTGTGGGAACTTGTTCTGCGAACAGACAACAAAATTTTTAACTAAATTCTAACTTAATGAACGAGCGAGGGCTTGCTATACAAGTACTAAGCATGCGCTTTGTCTGCGTCACACGATCGTCACGTGATCACAACTAAGCCAATGGTTCTTCTCTCTCGCGCACTGCGGGATTGTGGGTAATCGTCTCCCGTGCTCGGTTGACTTATGTAGTCAACATCCGTGCGCGCGTGTACTGTTTATTATAACATTTTGACCATGTGTGTGTACGCACGTAAAGTAAAAGCAAATGTCATTAGAGAAGTTCCTTGTTAAAGATCCAGTTTCTAGAGTCTAGAGTTTCTAGAGTCAGACAACAGTGATTCTGTTAGTGTGTGTGTGTGTGTGAGCGTGAATGTTATTAGAGAGGCTTGTTAAAGAAGTTTCTCGACAGAGCAGTGTTTACGTTTGTGCGTGTGTGTGTGTGTGTGTGTGTGTGAAAGTCGTTCCACACGGTAGCTCCCTCCCTACTCCTTTCCTCCTTCACACATATACACACGCGCATGTGCGCGCACAGACACACACACACACATACACACAAACGTAAAACACTGCTCTGTTGGGATGTTTTAAAGGTAAAGTGCAGGTTAATTTGTTTTATTTTTAAATAAATCTAAATCCAGCACATTAGATTTTGCATTAATTATTTTTATATTAATATTTTTAGGTTGTGAAACAAATCATCGGAGTTTCCAGTATTTCTTATGGGGGAGATTTGCTTTGATATACAAGTGTTTTGATATGCTCGCAATTCAAGGTTTTACTGTATCTGTAAGTTCTATGCATTACGCTGCTGCCACATGATTGATTAATAGATAACTGCATAAATAAGCACAGTTGTACTGGTGGTCTTGTAAAAGTGAATGGAAATTGTGCACGTTTCACAAACACACAGATTTTAAACACAACCCTTTTTTTAGAATTTTCATGATGTGGTTTGCTGAACTTGCAATTGCCTTGCTTAAAATTTACAATGTCGTTTGACTGTACAAACTGCAGACTTGCTGAAGATAAGCACAATCTGGCATTCATCCAGCTGCAGCAAAATGATTAGGCAGCCTCTACACCCTGTACACCCTCTCACATGGACAAGATTTAGGTAAATCTCATTTGATCTACCAGCAGTGCCATAATAGAATTGGTTTTTGCATTAGAGGAATCGCATTTGCGCCTTACTCCGGGGGAAAAAGCAAGCATAAATACATTTTAGGATTTGCTGCAAGTCATTTAGTCAGGTGTCTCCACATTAAGGTGGGAAAGGATGCTGTGAGTAATGAAGGGAATTGAAACCGTTGGTCTAGTTGTTTTTCTGCAATATCACTGTGGTTATGAAAATTCCCAAATGACACATAATCATCATGTGTACAATGATAAACCTATAGGGAAACTAATAAAACATTCAATGTAATCATCATACTAAATGTATACTAATTGTTTGTGGTCATAAATTATGGTATAGAGATAAATGTGCAGTCTGTATTTGTGGCATGAGCACCCAGTTGTGTATACAGGTTGTGAGTCATATCTAAAGTAATACAAGTCACATGACAAATTTTTATACCTTATAAAGTATAAAAAGCATTTATTAAATATTGATCAACAAGAAATATCGAATAAATCAGTGTTATGATTCATTTATATTTCAACACACCATCGTATAAAGATCCAAATGGGATTTGGGAGGCACCATGAATGAGAACTAACAGGCCAAAGTAACAAGCTCGTTTTATCCTGGGAAAATGAACACCTTAAACCTCCTTTCTGTAGGTCACAACTTCATTAGAGATTCCTTACACTCGTATCTACAAACATTGCTTATGGTTTTTAGTATGTTTGCTGAATTATTGATAATGATTGCTGAATAACATTATGGAGAATAAAAAAGAAGCAAAGAATTCTCTGGGTTATTGTTGTAATTAGACATTCTCTACATCTGTAGAGTATCTCCTCCACAGATGGCCTTTGCTTAATTTAATTGAATGCCATCACTGTTACAGTATAATTACTCAGAAAACAGGGACATGTAGGACATTTAGCATCCCTGCAGCCTCCGTCCGGACTACCAGAATATGTTGAATTATGTACAGCATTCTTTCTTTTACTGTTAATTAGCTCATTAGCTAGAAATCTATTTTATGAGACATGACTTCATTTATGATGAACAAAACACTGATAAATGTTTGTATGCTGTATTTTTATGGCGGTGCGGTGTCTATATACTGTACACCTGATGTCTCAAACCCATTTTAGGTAACAGGCGACCCTCTACTTAGTCCATAATCCACTTATGTACTGTAAAGTGGGCTATCCAAAAAGTTTATTAGTCATTTAGATGGAATTCCGGTATGTACAAGGAAAAAAAAAAAAAAACTTTCAGCTTTTGTCCTTTTTATTTTTTGTATTGCTTAGGACTAAACCAGGCCAATAAAATTTTCCTCCTATTGTGACCTCATATAAGAAGCTACCTTCCTGGCTTGTCTCTCAGCTCTGCTGTTCTATGGAATAGCGTGGCTCAGCAGTAGCTCGTTTACATAGTCACTGAAATTGTGCATTTGGAGGAAAAGGAAAATAAAGGGAGTTTGAGGTATGAAAAAATCCATTATCTGAGGGGTATTTCACCTGGAGCATAAACACACACACTTTAGGGGTACACTATGTTTATGAGATCTGTGTTTAACCTGTTAAAGAAGGACCCTAGTCCCAAAGCTGGGATATGCGAAGAAAGCATTTCACTATTGTACTCTGTATGTGACAAATAAAGGCTTACAGTATCACAGCTAAATATGGGACACTTTAATACTGTACATCAACAGGGCCTCTTAAATATGTTAATTTATACATACTGTATACATTTTACACTACACATTTTACACTTTATACATACTGGGTACTGAATCTGATGTTATAGTGGACACTGGGTGACCGAACCTGGAGAGGATAAATTAAAAGCTCTAATAACAATAACATTGTCAACATCCAGAAATATTTGTGGACTTGACTGTAAGTGGATATTTGGAACACATGTGCCCTGCTCATTCATGCAATCATACAATCAGTCAATCATGTTGCAGCATCTCAATCTATGAAATCATACAAATACCACTGAGGAGTTACATGTACTGTTCAGAATGGAGAAAAATATGATCTCAGTAACTTTGACTATGGCTTGGTTTGCAGTGCCGGACAGGCTTGTCTGAGTATTTCAGAAACTGCTGAACTCTGTTGCTGAACTGTGATTTTTTCACACACAACAGTCTCTAGGGTCTATCATACAGTTCTGTGTGCAGAAATGTCATGTTGATGAGAAGAGAATGAACAGACTGCTCAGAGCTAACAAGATGGCTATAATAACTATGTGTGTGTATGTGTGTGTGTGTGTGTGTGTGTGTGTGTAGGGAGTGACACATTACAATCATGGTGAGCAGAAAAGCATCTCAGAATGCACAAAACAAAAAAATTGTGGCAGATAAGCTGCAGCATCGCATTTCATTTTTGTTTATACAATAGATGTTCCTCCACATTTAATGCTCCGATTTTTATTCAGGCTTGGGAACGGCACTAAAGCTGCCCTGTAGCCCCAGTGGCTGAGCCATAAATCTACGGCTTCTTTATACCAGGAAAGAAACCTACCACTGAGTCGCCAATGACCATTTGGCCTGATCTGCCCCTTTGACCCTTTTCCTGAAGACATGAGTATCAGAAAAGAATGAAAGGTCCTATTGTTGAGTCTAAACCTCCATTCCTCATTCTTATAGCTACACTTCTCTTTTTTTGTTGAAATGCCAAACTTGTCAAAGCTTATTCGGCCTCGACTGAAAATGTCCTTTTTTGCACGCCCAGAAACGATGAAATGTGTGTTTAAAAACAGCATCTGTTCTAAGAATTATGAATTCTTTCCTTATTTTTAACACAAGAAAATAACCTTGCATGTTATTATTTGCTCACCAAGCCCATATTATGCCTTAATATTGAACCAAATGTCACACTAAATAAAACACTACCTGTATCTTCCCTCACCCTCCAACCTGTGTAAGATTTTTAACTATGGTAAATATGCTGATTATAGGAGAGAGAGCAAAAAGAGCATATTAAATAAAAATGGACGGACACAGAATGGATGACTAAATAAATAAATAATTGAGTGAACAAACTAATATTTGTTGGACTAAAATGACAATTAGTAAATTCAGATTAATTTTAATTAATCTAGAGCTATTTCATTCTTCATTTTGTAAGGAGTATTTTGACTTCATTTTGACCTTCATTTTGCCTTTTCCCAATAAAAGCATTGTTGGAAAATGGGCTGCAGTGTTGTTCTGAATAATAAAATAAATCATGCACATATTCATTCTTCATAAAACAATAAAGAAGGTTATTGCAAACAATATGCAGAGTGATTATTTAATTCTTTTATTATTAATTAGAGAGCAAATAAATCCTTCATGCAAAATGTAAGTTTTTTTTCGTACGGCGTACAATTTTGCATACAGCTATTAAGTCTCCTATTTATACAGTAGGTGAACACTATGAAAGGAGGAAAGGTAATCAATAACACTCGGCTCAATCTTAGCAAGACGAGATTGCAAAAACCGGATTGTCTTCCGACACAAGACTCGAGATCCTGTCTCGGTTAAAAAAAGAAAAAAAAACTGTAATTCTGTTTGTAAGTAATGGTCATGTCTCATTTCAGATGAAAGAGGGACATTATGAAGCAGTCATGTCATAGGCCAGAGGACTGAAGGAGGTGCAGACAGCACAGTAATTGAAAGAAAAAAAAAGATTAGATGTGGGACCAGCTCTTTTGGAAAGCATTTTCCACCAGGCTAATGGAGGAAGAAAAAGACTCTCTCTCTTTCTCTCTCTCTTTCTATCTTTCTCACATTCAAACACACACACACTTCCATGTTTGCATGCACCCTTTTCGTGATTACGATTATTATCCAATTATTCTTGGAAAGGTAATCACATGCCATTAACAAAGACCACAATGAAACATCCCTCTGCTACAGGAAACATCCTTCACATGCAGAGATAATGCAAAAATCTTGAATGATATTGAACATGCCAGCTAGATGATGTATGACTAACCTGGCATCTCTGCTAATTAGCATAAGCTTCCTATACACAGGGACACAGGCCCTTATTCATCAATGCTCTGATGAAACAAATCTGCATCTGATTTATGAAAATGATGCATGACTTCAAAATTATTTATGTTCATCAGCTTTAGTATAAATTCGATTTTGTCCAATTTGTCTTTGCTTGGTCATCTCCCCGGTCTTGAAAAAAATTGCTAATTTACTTTAAATTGGAGTACTTATAGATTTTCTTTTGTGAAAACAGTTTTGTTTTTTTGGGGGGTGAAAATTTGGAAGACCTGCATAGTATCACAAATTCAAAACAATTTACATGATCCAAATGCAACAAAGGTTTAGCTGTTACGATTAGCTTTTCTTTATTTGCATGAAAGTTCTTGCTAGGATTCCTATGAAGTCCACAGAGCATATTTGGATTACGCTCACACGAGTTGTAAGTGATGAAAGAATTTCTCTTCTGTTGTTGAGTTTTTCGAGACAGCTGAAGCAATCGGGTCTGAGAATCTTCTTTCTTTCTTTCTTATTTTAGTAATAGCTAGAAAGTGCGGTACCATTTACTACCATTCCCCTAGTGCCTAATCACAAATAATTACTTTTAGTTAACCAAGCATGGATACAATCACAAATAATTAGCTTTTTTCGAGTGAGGTTCTTCAGTCAGAGACAGCAACAGCCCCAGGGGAACAAGCAACACTGCATGGCGTGAATACATGGCTAAGAGATGAGCGTCAGCAGCGAGTATCCCGAATGATACAAAAAAAACAAAAAAAAGATGAATAATGATAAATATAATTAATATTTATAACACCTGAGTGTGCATTAAAATATAAAAATATGCACATTACTCACTCAGCATCTATACCGCTTTATCCTGTACACAGGGTCACAGGGGGCCTGGAGCCTATTATTCATGTTATAGAAAAAAAAGATAGGCTCCATCTAATCACTTCTTAAATTACTTCTTAACATGAGCAAGTAATGTTTCCAATCAGGAGAAGAACATGATACAGGTTTCTTCTTGCCTTTTCCAGAAATATGTTATTGTACTGTATTTGCAAAATGTAATCACAATTGCTGTATTTGCCGACTACATCTATAGGGAACTTTAAACCTTTATAGGGCACTCATTGAAATACTTGTAAATTCAAATTTTCCATTGATGTCATTTTTATGTTGTAAATCAAGGTCAGTGAAGCTACAATATATCCCTTAATTTCTTTTTTCTTTCTTTACTTATTTTTTCATATATTATTTTTGTACTTTTGCACATTTTTGAAGCAGTGGAAAGCAAAGGTCATGTGGTCTGATGAGTTCAGATGGACCCTGTTCCAGAGTGATGGGTGCATCTGGGTAAGAAGAGAAGCGCATGAAGCGATGTACCCATCATACATACAGTAGTGCCTCTGGAGGCAGTGTTATGATCTGGGGTTGCTTCAGTTAGTCAGGTCTAGACTCAGCAATATTATGTGGCAATAAAATGAAGTCGGCTGATGACCTGAATGTTCTGAATGACCAGGTTATCACATGGACTTTTTTTCTTCCCTGACGGCACAGGCATATTCCAGGATTCACATTATGAAAGAGTGGTTTGGGGAACATGAGAAATCACATGTTTACAAATTGATTTGCCTCCACACTGTGCACTGTAATCAAAGCTAAAAGAAGTCAATGAGTTTTTTGGGGCAGTGTACTGTGTACATACACTTTTGGAAAAATTACTACCCTAGAGCCTATTGTCAGGCAAGGGATAATTTATGATAACTTGACTGACCTTTATTTGCAACATAGTAATGACTCATGTAAGTGACTTAGTGACTGATTCAAAATAGTAAAATCACTTGTGCAAAAATTTAACCTCATGTAAAGCAATGAAATGTTTCATGCCTGACTGATAATAGTTTGCATTCTCCAAGTGAACTCTGAAATTAATAGTGATACAATCAACTATTTTAATAAATAAGATGTTGATTATGGCGAGAACATATTCAATCAACCACCTTTATTAACAGGTTTGTGCTGGCCAGAGTCACAGTGTATAATTAACATTTGGAGAAACTCTATAATACACTTTTGGATTGGACAACAAGCCATTTCAGATCATCAAACACACAGATTCTCATACCTCCAGCAGCACTACCTGATGTCTCAGGACATGGTAGTTGGAAGGATCATTGCCTTCCTTTATTTCTTTCCTTATTTATCATTTGAATCAGGCCAAATGAAGAATTTTAGGAAGTACCTGGCATCAAAGTCTGGTAAACACTCAGTATTTTTAGTGCTCACAATGTACTGTACTGTATAATGAAAAGTGGAACTCTGCTTCCAGCCATTAAAAAATATATATTTCCTGCATCATGACCTAGGACCCAGCGCTTCTCAATGAGTTGGTGGCCTGAGTTCTTAAACCAGTGTGTACTGAGCACCACCTTCTCAAGTGCTGCTGCTGGGCCCAAGCTAAGAGGATGTAGCTTGTGTGTGGACCTGCATGCAAATAACCTCCAGTGCTGAACATACCCAGTGAATGACAGCATAGCAAATTAAAGACCACACACCATTCAAAATCTGTCTCCGGGTATGTGTACACTGCAGCTTGCCATCTGACTTTCCACGCTGCCTGCAGGGCTTGCCGGAATGTCTGTCAGCAAAACGTGTCAAACTCAGGGCCCACGGGCAAAACAAGGTTTGGACAGACTTGGAAAAAATTATATTGAACCAGCCTGCAAAAACTATTACTCAATATTTTCACACCGTAGAATTCAAAGCAGATGCGTAGCATAGAGTAAGCGTGAGCCAAGCTCTCAGTGGTCATTGAAATCGATGCTGATGTGCTGTGTTTGATGAAAATAACACACATACAGAATCACATATCAAGTGTGATTCTGAAACCCATTCGGTGTTGTCAATGACGTGACAATGAATTCATTTAGGTGGAATAAGGAAATGTACTGTACAAAATTTAACTATGATTGTTTTTGTGATCTTTGTAGGGGTGAGCAAACTTTTTTTGTTCCTGGTAAATTTGCTTGGTTTATATTATATACTAGCACTGGTACCCGTCATTGCAGGGAAAAGAGTTTGTAGAAATAGTTAAAGGGTTAAAGCCTAAAATAAACTGATCATCTTTAATGTAATCAGTGATATTATTTTTGCAGGATGAAGTCTACGACCTGGCCTGCCTGTCTTTCTGTACGGCAGAAATCTCTGCTTAACTTATTAATACAAAGAAATAAAATTTTGTATGGTTGAGTATCTTACAGCTTGTTTGCGCTAAGTTGTACTTCATCGTAAGTCAAATACACTCCCTGTTGGGTATTTAGAGAGTGAATCACAAATGAGAATTCAAAAAAAGTAGATCAGATAAAGAAAAGTTTTTACCACTTATACCACTTCAGCGCTGTTATTTCAGCTGTGAGAATATTAAGTAATCCTTAATAAAACTTGTGGTTTATAATCCGGCACATAACTGCTCATAACTTCAATTCCACAATCAAACAATTCTACTCAAAAAATTTTTGGCCGCAAGTTAAACTTCAGGCAAATCCCTAAGTGCTGGCAAAGTTCAGACATACAGACAGAAAATTTCCTGAAGCTGGTTTGAGGTTCTCCAATGTACGAAACATAATGACATCATTGTTAGAGCGAGTTTTGACATACAGACAAATTATTTGTATAGATAATAAATTATTTTTTTTTTGATTGTAAAAACTTTTCACTGGTATTTTTGGGAAATTTGTCTACTGTCATAAAATATTGTAAGTGCTGATGAAAATACAATTATTGAATAAAGTGCTCGGCCCTAGCCAAGTCAGCATCACTCTGTAGAACACTCATAGAACAACACATATTGGCTCTTATTATGAAACGTCCCATGTAAAAATCATTAGAATACACAAACTGACACATTTCCAAACACAGGTGCTGCTGAAATAACAAAGGGCTTTGCCTCTCCAAATCAGCACTACTCTGTAGCACACTTTGTAGAAATAAATAATCAAAGTAATCCTCCATCATACTCTGGCCACTGCACCTGTAAAATTTTCTAATGATGGCACAAATTGATTTAATCATTTAAGGTCCAAGAAATATGCCCAATATGCCATTCACCAATCTTGTCATGTTATTAATGTTAATAATTTTAAGATGATTATATTTAAAATTAATGAAATAGCATGTTAGAAACAGAAGGAAATTGTACGGAATCTCATACAACTTGATTTACATTTTCCCTCCCTCTATTTCTATATAAACAGCCCGTCAACTACGAATTTTCTGTCAGTCATCAGCTGGTAGCACACAGCAACCTGAGATCCTGAATTGAGGACTAATGATGTTGTAACTTCAATGTATGCATTCAGAGATGTTTTTCTGCACACCACATTTGTAAAGAGTGGTTAATTGAGTCACTGTAGTCACTTCCTGTTGGTTCAAACCATTCTCTTGTGATCTCTTTCTCATCCATTAGATGCTTCTTGTTTTTATTCTGTGCAAACTCTAGACACATCCTAGGACAGTGGTCCCAAGCTTTTTTTGGTAAATGTGCCTCTGCAACCACATCAGATGGCCTTAGGTATCCCTTCATTGCTACTAATTACAGTTACAGTATATTTTAAATATTTGTACAACTTGTTTATAGTAAACTACTACTTGAGTAGATAGAAAAGTGAATATTGGGGCTTTAAGAGGAGCGAAATCACACACATCTCCATCCTCACCTCTCATCTCCCACAGTTGGGATTTTCTCATAAATCCACTCACTTTGTCACACGTTTTCTGTATGCATGTTTCTGCTCTGTATGGATGAGTTGAGGTCATTCATTTTGGTGAACACATCTCCAAGATATGCCAGACATGCAACCCACCCCGAGGCTTGAAACAGTATGGCCTGGGGTGCAACACACTTCAGCATGAAGTTCAAACAGCCTCTCCAGAACTTCACCTTGTGACAGCCACCAGATATCATTGTGAAGCAGTGCCTGGTCATGGTGCGATCCAGTGTCTTGATAAAGACTTTTAAATAGTCTGTAATTTATTGGTTTGGACTGGATAACATTAACCAGTTTAACCGCATCTTTCACAACATCACATAACTCTGGATTCACATTCGTACTAACCAGAGCTTCACGATGAATAATGCAGTATGTGCACTGGATGTTGAATAAACTGGATGATTGCCATTTTCATGTGTCTTAGCAGGCCATTCTCTCCCCTCCCCTATCGCTGCTGCATATGTGACTGTTTCCAGTCACTGTTTTTGGAAAAGCTGTTAATCACTTGTAGTCACTGGTAGTTCTGCCTATAAGTTTCTTGTTTAAGCCAGACTCTTCTTTGTAATGTACAAAGGCAATCAGATGAGCCTTTTAGCTAACTTCTGTTGAGTCCAGTGCCATTGCAAACAGTTTGGTCTGTTTCAGCGTATCCAGCACCTGGCCAACATGTCATCGATACAACAGCAGACAATAGTGTTTGAATTGTTTTGAACCTGTTGATTGCTTTCTTCTCAACCATGGTTTCTACCAAAACTATAACTGCTGGGAGAATCAGGTTTTTATTTTTTTATTTTTTTAAGATTTGAAGTCTGTCAGTTTACACTGGAAAAATCAATTGCTCATACCAATACAGCTAGGATGCTTAATCAGGTCTCGTCTCTCTCTCTCTCTCTCTCTCTCTCTCTCTAAGTGGGCTGGCTTCATAGAGGAGTCCAACATCCTTTCTCTACAGAGAAAACATAGTGGCTGTGGTGGATCTGTAGCATTTTCCTCCCCCGTGAAAAAAAATACACTTTAGTGT
This sequence comes from Clarias laeviceps, assembly GCA_030014305.1. NCBI lineage: Eukaryota > Metazoa > Chordata > Actinopteri > Siluriformes > Clariidae > Clarias > Clarias laeviceps. The sequence continues at coordinate 26,718,403 of JAQMYJ010000039.1, forward strand.
ATTACAAATATATTGAAATCCTCGATAACACATTTAAATATACTAACAAAAAATTGTACCATCAGTTAATATATAAAAAGTATACTAATATCATGTTTTTACCAAATTTTGGAATTAAACTTTAAACATACTTCAAAATAATTGTATTATAGTACACTTTCCAAAA
>JAQMYJ010000039.1:26748170-26761437 GCA_030014305.1 Clarias laeviceps
ATTTTCATGGCAAAGAAGGACTATGCAATTCATCTGATCACTCTTCATAACATTCTGGAGTAGATGCAAATTGCTATCATAAAAACTTAAGCAGCAACCTTTCCAATTTCCAATATTTATGTAATTCTCAAAACATTTGGCCACGACTGTACAATGGGCACGTGAGCATCTGAACTGAACCATGGAGCAAGTGGAAGAAGGTGGCCTGGTCTGATGAATCACATTTTTCTTTACATCGTGTGGACAGCCATGTGCGTATTCATCTGGAAAAGGCAGTGTAATGCTCTCTGGGATATCCTGCTGGCAAACCTTAGGCCCTGCCATTCATGTGGATTTTACCTTGACACTTACCACCTAACTAAACATCTGACCAAGCTGACCAAGTACCAAGCTGACAAGTGGTCTCCAAATACCCCAGATCTCAATCTGATTGAGCATCTGTGGGATGTGCTGGACAAACCAGATCAGTCCATGGAGGCCCCACCTTACAAGAATCTTCTGGTAGATGATCAAACTGGTGATTAGTACAATGGTGATGCTGAATAGCGAATGACTACCATGCTAAAGGCACAAGCCCAAATATCAAATTCACTCTTATGGTGTGCTGCCATCATTGATTACTCATTTTCCGAGTAATGAAGATTTATTATCAAAATTGGGCATAACCCTATTTAGACTTCAGACATAACTACATAAACACTTCCAACAGTTCATGTACACCACAGTTGGAGTCAGTTTGCATTCACTCATCATGAATGTGAATCTCATAGCGATATTGGGCTTGAGGAAAGTCATTTGAACATGAGTGTGTGTATGTGTGTGTCATGTGATGGGCTGGCACACTGTACCCCACCTTGCACCCTAAGTCTCCTGGCTTAGGCTCCAGCCCGCCCCCTTGTATACAAGATAAAGTAGTATATACTATGAGTGACTGAATATTTTTCCTGAGGCGGAATTTTTGTACAACATACATCTTGAACACTCCTGTCTGTTCCAGAATATTGCAAACAAATACTTGATGGTTTTTCAAAAAACAGTGGTGGCAGTTTACTAAAGGAGATAGAGAGCGAGAGAGAGAGAGAGAGAGATCAATTTCATAAAGTTGCTGAAAAAGAAGGCAATCGTTATAATAAGTTTACTGTGTCTTTCAAAATCATTGCCACCCTTCATAAAATCAAAGTTTAGCTGAAACATACAGAGGAACAATATTTTTAAGCAGTGCAGATTTTTGTTGTTGTTGTTGTTGTTGTAATATCTGCCCTGTAGAGAAGTAATGCACTTTCTTAAAGTAATGAGGTTGGAGACACTTGTAGATGGATCTTAAAACACTCCTTATGAGATTCTTTAGAAGATTCTTTATTGTCCCTCTTTAATTCAGACCTCTTGTTTACAGTAGAGTTTCTTATTTACTCAAGAAACTGAGGTGATCATTGCTAAACATTGATTTAGTTTGGCTCATCATCTTGCTGAAAGCTCTGTGGGGAAGTCAACAATCCCCTGGCAGAAACAACCAGGTTGTGGGGATTTTTTTATCTCATCACACAACACCCTGCCAGTTACTTCTAATGAAACTTGGTGATTTTGTACATTTTGGCTTTTCTTGGCAAGCTGTGTTCTTCCGTACAGCTTGTTGTTACAAAGAAAAAAGTGCTGTTTAAGAATGATTTTGAAACTTCCACAAGAACCAATGCAACTTAGAGGCAATATGTTCATCGCTTCAATTTCTACCGAATATCCAACTGTCCCGAAAGTTTTTAAAACCGAATTGTGATAAATGGTATTACATCTATTTGTGTATTTACTGTAGATATAATACCTGACTTGACACAAACATTAATCACATTTTGCATTTTGCATAATTAATTAAAGTTTGGTGAACAAAATTTATTTTTGTACATCTAGCATATATTATAATAGTTGACTTTCTCTAAGAATATCTACATAATATTGTTTACGGTTTGCACCCATACCACTCTGAGATCCTCTTGTCTGATCTCAGAAGCTAAGCAGAGGCAGGTCTGTTTAGCAACTGCAAGGCCGTCTGAGTATACCAGGTGCCGTAGGTGTGGCACGGTGGCTCAGCAGTTAGACTAGCACCTTCAGGGTTGGAGGTTTGAATCTCTCCTCCAGCCTGTATACATGGAGTTTGCATTCTTCTCGTGCTTTGGGGTTTTCCTCCGGGTATTTCGATTCCCTCCACACTCCAAATACATGCATTGTAAAATAACTGGGGTTCCCAAAATGGCCATTGTGTGTGATTGGGTGTCTAAGTGAGTATGTGATGAGTTGGCACGCGGGGTGTTCCCCACCTTGTGACCTAAACTGCCTGGTATTGGTGCCAGGTACCCTTTCTTGACCATACCCCAGCTCCCAATGAGTCCCCACTAGGTCTACACGGGGATGTAAAATAAAGGACTAAAGACAGTTAGATCCTTGTTAATATGTACACAAAAATAATGTGCTTAAAAACACAATCTATTTAATTGTGGGATTAAAAACTATTTGTTGAACTAACATAAATGTTTAGCCAGTTGAGGGAACATTAATTATGCTGTGTTAGGAGTACTAATAATATTCAAGTTAATAAACTTCACTGTATTAAAAGTTATGAGTGCAAGATGTTTCCAATAAACTTTTAAGTACTGTAAGCAAGTTTGGTTTACAGTGCATCTTATGTAACTAAATTACAGTCTATACATTAAATGTTAATGTTCTGGCATACGCACAAGGTATTAAATCTTTCAAATCAATATGTTAGACATCATTTACATTTTAAATCACTTCTCACAAAATAAAATTAGATTTACCTGACTCATGAGGACAGTCGAACTTTTCTTCTCTGCAAACACAACCAGGCTTGCATATCAGGTGGTAATGTGATACAGTATAATTTGGGTATTTTCAAAATGTTAATGAGGTTTAGAATGTAAACTCATTGAGCTGGAGACAATACAATGCTATACAGAGCATTCAAGTTTGTTGCATATTTGCTTGTGCCAGAAAATTGTTATTCAGCATATAAAAGATGATGCAAATAATTTGCATGCAAATGTTTTTTGATGAGACTTGGTTTGAGTTCTGTAGGCTAACATCCATCTGTTTCATTTTTGTGAAATTGCTTTTATTTTGTTCCACATTAATGGATAACAAAGGCATTTTACACGTGTGCAAACTTGTGTTTATAACCAGGAGAAACCCTAGTAAATTACAATTTGTTTGCATACAATTTCCCTTTGGGATTAATAAACTACTCTATCTATCTTTCTCTCTATTGAAAATATGTGGGGATAAACAATTCTGGCACACATACTATATAGTCCAATGAAAACCTTCAAAGTATGACATAAATTAGAATTTAATTAAGGGCTTTTTTTTTTTTTTCAGTGGAATCCAGATACTCATCATTGCTAAAACATGTTCATTGAACAAAGTGGAAATTATGTAGAAATATACTGATAAACTTACTTGCACTAAACAACGCAGAATACAGAAATAAAGGTTTTAATTTGACTAAACCTAACACAGCATTTCTTAAAGTATTTTTTCATTTAATAAAGAAAGTGGGGAACATCCACATTTGATACACATTATTTTGAAGTCAACTCACAGGATTGGGGCTAAATAGCAGTCTGGCCAAAATAAAACTGCTTATAAGTGAGGCTAATAAGAAAAAAAATTATATTTGCTGTGGAGCATAAATATTGGACTTTGTAGTAATGGAAAAAGTTAATTTTGTCTGATGAGTCCAGATTGACCCAATTCCAGAGTGATAGGTATGTCAGGGGAAGGTGGGAAGGCGATGCACCCATCATGCCTAGTGCCCACTGTACAAGTGCTATGATCTAGAATTGCTTCAGCTACAGTAATCAGGTCTAGACTCAGCTAAGTTATGTGGCAATAAAATTAAGTCAGATGATGACCTGAATGTACTGAATGACAAGGTTATTCAATCAATGCATTTTTTCATTCCAGGAAATAGTGGTTCTGAGAGCAGGAGGAATCAATTTCTCATGAATTAGCCATGAATTAGCCGCCACATTGGGGGCGGGAATCAACATTAAAGGCAGTCAAACCAATATTACTGTGCCACTTAATTTGGTCAAGCATTGAATCTACCAATCTGTTTAAAAATGAGCAATCTTGTATAATATGTATAATATCTTGTATATTATTACTCAAATAATGTACACAAACTTTATTTAAAAGCTATGACTTTGATTGCTGGAATTCCTACAACTAAACAAAGATTTAAGTATGATATTCATCTTTAAATACCTAATGACATGGCTCAATTTAAAACAAGTAGTCTTTGGAAAAGCTTCTTAGGTCATGAGATTTCTCTCACTGTCAATATCGCGACAAAAATAAAATGAAAGGAATTTCAAATGAGCATATAAATAACTTTTGACTTCATCACAGGCTTGTGATTTAAACCTTTCCATCTCATTTGGGTGGAAACGGTTATTCATTTGACCTGACGTTGGGAAATATTTGAAGGTTGAAAAGTTTAGACAAGCTGGAAATGCATTTATTTAGAAGTGCTGATGCATGCATTAATAATACACAGGCAATTTCAACTATGCAAAGCCCACCTGGTGCTTACACATACATCTTACAGATCCTCCTGCTGCATTCAAGTGAGATGTTCAAAAATGATGATAATGTTCAGATAACCCATTCTGATTTCCCCGACAAGCATGGAGGAGATATACAGAGTTTAATGTCTAACTTTTTAATTTTTAGTGCTAGCTCACTAGAAAGTCATTAATTTCATATTTTTAATAAAGGTTTTTAACCACCCACAACAAATAGGTTTAGGGTTAAATATTAGTCTTACACATCAGGAAACACTGATTCACTGATATATATATTTTAAAAAACTGAATAAAACATGGTTAAAAGAACTAAGAACAATTAGGAAAGAAACACCTATTATTAAAATATGCAATACTGTACTAAGTGTATAAAAAATAAATTTCAAGGTGCAGTAATTTAGGGGAAAAACACTTATAATTGCCGAAGTGGACAATAAAAAAGCTCTCACTCTAACTGATTATTCATGCTCCATTAGCCGACAAATTTGTACTTCCTCAACAAAAGAAAACAGTTGGTCATGATCCAAGGCCCAAATTTGTCATAATTTATAATTTAGCACTTATGTCTTTTTTGTTTTTTTGTTTTTTACTGTGGCTGCAGATGGCATTTTTGCTTTTGTTGCTTTTGCAATTGGTGTTTAGATTTGACAAGAGAATTTATTACAAATCACTTGTTTGATTTCCCTCATAGAAACTGTGGAATGTTTCCATATGGTCAACTTTTCACATGCCAAAGAGTTTAACCAATCAAACAGTGTTTTTCAGTGTTTTTTTTTTTGTAGGCCATTTCTGGTCACAAACTTTTTTATGATTGGTTTCTGCCCACTGGGTAAAAAACATGATTGCACAAGTATACTTTTGGGTTGTTTTATCTGTTATGACTCCCTCTTTAATAGCTTTAAGACAGTACCACTTTTAGACAATCAACATATTTTACAGGGGGGAAAAAAGAAAATTACACAATACAGCCAAAAGTTTGTGGACACCTGACTGTCACATCCATGTGTGGGCTTTCCAAAATATGTCATAAAGCTTTCCAGAGAAGTGGGGCCAGTTATCAACAAAAATGGGACAATCTCTGAAATGGAATGTCCAACATGCACATATAGTATGATTGTCATGGTTAGATGTCCACAAATGTTAGGCCATGAAATGTATGGATTCTGAATTGCCTTCATTAGTTCTGATAGAAAATGCCCATGGTGCCAAGCAGAAGTCTTACAGTCTTAGGCCTTAAAGCTGCCACAAAAGAAGAAATAATAAAAAATGGCATTTCCAAACTGCCTGTAGTGTGAGAATGTTGACCGGAGGTCCTACCACGATTACAGAACAATGAATAATACTAGGGGCCTCCACGGTCTCTAGTTGTACTACAAAGGTTCCTAGGGTTAGGGATGGATTGATCTAATGAACTAATTTTAGCACATAGCTTAAAGAAATAAATCCAGTTTAATAATTTGCATATTTTATGTAAGAATTGCTTATTTGTTTTTGTACTTTTAACTCAACCACTGGTGAAGTTATTTTTAGGGTTAGCAGGGAAATACTGGTATCAAAATCAGGCCGTGGGTTCCTGTGCTCTTTCTTACTAAGTCACAGAATCCTCGTTGAAATATATTTTGACAGATTTTCCAGAGGTGTGGCTCATAAACAAACTCACACTGGCCATATCTTAGCAAGCAGACATGATACAGTAATAAACTTAGTATCAAAATCTGCAAATACACATAATGCAAATCACCCAAAGTGTGACTTAATATCCGATTTGATGTGATGGGTCAGATATTAGAGCTTAAGGTTAAAGCAAAACTTCATTCACATTTTAGGATTTGTGTGTGATATAATACAAAAATGTAAATAAATGTAAATATTATACAGTATAAAATGTAAATGAAAATAGCAGTCAAAGCCACTGGTTGGAAAAAAGGATCATAGACATAATTTCTCTTGTTCAGATGTTTCCAAGTCTTCACCGAGTCTTCACCTATCCATATTTTCTTCTTTATGACTATCTGCCAGACTGGAATAAAAAGGCACTAATATTGCTCGTTTATATTAAAACTCTGTAATGGCACATTAATGGTTTATAAATTTGCATATTTCATTTTTTTTATCCTTACAAATTTTGCATGAAATACATGACAAAGAAAATCATAATGTTTAACAAGCTGTTACTGTAGCTTTTCATTGACCTTAATCAGCTGAAAAATTCAATGTGCCAAATATTTCCTTTATGCGCAGTAACCCCTTATAATCAGTATAATTTGGCCTTTTAAGTTACTGAGTGCTATTGTATTAATATGAGTGTTATATAATATATTGAAATATGAGTTAATATTGTTAAACATAAGAACACTGTTATAGCTCTATTATTATTATTATTATTATTATTATTATTATTATTATTAATGCAGATGGCCCAGTAAGTGTAAGAATGTGTAAGAAGTGTAAAAAAAATTTATTTTGGCAAAAAAATGTTAAGTTTAGGATCAACGAAAATTTCAAACTGTACAGTATTTTAAGTCCAAAATATTTTTAAAAATGTCCTATATTTACTATTAGATTAGATTAGATTACATTACATTACATTCACTTTATTCTCATTTTGAAAAGTCCATGTACAAAGCTAATGAAATGCAATTAGCATCTAATCAGAAGTGCGTTTGTGGCCTATTTACAATTATTGACAAAGGCATTAAATTAAGGTTATGGGTTGATATGTATAGGGGTATAAAATATGTATAGGGGTGTAAAATAAATAATGAGTATTTAATTTAAACAAATCTTTTTTTTAGTTTGTTTACTTAAGTTTAGTCCATTTTTAAAATGTAATTCTAAAACTGAAGATTATGGTGATCTTGGAACATTAAAATAATACATGTTTATTTTTTGTCGCTCAAAATATGCATCACAACCGGCGATGTGATTGAGCTTTTCGACCCCTGGTTTTTATTCAGATTGACAGCTGACTGCACGCTCCAGTACACGCAATAAAAGGACGACGGCACTCCGAAGAAGACAGCATTTTTGGTTTGCTGCAGGTGGATAATTTAAGTTCATAAATACCAGGATGACTCGAAAAGACATGGAATATTTTCTTTGAAAGTAACCTTCAACCGAGCATCTTTCAGAGTTCAAAATGTTTTTGTTGCATATAGAAATAAATTTTCGTTTTCTCTGTAGTAGTTCATTGATTTCATAAGTTCAAGACACTCCAGTTTTTTATATACTGTATAGCATAAAGGCAAAAAAAACTATATATGCAGTGTTATCTTCATTTTAGATGTCAAAAGGGTTTTGTGGCTCCCGGTGTTTTCTTTTCTGTGGGAAACGTCCAAATGGCTCTCTGAGTGTTTAAGGTTGCCGACCCCTGGCAAGGGTTGGGCGAAGCTCATCGATTTACCAACAGATGCACCAGTGAGTTATCCAAAACCCTAACATTCTCCAACGTTAGCACACAATATCCGCACGAAATGTGTCTCAGTGCATGAGGGAAGGGCTGAAATCACTTCTGAATATGCATGATTTCCCATCACTCACTTTGATAAACCTTTGTTCATTAACACCATTTGTTGTTGCATTAACAAATTAAAGTTAAGGTTTAAGGAAGCTATACTGTACATCAATACTGTCCAGAGGCATCAAAGACTTTCCTGTAAATTAATGTGAATATGGAAAACCGATTGACATCCACACTCAGTGGGATTTAATGCTACATCACCTATACAGTCCTCACTCCAAGCCATTTCCACATGTTTGGGCCATATGGAGTTCCTGGGAGGCAAACATTTCAGACTGGAAACAGGCAGTCCAAGCATGGCTCCAGCATTGAGATGGTACGGTATGCTACCTTGATGTTATCCAAGCACTAGTAAACCACCTGGATGAGGGCATTAGTGTAGTAGGGGATTATATAGACAAATAAAGAGAGGTTTTACCCTTATACTGTATCTGTGTTCTGTTACTGTGTACAATCAAAAGTCCCGGTTTGACTTGAATGCCCCTCATGTAAGCAAGAGCATTTTTTTTCAGAAAACAACACTGCGATCCACTTACATATTTTAGAAACTGCAGAAGTCTGGGATTTTTCACACACATCATTCTTCATATTAGTCTTTACACAGACTGGTGTTTATATTAATATATTTATATATCATATGTATATACTGTATAATATGTATATATCAATCAACTTCCAGCCAGCAGCAACCGTGTTGAGCAGAAAAGCATCTCAGAACCCACAACATTTTGAATCCTGAGGCAGACAATGTCAGAAGCAGTTCCACTCCTGGCAGCCAAGAACAATAGGCACAAGCTCTCTGAAACTTGTTAAATGCATGTACTGTATGTAAAACAATCCTCGAGATACTTATGCATGGGTTACTCAAAGATGGCTTGCCTGCCAGGGCCCACATTTCGTCCTCCTGTTATGCTCATAATCAGATTTGTATGAAGCCTTCTATGATGCTTGGCATTAAGTGACTTGAGTACAACAGAGCTTCCCCAGCTGGTGCTACAGCTTGGGAATTGTCTCTATTTATAAATAGATCACTAATTAAATCTGACCTATTCCAGTTCTAATTACAAACAATAAAAGTTCACATAACAACTGTGGCCGAGGTTTTGGTCCTGTTATTGTTTTACATGTTTAATTTAATTACATTTAATTAAATTAAAATAAATAAACATTTTATTTATTCATATTTAATATGCCTAAATTATATGTCGTTTCTTTTGTTTGCTTGTTTGCTTGTTTGTTTTTAATGTCAAAAGACTATATGTTTTGTACACAAGAATTGAGGGACAAAAAAATTATTTATTGTCAGCACTTTGTAATGCAACACAAGCAACTCAGCTCCACTGAAATTTTCTTTCCACTTCACACATTTCTTTTTTTTTTTTTTGCATTACTAAAGCTTTCTGAAGGTCTTCCTTCCACATTCTCTCTCATTCTTGCGATAAATGCATGCATCTGTGTTTCATATCATATGTACAGTATAGGAGTCTTGACTGAGGTACTTCATATGCTCATAGCATGTTAAAAAAGAGACTAATAGGAACGAAAATGACAATCATTTGTTGCCTTTTAGCATTTTGTCTTTGTTATGCCTGTATTTCTTGCTGTTTCTTTTGACTGTTGTGTTTTGCAAGAACTTTGTGTTGACTTTTGATTCCAGGCTCTGTTTCCGAGCATGCATTTATCTAGTCACATGTTCCTGATTACATTTACCTGCACCTTGTTCCGTCTTATTAGTCAGGCTATTTAACGTCAGAGTTTTCTTTCTTAAGTTTTCATGTTGTTGTTTGGATTTGATGTTGTTTGCTTATAAAGTTAAAACTTCACTTTATTACAAAAAAGACTGCATTTCTTTCTGCCTCGACTCCATTTGAAACAATTTTAAAGAGAGCTGAAGTTCTGTTTGGTACTTCACACATACAGTAAAAAGGAGTCACACACAAATGCTTTTTTTGTCCTTTTTATGTGTGCTCTTAGTGCTTTGCTTCAATAAAAGCCTAATAGCTCCAGGAATCTACTCCTTTCTTCATATTATACGAGAAAGTGCACTCTATTTGGCATCGGCAGTCTTTCTAACCTGTTTATCCAGGATCATAATTTGCTATGAAATGAACCTTTTGCTATACTGAACATCATGTCATCTTTTCAAGCTCTAAAACTCCTTCATTTACCCAGTTACTGACTGGACAATATAGTGAGTCTAAGAAAGTTTTGGACTCCTGAGGCAACTAAAGTTACAATCAGGAATAAATACAGGGCGCATCAGCACAATCCAGTCTCTAAGGTGCTTCAAAGAGATATTACACTTACAGGAGGAGTGACTGCTGGGAAAACTCTTTCGGCCCTCTGACACCAAGCCTGGTTCTCCGGTGCACAGCATTTTCGCATCCACCTGGCCGTCTGGGAAGCAGCGGTTAAAGTAATCTGGTCTTGGCCTGAAACATATAATAAGTTTTAAATCTTCACGTTTATACACGTCTACACATTAGAGTGCTAGCTCTAGGAACTCAAGGTAAAATACTATGTGCAGCTATCAACCGATAAAAAAAATTATACTTATTTTTAGGGCAGACATGCAAAACACAGTATTTTAGGTTTAGACTTCATCAAAGTCATGCCAATAAATTGTTATAAAATGACCAGGAAAAATTAATCATATTTACAGACTTTGCCAAACATATCGGTACAGCATTAAAAAGTCACTGTGATCCAATAGTAAATATGTAATAATAACTTCATAAGATGATGAGTTTGATAAATGTTAAAACTTTCTTCATCATTCTTTCAGGGTTCTAATAAATTACAGACTGGGAGGATAAAAAGTCCAAGTTCTACATAATACCAGTGAGTAGATGTCATTAAAATAATGTGAAATTCATAAGTGCTGATGCAAACAGAAATACAAACTGAATCATGTATTACCTGCCGACTATCAGCTTTATGGTGTTTGTGAAGACGCCGTTCAGTGCTAGTGCGAGAGACACAGCTGTAGAACAGAAGACAGATTTGATTTTAGCCATAAAAAAGAGACAAATAACAAATGCCTGTGTGAAGTTTAGACAAGCAGTTTAGACACACTAATGCCACTTACAGAAGAGTTATTTGTTTACATGAAAGACACAGTGCTCTGTAGAGTAATTTACTCTGATAGGAAATCAGTTTGCATGTTTTTCTGCAAGCCTTTTAAAGTTTGCACTTTGCATTTTTACTTAAAAGAGGATGGGTTCCTCTAGCTCCTTATTATTGATTTACATACAACCTATACAAATATCAAACTGAAGCTTTTAGTGAAATAATGTTCAAAATAAACTATGATAACGCTTATGATAACCTCCCCTGCATGTCACCGCCCAATTTTTAATTAATTAATTATTTTTCTATCAGCTGTTATTTCCTTATGATTTTAGTTCAAATATCTCGTTCAGGTTCTACTCGATAGCTTACAGTAGTTCATCTTTAGCTATTCTACTTGAACATCTTCATCTTCTAATAAGCCAGGATCTACTATTAATTCCCATCTAACCCAGTTCAAAATTTACCTTGCTTTCACTTACTTGTATTTTAAATAACCAAACTGTTTCTCCACCCTTAACCACACATTCAGTTCTGTGTATAAATATGTGCTACATCTCTAGCACTCCTTGAAAGGTTTGACATTTCTGTGTCTTTCTAAACATTGTAGTCTCTGCTGATTATGTCTGTTTTTTCTTCTTTTTTACAGTGTCATTATCTACTTTATGGCTGTTTTTGCCTGATGACAGAACTCTGCCTGTTTGACCATGATTCACTTTATGATTTAGAATGGTAATAAGTGGTTTATACTTAAATTCCCATCTGCCTCATGGATGACAGACCGCATGAATAATCTTTCCTTATCGTGCTTGATGTATCTCTTATAACTCTTATAAATGCCAGATGTCAAACATCTCTGACAATTATGTCTGGAAAACAGCTCCTCCTCTCATTCTTTTGCTTCTTTTCCATTTCAAGTACCCTTTTGGTCTAGTGTTGCCTTATGTTTTACCTACAGTCATGGAAAGAAGAAATATACCCTATATTATATATACCATATATAACTCTGCGGTGGGGACAAAGATACCGTTTCATACAGCCTTATTTGCAAGAAGTGTTTTCACTGAATTAAAATATTCGTCCTGCTGTGGATCAGGTACCTCTTATGACTACATCACTGATCTTCTTTCCCCCTGGAATTAATTCATAAATTGATGTTCATGAAGGTGCGGAATATATTTTATATTATGCTTTACTATAAGGAAGCCATAGTAAAGTTCATAATCACACCCAATTCTTAAGTACATGAAATATCAAACATAACCTTTGATACTTAAGTACAGTAAATATCAGATATTTTAAGACTTTTACTCAATTCATGTTTGAAAAGCAGACTTTAACTTCTATGTCGAAGTCATTTTATGGTTGTTCTTTCTCTCAAGTATCACTTTCAAGTACAAGTCTGCCAAATTCTATAAAAAACACATAGCCTCAGGTTTCAATATCCAGATTTCAATAAGATTTTAATAAGTAAACGAACATTCAAAACCCAGATGGGAAAAATAGACCCTGTAATTCAATAATATGTAGAAACCCTTAAGCAACAATAACAATAACTTGAAGTGAACTTTTTCTGTAGAAGATGTCTCATCTTTCTGGATTGATTTTGGCCTTTTTTATATAAGGATATAAAAATTTTGTTTCATTCATTTATGTCTACATGTTATTGAATTAATAGGTGTAATTATTTTGGCCCACCTGGTTTCTGCATGTCAGTTTAGTTTTTGTGGAAAAGCCACAAAGCAGCTTTAAAGGAATAAAAACTCTGGATAAAATATACAATCTTATGCAAAAGTTTAGGCACCCCTTGATAAATAATAGATTTTGGTGATTTTTTTTTTTTATTGAAAATATGTTAACATAGTCTTTCTTGGAAATAGAAAAAATGCACAATATTTTCAGCAAACATTGATGCATAGTCTTATGCCAAAAATTAAAAATAAAAACATTATTATGGCACTGTGCAAAAGTTTGGGCACTCTTAAGAGTTCCAGAGTCTCAGATTATTTTTACAAGGTTTCAGACCTTAATCAGCTCATTAGATCTGATGCATTGCAACAGCTGTCATTAGTAAATGCCAATT
>JAQMYJ010000039.1:26799117-26811812 GCA_030014305.1 Clarias laeviceps
TGGCGCCAGAAAAGCTTACCGAAGCACAGCGGACAGACCGAGCAACTCGCCTCTTCTACTACGCAACTTTAGAAAAACCTTACAATCTATATAGTAGTTTTGTTTTTCTTTTTGGTGATGTTTTCCTATGATTTTCTCCCTAATCTAGTCACGTCCAATTCCTCCCCGTCACTAGGGGGCTCCCTCATTAAAGCCACTACTAACACTCAGTCAGGAGGGCCAAAGATGTCACATGTTTCCTCCTCGCTCACGCACCGTTGGTGGCGGCGTAACACACTCGGAGAACAGCGCTATCACTGCAGCAGTTTTCAGCTCAGTAGTTTTACTATGAAGTGTTAAGTGTTTAACAGTAGTTGCCAGAACATGTAACGTTAGACCAATATGTTTGTTTGTTGAAATCTTGGTAATTATATACACTTTACTTTAAAGTGCTTTTCAGAAGCATGCCACCTCAGGAACCTTTGAGAACAAAACTATCAACAAAGAAAATGCAGGAAATTGATGCAGAGTCTGCATTACCACCACATCATCAGTCAGCTCACGAGCTCAAGCCCACCTCTCAACCTTCAGACAGATGGGAAGGGAGTAGCTGAATGGTGTTGAAGTAAATCTGAATTGTTTTTAATACATTTTTGTTCCTTTAGATACTAAGCAACTCCAGGAGCTGCAGTCTTTGGACAAACTAGTTGGACATCCACCACAAGAGAAGACTGATGTACCCGGTGAGGAAAAGCTTTTCCAGGCATTTACCTGTTCCTGACCATGTTATATATGCCAAGCAACCACTTTTCCTTTCAAAAGTTTTTTATCAAATTAGTGTTAATAGCAAACAAATATTTTTAATATTATTAACATGCTGGTTTTAATATTGTAGTGGACAGAGGTCATTATGGACACTAACGGTTCTCAGGCGGTGTTAGTTGTGGCTCATCACTGTATGCTGTTAATTGAGGATCTTTAATTAATAAAACTATAATATTTCTCATTTGTGTTTCATGCATTTCATTTTTCATCTGACTTTCATCTCATTATGATCTTATATATGACTCATTTGCTTCTCCTTCAAATGGAGTTTTGTTTCTCATGTATGTCTCAGATTTGTGTCTTTGTGAACAGACAAAGTTGATCTTGTAATTAGAGCTCAATTCAGTCTCCTGAGACTAGAAAAACATCATTCTGATCAACAAAATTTTGCTATGGGGCTACACACAACACAAATGAACAAAACTAGCTTAGACGAAACCTAATTAGCTAACGATTCTTCACTGAGTTACAATAATTTCAAATCTCCTCAGTTATTTTCTTTGCTTGTTGATGCGGCAATTCAATTTCATTAATTCTATGCTATTTGTACAGCACTTTAACAATGGACATTGTCACAAAGTGGCTTTATAGGGATAAAAAAAATTCTGGAGTTTTTTTTTTTAATACAAAGCAACTGTGGCAAGAAATAACACTGATATAACATGAAAAGGAAACTCTAAAGGAACTGCATCTTCATTTAAGCAATACTGGGTAGTACGACCATAAATAAATCCCTTCTATAACTGTTTGCTCCGAGGTCAAAAGTGCAATTGCATATCAGGAAATGTGTTTGAGTTGAAATAGAGACCACTTTGCTGAGGTTACCAACAGTTCATTGATGTCAACTGACCATAACCTCTTATAGTTAGTTTATTTAAGGTCCTTGTTACACTGCATTGCAAATGTTTGTGGACACCAGGCCATCACACCCATATGTGGGCCTTTCCCAAACTATTACTGCAAAGTTGGAAGCACAAAACTGTACAGAATGTCTTTGTATGCTGTATCATTACAGTTTCCCTTCATTGGACCAAATTGAACAAATTAAGTTCTATGATTAAATGGTTTGCCATGGCTGGAGTGAAGAACTTGAGCACAAGAGCCCTGACCTCAACCAGACTGAGGACCTTTGGGATAATTTGGAATACCGACTGCATCCCAGGCCTCCTTGTCTGACATCAATGCCTCACCTCACTAATGCTCTTGTGGCTAAATGAGAAAATCTCAAGATTTTCACGAAATCTTGGTTTAAAAAATTTCAAGCATGAAAAAAAAAATAAATCTTAAATTAACCTTTTCTTTTTTTTTTTTTTTCAGACATTAGCAACAAGGTCCGGAGTATTTGTACACATTCATTTTAAAACTTTTACTTAAGATTTAACATAATTTCCTAAAAAAAACTCTCATTACCGCAACACTCTGAAAACATCAACACTGTTAGAAAAGCAAATACATTTTCATGTTTTATTATTAATAGTCATGCACAGTTACAAGAGAGAGAGATGATGAATCTAACACTGTAGGGTTATTATTATTTATTTATTTATTTATTTATTTATTGGTAGGTTCTTCCTTCTGTACTCCTTGAGCAGTTCTGGGTTTCTGTATAAATTTTGCCCGAACTTTGTCAATCTGGCCTTTACTAAAGCTTTTTTTTTCTCACTTGCTGACTGTCTACATAAGAGATTTAAAAGTCATACAAAATATGCTTACATTCTCATTCCTGAAACATAGGTTCTCTTTACCGCAACTGGCAGGATGAGGTGCCTCGGCATGTTTTGCTAAGAGAAGCCATGATGGCTTTAATAATTTTTTCTCAGTGCATATAATTAGACCATAATAAAGTACATTTATATAAAAAATTGTAAATCTAACAATAAAGAGATGACCTTACCTGGTAGCCATCTTGAAGTGTCCTGTGTCTGTCCCATGTGCTCCATCACTAATAATCAAACTTTATTTTAATTTTGTATGTGTGTACTTTATTTTTTTTTTATTTTTTTATTTTTTTTTGCGGTGGATGAGAACATCAGATATGGACATCATTTCCTATTTTTTCCCAATTATTATAATCAATTAATATTCAGCAACTAATTGTTTCTATCATCTAAAATAATCTAGTAAAACATCCATTGATTATTTTTTTAATGATAATTCGTTTAAATTACAACATAACACTCATTCAGTGTTGAATGAGAATTTCAGCAGAAAATGCTGTAAAATAGAAAAATTATCAATTCTCATGTTGAACTTACATAAGTGTTTATTTCTATATTACACATTTTTAAATTACACATTTTATATTTAAAATCATTAAGGTCATGTTGTTTTAATGGTTTTGTGGGAATCACCCATACAAAGGGGAACATCAATCAATTACCTACATAACACCATTCTGTTATGACAAAAACTGTTATATTGACACTCTTTATGTGAAGGTGAGTTATAATAACAGCAGAACTTAATCTAGAATGGGATGTTTACAAAGCAGATATCATGCATTTAATACTTATGTGCCCACAAACATTTGGCCATATAATGTACTGTATGTCACCTTCATTCTCTCACCATCAGCCTGATTGACACAGGTTGTCTGGTGGGCCTCTGCTTACTAGAAGAAGCATAGTTAAATATTCAGTCTTTCATTCCCTTTCTTTTCTACTACCAGAAGCCCACATCAAAGTCATTTAAAAAAATCCATAATACATTTCAGCCCACAAGAACTGGACGCATACATAAATAGTGCTGATAATATAAGCTATGGCAAGGTTCTGACATTTTTAGTTGAAGACAAATGCTGCTCAAGACTGTCGTGTCCTTTATTGAAGATAAGAATCACTCTTGAGTATCACCATCATTTAACTCACCACAAAGCACATCAGCTGCAAAAAAGCAACATTCAGTCTGTAAAGTGTGGTAAAGATAGATGTGAGCTTCATGTTCACAAAGGTCAGTGAGTGGCAACCAGTAGATAAGCCTGTCGAATGGTATTTAATAAAAGAAATCACTCCTCGACCTGTGTTCAACTTGTACAGTTATCCAGTAGGCTAATTTTTCTTTTAAAATAAAGCCCCTTTTTGGTGCTCCTATTTTTACCTCCTTTAGTCCTAGTCTTTCCACAATCTGAGATCAGGAGCTTTAGGCCATGAGTTACTGGTGTCCCCTGTGCAACCACACTTCTGATGTTTTAGAGCCTACTGAACATCAAGTGAAATTTTAACACTGCATAAATTCAGACGAATTCAATATCATCATGATGTTTTATAGGTAGTATTAGCCTTTGTGTTATCACTTTCCTTCAGGGTATATGAAAGGAAGTTTTTAACCGTTCAAGATCGCTTGCAGAAAGGAAATGTTTGGGCTCTAAATTACATAATTTGCACAGTGCTGGTCAAAAGTTTTCAGATGGTCTAAAGTTTATCTAAACTTTTGATTGGTAGTGTATTTTTTATAGTCACAATAAAAAGAAACTGTTTTTTAGCAACCTGGCCATGTTCTATAGGCGACATCAGTGATGAAAGGACAAAAATAGTTTATTTGTTTTGTTATCTTTAATGTTAACAAATTAAATAAAAAAGTTTTCAGAAGTCTAATACAGTACGTATTGCAATACATTATGTACAGTATAAGATTAACCTCCAAATCGTGCCTACAAGCCTCTATGAAGATACATTAATTAAGCTTCATGTCAGGATATATGCAACATTATAAAATGATATCAGCTAAAAACAGCTGAATCTTCTGTCCTTAAATTAATATAAATCTAAAAAATAATAATAATTTGATCATTTGTTAATTTTAGCCTGTTATGTAATACACTATAACTTTACATAAAACTATAACACATAGTAGTATATATAGTGACAAGTCGTCACTCTTAAAGTCTCTAAAAAAAAAAAAAATGTCAACAAACTATAAAAAATATATTACTAGATAATTTTACTTGGACAAAAATGTAACAAATTTTGGCATATACTGTACATCCTATCATAAAACTGGGTGTCTAATTGCTTCTTGCTTCTGTATGTCTATTATGAAGGCTTTAAAAATGACCAAATATTAAAACATAACAAAAACTACATCAACACAAATCACCCATGCTCCTGATTTAACGGTGCGTATAAATATTATGACACAAAAGTAAGATCATTCAAATTTATGCAATGGTAACATTTGATATTTAGTAGGCTCTAAAACAGAGGTGCCCAGGGGAGTCCAGTAGCCCATGGCCTACTTTGTCTGGCACATCAACTGATAGTGGGATAATCCACCCAGCAACAAGTCATCCAGATAAGCATGTACACCCACAGCATGATGTTGCAGGGCCTCTCAACTCAAACAAACTTTGTGAATGTCCTTGGCACCAAAGCTGACAACAGAGAAATTGTATTCTACAACAAAATAAATGCATATTGAAAGAAATGCATCTTTTAGATCTAAGGTTATAACCAATTGTGTTTATCACATGTATTTAAGAGGGTTTGCATAATATATGAATGAGCATTTATGCTTCTTAGATCCAGGGTGGGGTGGATTCTGCCTCTTTTCCATTACTTAATCAGAATCAGACTCGGCAGGCAGTGGGATGTTTTTTGAATGATGTATTTGCATTAGGGCTATTTCATTACTGATACTCTGCCCTGCTCCGAGTATCAACATTGTGGCAGTTGATTGGATAGTAAGTTGCAAATGGTCATTGAATTTCTTTTGCTTCCATTTATAGACTTTATTGCCTTTTTATGAGAGACCAAGGTGTGATCTACCCAATGCTCTTTCAGTAATCAATATAAATTTATGTGATTGAACTACAAGTGCCTGGGCAAGCAAGTGAGAAATTAGTCAATGTGGATAAATGAACAGCAAGGTGCAGATGCCTGTTGGTTGGCTTTTATTGGGTCCTTACAAGTAGAAAAATGAGAAGCATGAGAAGCTTGGCAGATGAGGAAAGCTGACATCTACTAGTGGTTCTAAACACGTGCAGGGGAAGTCACAATGCCCTATAAAATGTGAGTGGTCCCCTTGATGCCTAAACCAATACAGACTTTCACCATCCACTTTCAATTAAAACCCAATTTACACATTCACTTTAATGATAATTAAACAAGAAAAGATTAAGTTTGTACAAACCAGGTTAAAAAAATCTGGTAAATTGATTTGGGGTATTTGGAATGCTTATGTGGACAAGAAGCTGTTTCTCAACAAACTGTATAGCCTACTGTATTTTTTAAATGCTCACTATTATTTACAAGTACATACAATGAAAAGCAAATACAGTACAGTTAAATTTTTCTGCAATTTCTACACATATGTATTGCCTCAGCTGGACCACCTTGTTAGTGCTCCTACAAGGCTGCCTGGTTAATGTCTTTAAACAGGACTTATTCTACTACAGTACTTATATTATGCAGCTACAGAGTACAGAGTACACTTATAAATAAAGCAAGGGTGATCAAAAGTGAATGTGCTCAACTCCCTTGAAGACCCAAAAGTCCAACACAGTAAATTCATTTCCTTTTTAAATACACCTAATAAACCTAATAATTAACTGAATTATTTATCTTTGAGGGGGGAAAATCACCAACTGAGATCAACTCTGAACCTCATTACTAGAGATAGTCATCCATGATTCACACTATTTTTCTGTGATATATCCTAAGATAAATTTGGACTGTACATTATGTAAATTAGTGACTTAGAGAAAGCAGAACATAGTTATTGTTAATAACTGAATAAATAAATGATGAGAAAAAAATCACATTAATTACAAAATACCTTTAGCGCCCGATGTCCGAGTGGTCGCGTACACCAATACCCACATAAAGTAGTCGTTTACAATCCATCACTCCTCCTTTGATCAGAAGCTGCAGGCTACTTGTTGGTACCACAAATAGTGAGGGGTACAGCAGGGGGAAGTGCTGTCTCCTACAAAGCCCCACATTTATTGAATAGCCATCCTATTAGTTTTGGACATAATATCATTGTTTAAGTCCAAGCTTAAAACATATTTGTTTAGCTAAGAATTTTGTGAAGACTTTATTTCTTGGAGGATCTGCAGGATTCATCGGCATCCTCCTTCTATGGTGAAGTGGCTGGATGCTTTATGACCCAGGGTTCCCTTATGTTTGTGTTAACCTCTGACTTTTCCTTTTAGTTATACTGTCCTAGTTAGTCTTGCCAGAGTACCTTCTTGCACTCTGCACTAAATGTAAATTGACCTTATCCACTTTGTAACAGTGAGCATAACATAATCAGTTTCTCTTTGAAACTCTTTCTCTCTTACTCTGTCAAGTAATGATGGGAGAATATGTCAAAAAAGTCAACTAATTGCAATACAAAAGCTTCATGATATGTATTATTTGTGCGCACGGCATTTATCATGTGGTCCCCTTACATCAGCATAGTCTTGTGCACCTCAAACATAACATGTTATGAATTTATACATTTGTGTAAAGCTGCTTTGGACAATGACAACTGTCAAAAGTGCCATACAAATAAAAATTTAATTGAAGTGAAATCAGTGACAAATGTAGATTGTACTGCAAGGTTACTAGTGATCCACAGAACAAACAATGTAATACCAATTTCAGAGAGAAGTTTATCTCAAAACATTTCTACTCTCATCAACTCTACTCCTTTGGGAATCATATTTTATCTACTCTGTTATTATAACTAGCTTTAATTATGACATTGCATTTGATAATGATACTTACTGAAATTTCGATTTCAATGCAACTTACAGGGTTCCTTGTGTCATGCAGGCATGATGACCCTGGACATATACATACAGTACAACCTTGTTCATTGGCTTTAGTAATTTATTATCTGAGTTTAGTCATGTATATGTAGGTAATTAGCTATGCGTTATTACAGAAAATCAAATTGTGTTTTCATCCTGTTGACATATTTTAATTTAAGATGGCAGTTTATGGTGATGTGCTTTCCGAATTCAATCTCTGTGACTACTGCCCTGTAAAGCACTCTGAACATTACAGCCTATACAGTATATTAAATACTGGATGTGCATGAGGGAGCAATTTCAGACACTACTCACACACACACACACACACACACACACACACACACATTCCCAACCTACTATCTCATCCCCCTAATACATTCAGGCTGTATTTTTGTTAATAAACCACACTATCACACTATTCAAAAAATCCAGAAGTAGAAATGCCAGTACTGTCAGCATGATGTGTGAATTCTGGCACTGGCAGTTCTCCAACCTTAGCTATGGTACTGTACATCAGTTCACAATTGCTCTAAACTAAAGCAGGACTGTTTTTTTATTTATTTATTATTATTATTTACACAAGTTAGTATTTTCACTGGGTGGCACGGTGGTGTAGTGGTTAGCACTGTCACCCTGCACCTCCAGTGATTCCCACCTCTGTGTGCATGGAGTTTGTATGTTCTTCTAATGCTTGATGGGTTTCCTCTGGGTACTCTGGTTTCTTCCCACAGTCCAAAGACATGCAGGTTAGGCTAATTGGCATTCCCAAATGAGTGAATGAGCTTGTGCCCTGTGATGGATTGGCACCTCATATCCTAAGAATCCTGAGCTCCAGGCCCTTCGCAACCCTGAATGCAGTATTAAGTGGTATAGACGATGAGTGAGTGAATATTTTCACTTGTGCTTGCTTGTAATATTTTCAATTTTAGATGAACAAACTAGTGGCTTAATTTACACCACCTCTACCATAACCAGGCACTTAGTAGTGAAGAACGAAATGACCAAACAAACAGAAGTATGTTTACTTTAATGAACATGGTCTTTTTTGGGTTGGTCAGGGTCACATCTGACCACTGAACATAAACGATCTCTGCATCAAAGTAAATATGTTAAAGTAAAATAAACCTTACTTTTTTGTTGCCTCTGAATGGATGCCCTGTGAACCTTTTTGACATGGTTTCTTGTTGCACCACTCAGAAGCCCTACAATGCATTCCCTTTTGAGTCTGGCCCCTGTCAAGGATTTTTTTATTATACTGTCTTAGGAAGAAGTTTATTAAAACATTGGCCTACTTATTTGGTGACTTTCTAGCTGTCTATCTCTAGTTGTTAAATTAAATTTTTATATTCAAATATCATTCATCTTTTTAAAGGGCAATGCTTATTTTATCTAAGACCTCTCGTTCTTGCTCTTATTCTTGGATATTTGCACTCTTATAGTCTATATTTTCTACCAAAGCTTAGCAATAAATGCCATATGCCACTATTATTCAGTTACTCGTCACATGTACGAATCTTTTCGCATATCCCAGTTAGGAAGCTGGGGTCAGAGCGCATTGTCAGCCAGGATATAGTGGACCTTGCTCAAGAGTCCAACAGTGGCAACTTGGTGGTGGTGGGGCTTAAACCCCCAACCTTCCAATCAGTAACCCAGTAAACCGCAGCCTTAATGAAACTGAACCACCACTGCCCGACAACCATTAAAATCAACCAAAACGATTGCCATTACATTTTAAATTTGGTGCTCTTTTTGGCTTTTCCTATAAATAAAGGGCAGAAATGTACATTTTGTACAAAAATGTCTGTCATCGCATTTATTATTTCAAGTTTTGTTTTTCCAGCATTCCCAAGGCCTGTCAAGTTGTGCACTTCACCACAACCATGCCCTTTTTAACCCTGACACATTCTAAGCTCCACAGGGTACAGGAAATCTCTCTGCCTTTCCTCTAGCATGCTTGTTCCTCCAGTTCTAGAGAAGACAGAAACAAAGAAAAGAAAGATTTTACTGTCATCCCTAGCTGAGGCATATGCACTTACCCAGTGACATTTATCACTGTTGGCACTCTCATTACTCACACAGCAAATGTCACAGGTGACAGCACAGAATCACACATGACTTATTTCATGTGAGAGATGTGTCTAGATGAAATTTATCCTAACCCACATGGGTGGGGTTGTTAAAGCAAACTAGTGATAATCAAAGAAAACTGTGTAAAGGAAGTAAATGGAATGATGCTCTTTCCTTATTTCTTTGTATTACATTTTTTCTTTCTTTCACTTACATTTTTTTTTCAGCCCCTTCCCTCAGGAACAGTAGGAAAAACCCGAGGCAGAAATGCCAGCACTGTCAGCATGATCTGTAAATTGTATCTCTGACAGTTCCTCATCCTCAGTTACATCTCTCATGTTCCCAATTTGGCTCAACTAGCGATTATAATGATTACCAGATTTTGAAAAAACTGGATGTTATCTTAAACATATTTCCTGTTATACTGAACTTCCAGCCAATCACCACACAGAAGACTGCAAATCAATCCCTGCTATCTGATGTCAGCTAGATGAGGATAGGTTCCATGTTGAGGCTGGTTCCTCTCAAGGTTTCTCTCTACGATCATCTAAGCGTTTTTTTTCCTCGCCACCATGCTCATAAAGGACAAACTGCTAACTATATACGTATTTATTCACATTTTTTGTGTCATTTCCATATTTTTTTTCGATTCTGTAAAGCAGCTTTGCAACAATGATCACTGGTAAAAGCAATACACAGTTAAACCTTGTATTGTGAGCATAATTCGTTCGGGAAGCGTGCATGTATATCAGAGCATTCGTATATCAAGGTGAATTAAAATAAAACAAATTAACCTGTACTTTACCTGTAAAAAGAATCATGGCTGAAGTAGGAGGAGAGGAGGAGGGAGGGGGCTACTGTGCAACTTTAACAAGGAACCTCTCTAATGACTCTTGCTTTTGCCTGCTTTTGAGGATTTCACGGAAATGTGTCATTGCATTGTCGTTAAACAGTTTCTCCCGCACTACAGCCTTTTAAACTTTTTTTCTTCACAGAGTCATTGTTGCAGTACAGTTACTAAAGAACAGTCACTACACTTGGACACAAAAAAAATAAAAATACATGTACATGCACGCACAGATGTTGACTACACGAGAGACACACGTGAGAAATGATTACCCACAATCCCGCAGTGCGTGAGTGAGAGAGAAGAACCAACAGTAGTCTAATCAAACCAGGCAGTTAATAAGGATGAATGAATGAATGAATGAACTCTGTAAATGCACTGTGCAATGAGGTCTTTGTTTGTCTTTTGCGCTTCATACCTGACTGCACGTTCACGTCCATATGAAAGGATCCTAATCTTGGTCCTTGCTACATGTTCTGGAAGATCGGAAAGTGACTTTTTAATCCCATGTTCTGCTCATTAATCAGTAGTGGATCTGTCCCTAGCCAATAAATACTCAGTGCCGTAGTGCTTTTTAAATTATTTAATTAATTTGAGTTCAGTCTGGTAGCAGGTGTAGATATGTCTTGGTGGAATAAATTATTTCACTAAATCTATTGAGCCTCTTAAAGCAATATAGAATTGATCCTGGGCAAATGATACATTTAATGCATAGCACTGTATTGCTAGGCAGTGATAGCGTGGGTTCAATTCCAAGCCAATGGATGACCAAGCCACTAGAACATGTTTCAAAATAATTGCACAGTATTATAGTACACTTTCCAAAAATATATTATAGGAAAATATACTTGTGAAAAAAGTGAAAGTGAAAGGTCAGTGTAATTTCCAAAGCACACTTATTTAAACTTTGTTTTTCAATTTATTTTCGGAATATTTAAAAAAATATATGCTCAAAATAATAGTTGTAACAGGAAGTATACATTAGAATACAAATTTTAAATATACGGTAGTCTCAGTATATTTTCAGTTAAATTTGAATGTACTTATTCAGTAGTGGTTAGCACTGTTGCCTTGCACCTCCAGGGTCCGGGTTCGATTCCCGGCCAGGCTCGATTCCTGTCTCTGTGTGCATGGAGTTTGCAAGTTCTCCCCGTGCTTGGTGGGTTTCCTCTGGGTACTCCGGTTTCCTCCCACAGTCCAAAGATATGCAGGTTAGGCTAATTGGTGTTCCCAAATTGCCCGTAGTGTGTGAATGTGTAAATCCCTCGTACCCATTCTTAAATTCACTTTTGTGCATTCAAGCTCATTTATGTGTGTTTGAACTCTCTCTCTCTTCTGTGCCCTCAATATCATAAAGCTACACTTGCATGGACTGCAGCAACGTTAGAACTATTCCAGCCAACTGATGACTAGAGTAGGGACAATACCATCCCTAGTTTGAATTTGTTTAGTTTTCTAGTTTGAATTCATGGCTGGAAGCTGCATCATTACATGCGTTAGTTCTTATTGTTATTATTTTATTTTCATCGACATATGGTACATTTCATGGTTTTTGTTAGGTAGTTTGTAATAGTAAATAAAAGTACAAAGTTTAAACTATAGAATGTATTGTCTAATGTGATATTGCTACATCTTATGTATTTTGCTTCTGGTATAATATTCTGTAGCTCTCAGCCTGTTTTCAGTCTCTGTGTAACAGCTAGAATCAACATACAGTACCAGGTTTGAACTAATACTGTACCTGTATATTCTAATTCTAATGTCTGTCTTTGTCAGACAACAGTTTATATTTTTGTTTGTGTGTTTGTGAGACAACCTGACATATTCTTGAACACAAATAAACTATAGTACTATATTTTTGTAACCTTGTGCAAATTAAATTTATTGAATTCATGAATAAAATCTGCCTTATAATTACTGATGTAATGATTTTTAAAAACATTTTATTGTGTAGAAAATGCATTCAGCATTTGTAAATTATCC
This sequence comes from Clarias laeviceps, assembly GCA_030014305.1. Lineage (NCBI taxonomy): Eukaryota > Metazoa > Chordata > Actinopteri > Siluriformes > Clariidae > Clarias > Clarias laeviceps. Next base: position 26,811,558 of record JAQMYJ010000039.1, read on the forward strand.
TAAACACCTTAGTGTAACACATTGGCAATACTGTATTATAGAAGACTGTGTGTACTGTATGATACAATAAAAGTATATTTGTATTAACCACAAAATGTACTTTTTTAGGATTTGGAACTGGCCAGAGGTATAACCACATGCTACTGCTGCAATAAGAATATATTCATAGTATAGTACTTGTGTATTTGTAACACAGTAAAAAATTGCTGTAATTAATTTTTTTAATTGCTGTAGCAGTACTAATGTATTGCTGTA
>JAQMYJ010000039.1:26845366-26865660 GCA_030014305.1 Clarias laeviceps
TAATTAAAGTATATTACAAACTTTTCATTAGGACCCTAAAGAATCATATTAACTTATGAAAAATGGGACTGGATGACTGGAAAACATTATGAGGGAGAGCAACATGTTTAACTGAGAAAGTGAATTGGTGCAGGGACCATCTGACTAAGAATTCCAATCACATTCCCAAGCACTATAAAGAGGTGTTAAAGCAGCGTAAGGCCCTGGGAACAAAGGATCTCTTGAGCCTGTCAGTAGAGCAGCTCTGTGAAAGAAGTCTGCCACTGAACATACTTGGCAGAATTTCCATACAGAGGGTGACTGGCATTGGACATGATGGGCAGCATTTTGTTCATGGACCTTCATTCCCGCACCGGTGGGGCTGGATGGTGTTGAACGTGCTGGAGAAATCAAATAACATTATCCTCACAAGACCTTTTCCTTTGTCGAGGTGTGAGTAGCCCTGATGGAGAATGTACAGTATAGGATGGCATCGTCAACACCACCCTTCTCCTGGCAGGCAAACTGCAGTGGATCCAGTGCATGACAGGGCTGAGGTCTGAGTAGATGAAGTCGCTCAAAGGTCTTCATAATGTGTGAAGTCAACACCACTGGTCTGAAATCACTGAGCTCCTTAGGGCAGCTTTTCTCAGGGACTGTGATGAGGCAAGACGTTTAGGTCAGGGACCCTCCCTAGCTGTAAACTCAGATTGAAAATGAAGAAGGTGTCCTTTAAAGTATGATATTAAATGTTTTAACTTGAATGAGGTGGATTACTCTATAATTCTTGGTAACTTATTTTTCAGCATGGTTTCGGCAGAAGAAATTCTCCTGTACACCTCTGACAGGTAATTATGACTCTTGTGTTCTGACAAATGAAAAATGGTTTTGGTACATTTGTAGCTTACTTGTGTGAATTAACCATGTGCAAGAGAGTGATGTAAATAGTAGTTAATTTTGTTTTTGTTTTCTTCTTCTCCCAAAACAGTGTTTGCAGAATTTCTGTTATAATTATGTAATTATATTCTGGTGAATCAGGTTTTGCTAATTAGTAGAGAGAGGCAACATTTTTTTCCGGGAAATATTTGAGAAAAGCTGTAATATTCACTGTAAACGTTATGAATATAGTGATTTAACTTTTGTTTATATGAGGACTTTAATCACTGTTCTGTTCAGTTTTGAATAGTGGCTATGAACGAAATAAAACTGCACAAAACCTCATTATCAGGACTGTATATGTGACACATGATTGAAGTCCTCTTTCACTTTTCTGCCATTGCTGGTCTATTTCGCTTTCACTTTAAATGTCACACCTCCATTTTCCTTTGTAATGAGCTTGCATTACACTTTCAGGCTCTTTTTTAGTGCATAAATGCCACAAATTACACATGACATGTTTGCTTCTTGCAGCAACATACTCTGGCACTTTTGGCAAATGATGACCTGGGAATGTTCGGCGCTTGAGGCAGATTTGCATATCACAGTTGGAAACAAAACAGCAGATGTGTTAAACGACCTGGCTGATTTGATAACAGTTCACTGAATAATTGATGAAATAGCACAATGACTACCTTTCTAAGTTGCTTTAGGCTCTGCATTGTGCTTAGTGGTTTATTTTGTTGGCAGTTTAAAAAGCATGTATATTAAAATGACATTAAAAGAGTGAACGTAATTTGTAAATATTACATGTGGTAGGTGGCTCAGAGGTAGGTTTCTCGCCTGCAATGCGAAAAGCCCGGGTTCGATATCCAGCACGATACTCAACCCCCAGCCACTGGATGCAGTGCTGGTCCCAAGCCTGGATAAAATGGGAGGGTTGCGTCAGAAAGGGCATCTGGCGTAAAACCTGTGTCAAGTTGTTGTGCAGATCAGACGCTCCGCTGTGGCAACCCCTTAACAGGAGCAGCCAAAGACAACAAAATATCAAGGGAAAATACAATGAAATAAGATAATGAATTGTCCTAACTTTGATTTTGAGTCCATGTCATGGAAGCTTAATAAACTAAGACGTATTTTTAAGAAATTAAATTAAATAAAATAATGTGTAATGGCTCAGAGAATCAGAGAGCCAAACTAATTTTATTCTTGTTTCGCTTTTCTGGGTTCTGGCTTTTTTCTTGACCTAGGACAATCTACTCAACTGGATATTATTTGATTTAAATGTTTGATGTTTCTGTGTTGTCTGGAAGAATCTGACTGGAAAACAGTGACATCAAGTGAAGCCGATATTCATGTTGTTCAGGTGTTCAGTGTGTTCAGAGTTCTTCAACTGCAGTATTGGTGCACAATGTTTTTACAGAGTACAAGCATATTGTGATGCTGGAACAGGTTTGGGAAGCGCAATTCCAGCTAAGAAAAGTCTTAATGTTGAAGCATATTAAGACATTCTAGACAATTGTGTGTCTCCAAGCTTGTGTGTCTACACTTTGAAGTAGAACCATAGTTTTGGTCACATGGTGTCCTTTTAAACACAATACATCTAAAACTCAATCAATCAATCAATCAAGCGGTAAAGCTGGTCAGCATGGATTCTATCAGAGGAACTTTTAAAAACCATGTAGTCAGTTCCGATGATAGATTTCCATTAACACTAAATTAGAAAACTGCTTTTCAAGATTAATCAAAGTCTTTAGGGTCTGTTTTTCTGTACTTTCACCAATGAAATTGAATGAGCAATGTATTTCCAACCAACCGAGATACTTAAAATCAGCCCACAAAGGAGAAGGCTCTGTGCTGTGAGGCTCAAAGCTGCACTTTGAAGTTGCAAAGACAAATGAGCAACCTAGGAAGAAAATGTGGTGAAGTCAATAATGCATTTAAAAGGAGAAATTTTTAACCAAAAAAAAATCAGGAAAATGAAACAGATCAGCCCATTCCTCATATATAATAAAGTTATAGAGAAGGAAAGCATACGCTCATTTTCACACAAGTGGTGTAGCGAGCATTATTTAATGCCAGGCAAAGAAACTGATAATAATATAATGTTTCTATTATATAAATAACAAGGGTAGGCTTTTAGTTTTTTCAATGATTAAGTTAAAGCATTTTATAGTTTTAGTGCATTTAATATAAAGTTTAATTATATTGCTTCATCAAGATAAAAGGGCAAATTTAAAACCTTTTTAAATTGATGTAGAACTGTACAACAATTAAACATAACAGGGACCATATACAATCATTTTAATTAACCAAGAAACCTTAATTATCCATATAATTAAACCACTGAACAACCCTTCCTTCCAATGATGTTCCATATACTGTATAGTATTGAGCATTTCCAAAGAGCTATAAAGTAAGAGACTTTTTGCTTAATTTTCAACAAACTACTTCAACTGCAGTGGTCTAATTCTTCAGTCTTAGGAGAAAATAAAAAAATGTTAAGTTATGAATTTTACTTGAAATTCCATGTGCTTCATGTAACAACATACTGATACAGTATGAGTACCTATAGATATCAATGCACAAACGTTTTTACTCCGACACGCAAAATGACACAAGATATGAAAATGTTAACATGTGATGTTTATGTTTCTACCATTTCCAGATGTTTGCCATATTGAGGATTGTGGATTCTGAATTTTCTCGAAAAAAAACTACTTTAGACAACATGTATACTATATCATGATTAATTGAACATTTTACCTCAAATATGATTGATTAATTAATTAATTAATTTTAACATTGACAAAATTTTAAAGAGAGAGAGAGAAAAAGGAATAATTACCAACAGCAAAGTTACATCGATTAAAGGTTCTGAATGTTGGTTTTGATTATTTTTCGATTTTCCCAGCCCTACCTTCTACCCAACGAAAAGGAGAGAATAACCCTTGTCACGTCAATCCCTGCTATCTGATATGAGGATAGGTACCCTGTTGAGTCTGGTTCCTCTCAAGGTTCCATCCTATTGTCATATCAGGGAGTTTTTCCATCCTTTTACCTTTACCCTTGGCTTGCTCATCAAGGAAAAACTAAAAATTTATATATCTATTTTCTCACACTTTGATTTGAACTCCTTCACATATTTTTTTAATTATGTTAAGCTGCTTTGTGAGAATGACCATATAACTAAACTTAATAGAATGACTTAAACCAGAATCAGTTACAGATATTAAGTTACTAGGTGTTTCAGTTAAGCAGTTCCAACCATGCTCCCCACAGTTGTCATGTTTGTGTTTAATAAATTGCCTGCTTAGTGATCCTGCTTCTTATTTTCATCATGGTTAATACCAGGGTTAGTGAAATTGAGCGACTGATCAACTGATCTGGAAACTGTGAAGAGGAAAGACTGAAGTGGAAAACGATGGACTTGGTCAAAGCGTTTACTCGCCTGTCTGCTCTTTAGAACTTGGCAAATCACTTTTTGTCCACAGAGTGCAACTGGTCTGTCAAACACTATTTTTCAAAATCTTGGCTAAGAATCAACATTTTACAAAGACACTTCTTGGCACATGTTATTTCTAACCCCATTAAACTTGGCCCCGTCTTGAGCAAAGTGGTTAACTGAGCATGCAGAGCAAATAGTATACAGAGCTGTAAAACTCATAGTCCATAAAGTGCCTCATGATCTACCAAAGGAAAATAACAGTACACATTTATTTTCTAATTATAAAAAAAAGGACATTGGACTTTGTTTTTTATGCATATGTACCTTAATATATATTCACTCACTCACTCATCATCTATACTACTTAATCCTGTATAAAGTTTCACAGGGGGCCTGGAGCCTGTCCCAGGAGACTTACAGCACGAAGTGGGGTACACCTATGACAGGGTGCCAAACCATCACAGGGCACACACATACACACACTATGGGCAATTTGGGAACACTAATTAGCCTAATCTGCATGTCTTTAGACTGTGGGAGAAAACCAGAGTACCCGTAAGAATCTCATGCAAACTCCATGCACACAGAGATGGGAATCAAACCTGGCAGGGAATCAAACCCGGACCCTGGAGGTGCAAAGCGACAGCGCTAACCACTAAGCCACCTTGCGGCCTTCCTTAATATGAAACATAGAAGTTTTATGTGTATTGTTTAGCCAAATGGCTTGTAATTGCCAGTTGATGGCTTGTTGTTCATGCATTTTATTGATATATTTGTGTGTATCATACATTTATCTCAGACAACTCAATCCAGTTTGCACAAAGAGCCAATAATCATGATCCTGGCTTGTATGCCAAAACAACACTTTTCTCATAAAAAATATGATAGTAAAGAGGACAGTGGACTGGCAGCACCATTTCACTGGTCCAATTAATTTATTACCAATTATTTGGTTGGTTCACCTTGTCATAAGCGATTTACATAAAACAGTTGAAATCTTAATTCAATTTTATTACACGTCACTTTACCCAGAAGCATAGATCCAGATCACCCCATTACTCCCATAAGGAAGAAATGGCCATCTGTCGTGAGCTAATATAATTCCAAGATTACTTCTCTTTCACATCACTTCATCCAGCTTAAACTCCCTGCTTGCTGTATTAGCAGTGTTTATGGGGCATTGCTTTCATTCAAACATGGGGGTTTGATTCTGTGTGTATGTACAGTAAGTAGGGCAAGCTGCAGTAGGGAGGATTAGTTTTATGCTTACTCCTGGAGAATGATAAATGAAAAGTAATGTGTGGTAAATCTTCAGCTCATATGAAATACCTTTCACATGAAGGGATGCAAATCTCAGAAATCATGATATTAAAAAAGTATGTTGTATCTTGGAGTATTTTGATCTCTTGCTGTAGTATCTTGATTCATTCTGCGCATAACAGTTTTACAGTTGAATTTAAGGGCTAATTTGACTCGGTGGTACTTACTAATCATAAAACCTGTCATAAAAACATGAATCATATTTAAGCCTAGTATTAAATAGAACTTTTAATTAAGTGGAATCAGATATGAAATGTCAGATATAAAATGTCATCTACCCAGCAGGCACATGGGAATTTAGGATTTGTATGACCCATGTAGAGCTACTAAAGGATACCGCCGCCACCTCACAATCCTGAGCTCTGGTTATTCTGAGCAGATATTCACACGTAAATATTCTCCAGAGGCCTCCATCATCAGCAAAGCTTGCCGGTAAGTGGCATGGCTTCTCTAAATTACCCTTAAACTGAAATTGCATGATGTCCCATGATGGACTATCATCTCGTTCAGGGTGTGTTCCTGCCTCGTGCACAGTGTTCCCGGGAGGAAAATAGAGAACGAGACTGTTTTATGCTTAATTTGAAATAATGGCGGTATTATTGTCAGAAATGAGCACTGTGAAAGGGGATCGAATACACTACAGGTATTCATTCAACCATGTAGCTACTCATTCATCACAGCAGTTCATTCAGGTATGAATAATGTGTTGTGTGTTTTATTCACAGTGTCAGCCCATTTATCCAAAAAATACTCATTAATGAGATCTTGTTACTGCAAACTATAACAGTAGCTTCTGACCTGTTGGGCTCTCTCTCTCTCTCTTTCTCGCTCTCTCGGGTCACGTGGTTTGTTGCTTTTATAGCAAAATATATTACATGGTGAATACGGCTTCAGGCAGCATGTGAGATATTTTCTCCAGTTTTAAACCATGCATCGGTGCCACTATGGTTGGCAAAACGTGCATCGTGAGATTCCCTGCTGTCTCTGTTCACCAAAAGCACTGAGCATCGATAAAGCTCTAACTCATCCAGCTGCTATTGAAAACCATCTGCCTGAATCACACATTTTCTTCAAATCACAGTGATATTATATATATATATAGTTCCACGTTGGCCGACTTGCTGAGAGACTGGAACCCGCTACTTACGCGAAAACTCCGAAGAGCAGCACTCGGATTCCGATCTCCAGCGCCAGCTCGCGCATGCTTTTCCTCCGGTCTGGAGGGGACATCTTCATGGTTTTCCTGCTTTCTTTCTCTTCTCCTCTCCTCTTCTTTCTTCTTTTCTGTTCTGTTCTATTTCAGCAAATGCAAATGAGACCCAAATATCGCGCGAAAGTCATCTGCGCTCCACTTTCGCCTTCAGCGCTTCAGGATCGCAGTATGATGCTGATGGAAGTCAGAAAGATGCGCGTCTGGATGCAGCGCGTAAAAAAAAAAGATATCTATTGAAATATTTTGCAACAGTAGTTGGTCCTTGGTGCTCGTTTGATGTCCGCCTTTAATCCATTATATGTTCCAGTGATGTTGTCCATGAACTAAATCAATTTCAATGCATTGAAAAAATGCCAGGGGATAAAAAGAAACCTGTTCAAAACATCCAGGTGGTGCAGCATGGCAGTAAAGTGCCTCGCACGCGCTAGAGTTCGTATTTCTGCTCCACTAAAATCTCTCCCCACACAAAACAATACGATGACAAGTACGCACTGATTTTTTTGTTCTTGGTTTTTCTTTGGTCAGGTTTTTTTTTCTCACGTTCAAGCAGCAACAGGATGCGTGTGTGCTTGAGTGTCACTTCAGCACGCGCCTCAGCGCGGCTGCGCTTTTATAGGCCCGGGCGCGCGCGAAACTGCGCGTGCCGCCTAATGCACGATGACGCAAAATCGCGAATAAATAAATAAATAAATAGATGGTGTCCTAGCAGCATATGCATATAACACCTATTGAAGCATGATATGAGTCTTCACATGCTGCGTATGCTTTTTTTTTATTAAGGCAGGATCTCCGGCTTAAGAGATGACCACATTAAGTTTCAATTAAAAATACTACAGGCTATAAGACACATTTTAATAGTTATTTTTTATTCCTACGGCACTAAGGGTTTTTTTTCCCGAAAGCTCCCTAAAAAACTATTGATAAACATCACTGGACCCCAAAGATAAAGCTTTGAAAAGTCAGTAAGAATCAATGAAACAGATTTAACACATCATTTTAGCTTTTTTATAACACAATACAAGAGATCTGTGTAACTAATACATTTTTCCCAAAACGTTTTTGGGGAAATTGTGGGGGGAAATGTGCATAAAAATGGTTCGAGTTTAGCCCTACTTGTGTACCATGTTTAAAAATTCCGGAAATGTCCTCCCAATCTTCTTTCAATTAAGCACACCATGTTTTGTGCTTGCAAAAGCACGCCAAAAGTTTGTTGGTCTCTATCAGGAAACGACTTTGCCTATTAACGATAAAGGAAAGTAGAATTTCAATTCTACCTCAGCGTTCATGTTGACCCAAACGTAAATTTGTTTTCTATTGTGCCACCTTGTGGCCAACATCTCTGAAACTTGGTGCCCCTGTCCTGATAATGCGCGTCCATACCTACTTTCAGAGTGGTTGGTTTCTCCTTGTTATTTATTTATTTATTTATTTATTTATTTTGTTCCTTCCATGGTGTTGTGCAAATTGGGCAACGGGGAACATTTGTGTAGCAATGGTGCTTTTTACAGGTCCGGATTGTTAGCTCGACCACCAACCCTCCTTCTTTCTCATCTGTGCTTTTGATAGTGATGTAATTTGTATGGACATATTATATGAACCCCCAACTCAGTTATGAGCAGCCCACAGCCTCAACCCCCTGAGCCACCACTGCCCACTTATGATAATTATAATCTGCTAAACTTTCAATTGATGTTAGTGGCCATCTTTATTGTTACACAATTGGTTCAAATGATATTTCAGTCAGTTGTGCGAAATTCTGCTAGGAGGAACCACACCAAACATCAAGTTCCTCAGCCAAAATGGTCTTGGATCTGTGAGCATTTTTTAGTTACAGTGCCCTCTAGAGGTACAATAAAATGGAATTTAGCCTCTTGAATATGTGTACCACTCATTTACTCACTCACTCACTCATCATCTATTTTTCTTTATCCTGTATTCAGGGTCACTGGAGCCTATCCCAGGAGACTTAGGGAACAAGGCAGGGTACACCCTGGACAGGGTGCCAATCCATCACAAGAGACATACTGTACATACACATACTCACACAATCATTCACACACTATGGGCAATTTAGGAATGCCAATTAGCCTAATCTGCAGATCTTTGGACTGTGGGAGGAAACCAGAGTACCCCGAGGAAACCCACCAAGCACGGGGAAAATCCACAAACATACACACAGAGGTGGGAATCAAAATTGGACCTTGAAGGTACAAGGCTACATTGCTAATCATTAGCCCACTGTACCACCACATGCTTTTGTGACAAAAATTTTGGCCAAATTGGACTTTTCATTTAGAATTACTCATTTAATGAATATGGGCTAGGCCACTTGACTTCCCCAACCAGGGAAACTTTTAAGAAAAAAATCCTAGGTCAATAAAGTATAAGCCAAAATTTTAAACACAGCACAATAGACCCATTATCAGGCCAGTCAGGGTCATTTTATTTGCCTGAGTAATGAGGGCCATGGGGCATCTGTCTGCCAGGTTTCCAAACTCCATGTCTCACAGTCTCTTCTGCCCATGTAATTTTATGGTAGAAATGATAATAATAATAATAATAATAATAATAATAATAATAATAATAATAATACCAAGCTTAGGGGGCTCTGCTAAGACACCTCATAATAATAAGAAGCAGCATGGAAACAAACACATACATGCACACACACTCAAAACCTCCCATTACCTCACAAAAGATCATGAATATTTTATACAACCCTTTAAAGGGAAGAAATCCATGAGGGACACTTGTCAGAACAAAGAAAACAAACACTAAAATCCAGTTATAAATCTGTTTACACTCAGTTCTCTTTACTCATGGATTAATTGGTGTACATAATCTAAAATGAGTGGGTGAGTACACTTCACAATATCTTCATGGCATGAGTTTATAATTAATCACATGGTTTTTATACATATGTTCTTTACAAACATGTTGTATGCCCACGTTGTGCTAGCATAATCGCCTCACACTCCCTTACGACTGCTAGCTTACTGTTACCGCCTCACTAATGAGGGCCAAAACAACCCTCCACCAGTGGGAATACAGAAAGATATTCGTTAGATTAGTTTGTCTTCTTACAGAGAGAGGGAGAGACTCTACTGTGCCATGATTACTTTCTGTTTATAAACGCATTTTTGTATATATTTATTTATTTATGTGTTGGGGGGTGGGGGGAGGGGGGATAAAGAAGACTTTAATTAACCATACAAAATTATTGCGCAATAAGTAAAATCTTTAAAAACAGTTTCACTCTCACTCACCATCTATCCTGTATTCAGGGTGCCAATCCATCACACATACACACACTACAGCAATTTGGGAATGCCAATTAGTCTAATTTACATGTCTTTGGACTGTGGGAGGAAACCCACCAAGCACGGGGAGAACATGCATACTCCATGCACACAGAGACAGGAATCGAACCCGGACCCTGGAGGTGCAAGGCGACAATTGCTAACCACTACACCACCGTGTCGCTTTTGAACAATTTAATTAACACAATATAAGCTTAATTAAATAAACTTGGTGTTTTGTTAAAACAAAATACATGCATTTAAACATGCAATTGTCAAAACTATCATTTGATCTTTTCCATGGCTTTCAAATGGGGGAGGATTATAAGAGAACAATAAAAATCTACATAAACATTAGAAGTGAAAAAATTGTATTTAATAGTATTGTAGTTTTATATGACTACGTACTGTACAAGTCTCTTTCTCTCTCACCCACACACACAAATCAACAAATTTTTGCACCCAAGCATGTAGGTGAAGCCACAACATCTAATGAAAAAATAAAGCTTCTTCTTTAAATTGTGAATGAAATTACACAAATTGGGTAAAGAAGTCATCTTTTTTAATCATTAAAGCTGTCAGTCATTTTGAAAACTCCTCCTTCTTTTTTATCGTGTCTCCACTGAGCGGATTTGCACATATGTATCACACCTTCAGTTCTCTTCTTTTAGAAATATGTCAAAAGCTATGCTTGAACTGTTCTCTTGGCCATTGAGAAAATGCGAACAGCACGAAAAATTACGCAAACTTACGTGAGCTTGTGAGCAGCGTGTTACAATATTGAATTCTATTTGCCTAATCGCCGTTATTAGTTCGACAATAATCATACATAGAGAGTTTAAATATTTAATTTTCATGACAAATATTACATACTGTACAGTGGTACACAGCATTATTAATCCAAAGGGTATGGTAAGGGGGTGGTGTTTTTTTCTTTTTTTCAACATCCTCCCACACCCCCCCTCAAATCGAGCCCTGTCTATACTGCATTCTCACTCACTCATTCTCTATAGCACTTATCCTGTACAGGGTCATGGGAGGTCTGGAGCCTATCCCAGAGAACTTAGGGCACAAGGCAAGATACAACCTGGATGGGGTGGCAATATATCGCATGACCCAATCACACACTCTCCCACACTTGGAAATGCCAATTAGCCTTTGGATTGTGGGAGAAAAGCAGAGAACCAGGAGAAAATCCCCAAGAATGGAGAGAACATGCAAACTCCACGCTCACAGAGCAAGGCCACAGCTCTGGAGGTGCAAAGCCACAGTGCTAATCACTACACCTACACTGTGCTGCCCTTTTTTATATTGCATTTTTAAATAAATGTTTGCTTATGAACCCAGACTTTTGGGTCACTCAGTGCAGCAGGAACAGTACACAATCAAAGGAAAGAATACACAGATCTACACATACACACATAAAGCATATACAAACAATAGGTATTAAGGAAAAATATGTACCTAATATGTTTAATGTGACAATTATATAGTATGACGTAAAATAGGCTATGCTCCAGTTTCTGACCTGCACATTAACTAAAGATGATCTGGTTCCTTATAGAACTGCTTACTTATACAGTAGAACTTTTTTTTCTCTCACCTTCAATTCCTGATTCCACCCACTCACCTAAGATTAGCTCGCTCCCAGTCTCCTACAGTACGTTACCTCCCAAAAGTGATTCATCCATTCTCTCTTTACAGTCAGTGCCAGAAGTATCCTCCACAGGAAGCTCAAAATACCAGCATACGCCTTGAATGTCGGGCTTAAAGCCTTGAAATAAAGAACATGAAAGGATCACACCAATAAACTAATGCATTCTAAAAATAGACCTCTTTCATCATAGAATATAGCCTTTAGTTTTCATTATAAAAGCTACAAAGCAAGATTAAATCAATACGCTGTATTTTTATGCAGTTTTGACAAGAAAAATTGTGGACTTCAGGTGAAAATTTGGGAGTACTGTACATCAGAAAGTTTTTGTTACTTGGTAACATTATAGCACCTTATCTATAATTGGTGAAACGTCCAGGTCAGTATAGATATTTTTATTAATAATATAATTATGCTTTTTAAAAAGTTATAGTGACAAATACAACTAGAAATGAGATTTTCCTCACGCTACTGTGGTAATTACAGTACATCCTTATTTGTGAAGGAGAATTTGAAAATCTTGGTTTGTGATTCATTTAGTACAATATGTTCTGATGCCTTTTTAGGGAAATGTTCACATAGGCACCTAATAAACAAGGTCTAATTGGATGTCAATATCTCTCCTTTTTAGGGTGATCAAGCGGCAGAGCAAAGCTTTTGAGGCTGCTTTTTTCTTTTTTCCCTGGAAGACCTTATCTAGAGAGCATGCACCACTCTCCACCACCAACTGCTGACAAGCCACAGGCCAGTGGTAATAAGAAAAGAAGATGGGAGAAGAACACTTGACCTTTTATGAGGTTATATAATACTAATCATCCAGAATCACACTGAAAGTTTGAGGATGTTATCTGCTCCACTATTTGGCCAGTCTGACAAGCCTTCAACCTTCTAATTATTTCATTATAAAATAATGTCATTTAACAGGGCACCATTTAAGAGATAAGCACTTTTCCATGCCAGGTACAGATGGGTTTATGAGCAAGCCATAGGCCAAACATTAGCGCTGTTCAAAACAGGGACACACACAAGAGCCATTTAATTTTGATGATAGTGAAATGTTGAATGACTGTGTCCTTTTTAAAACTGTTTGAGAGTCTGTTTGGATCCATCCATCCATCCATCCATGCATCTATCTATCTATCTATCTATCTATCTATCTATCTATCTATCTACCTACCTACCTACCTACCATCTACCTATTTATCAATCTTGCAACAGGCTTTAATGTTTTAAGGGTTGTAAGAAAGAACAGTTGCAAGATATAAACAAAAGATAGAAAAATAAATGCCCAGCAATCTAACAGCCCATCAGTAGAAGGATAATGTCCCTCTAAACACCTCCCAGTCATAAGCAGAACCAATCACTGTTGAGGACCAGAGGTGATGAAGCATGGTCTCACCACACTGAAATCCTTTAACCTGCATCACCTCCAGATGCTGATGTGAGTTGGAAAGGCACTGATTGGCAATCATAAAAAGCAACATTTGGCTGATCAGAAGAAGAATTCCTGTACTTCTGGATTACTTGAGTAAATAGCGTCCTCTTCTGTTAGTCCCAAAGGAACCTAACAAATAGACACTTTCTGTCAGGCTTTCCAGTCATTAATCATGATACAAAACCTTGAATGTAGTTATGATCTTTTTCCTGCTTTGCCAAGTGTTTGGCATGGCAGTACACAATCAAAAGAAAGAATACACAGATCTACACATCTGGAATCTGTGATTCCAGATACTGTGACACTACTAAGTATTACTTAGACTGATTATCATATGTTAATTAGCCCTACTTATGACTCTCTTTTGAACTTTGCATATTAGTACCTGTTTATTTGATCTACAGTACTGAGAAAAAGTCCTGACCCCTCACCTTCTCTTCCTGTCTGCCAGAAGGACATTTGAATGTTTTTTTGTTAGTTTGTTAAGCCACACAGTTACCTATGAGTCATGAATCAAGCATAAAAATGGTCTGATCATCTGCTGATAAATGGTCAGGAGAGTGATTAGTATGTGGGTGATGCTGAATGCTGGGTAGTTGGAATAGATGGGAGGGGAAATGAGGTTGCTGTTGAGGTTGTTACATTCCCAAAGGTTGTTAGCATTTTTTAAATTCTATCTTAAGTCATGTAACAGCAAAACATTTGTTCCCATTTCTTTCAGTCAATCCACATAATTTAATATGCCTCAAGACTTTTTCACAATGTTATCTGTACACATAGACACAGTATTGTCTTGTTCTTGTACTTATAGTGCATCACTCTAGCCTTATTCCATCTTGCTTTCTCGTTAAATTTTGTAAAGGTTTTACCCATGTGGGTGTTTCTGAGAATCCAGACCACAATCTTCTAGTCATTATTACACATTATACCATCATTAGGCTGAAGAGGTATAAATATAATGACCATGATGTAATTTTTGGTTGACTGGTACACAAGATTTTTTTTATTGTTTATGTATTTCACAGCACTCTTGTTTGGCACTGTAGCACATTGTGTAACACAGCAGTCTGAGATCCAGGATTTCCCAGTTTGATCCATAATATTTGTGTTGATTTCCTCCATGTTTAGACTGGTTTCCTTTCACTATCCAAAAAAAAAAAGCATAAAAGAAGGCAGGATGACTTCACTACTTTGCACTTATATGTGAATGACTGTCTGATGGATCTGTGGGTGGATTTCCCCCCTTGAACAAAGTGTTCCCAGGATAGACTCTGGATTCACCAGAAACCCTGAACAGAATAGCGCAATAACTGAAGATGAATTAATGAATAAATCAGTCTTAAATATGAGTCCTTATGCAGATCATATTCTCCTAATTATTTAAATCATGAGTCAGTGCCTTGTTCCAAAACAACTTTTCTGGAGAATATATGCAAGTTGATCCACAGGAGCCTTTGATGAGTCAGATTTTTTTGTTCTCAGAATTCTCAAACTTAATTCTCATTGTTCTCACTAATTAAATTATTGTTATTTTTAGTACGCATGGATTTTTCCTTTGATATAAAAACTGTAACTGATTCCAGACAATCGTCTGTGAAATTTCATAGCAATTTCTATCAGGTATTTATTATAGAAATTACTTCCGTGCCTGAATTTGTCTACCTGATAGTCATATAACTATATAGACCAACAGATTATCAGTCTATATGGTTAAGAGTTACATCAGTTGTAACATGGTGGCTCTGTGTTTAGCATAGTTTCCCCAAACCTCCAGGGTGGATCTGTGTGCATGGAGTTTGCATGTCCTCCCTGTCCTTGGTAAGTTTCCTCTGGGTACTCCAGTATAATTGTGTGTGTGAGAGTGTGTGTGCTTGTGCTCTGTGATGGGTCGGTACCCCCATCCAAGGTGACCCCAGCCTTGTGCCCTGACTCCGCATGACCCGACACAGAATAAATGTATCCAATGTATTGGATATTATCAACCTGAATCTACTAAGACAATGCTGCAAATTATTATATTATTATAGTAGGTCACATGTAGTGTAGAGCATATACTTGTTCAATATGTACAGTAGGAAACGTAATATGCAGCATATCAGACACAGCATAGTTTGGCCATTTTAGTTTTATCATACTTCCTTGAACAGGGGAAATCAATCTGTCTTTACCTTGTTAGACTCTTCTGCCATCTTGTGGTAATGATGCACAAATGTGTCTTGGCAGACAACTTAGGAGGTCAAACACTGGCAGCAGTAATATCCTTGCCAAGGGGATTTTAGACTAGTTGTATTCTTAGCCTTTGATCTAGTGAACTAGAATGAGGATGTGTTTTCGAGACTAAAAAGCACTTCTTTGGATAAGAGCTTCAAACAAAAACCCTAAATATAATGTGTAATACTATGTTGAGTGCCTGGTCTAGTGGAGGTTGAATGGAATCTGTGCCAGGTTTACTAGCAGGTGCAGTACTGACCATTGTGGCCAGGCTGGTTTTAGTTGCAGTTTGAGCGGCAAGAGTGACGGCCGTGCCAGGTTTACTCTCAGACTGAGTGCCATCTGTACCACATGCATAAGGAGGTCAAGTGGCAGGAGTGATGGCTGTCCAGATGTAGGGATGGTCAAGTGGCAGTTATTGTCTACAATAAATACTGACTTAACCCCTTGTTAGGAATTGCTTAGACAACTGATTTTTTTAGTTGTACAGTATTCTGTCACCCATTTATTGTACATCTGCCCAGTTACACAAGCACACTCTGTGACTGTGTGCAAGTAGACTCACTCTCGAAGCTCTGTTCACTGCCTGCCCCAAATACAGTACACAAGGATCTGCACTTTTTCCTGGGAACTGTAAAGTCATGTTGGTCAGCAGGGTGTTAGGTTAATGAAGAGTGCCCTTATTGTTAAGTTTTATTGGTATTATATTATATTATATTATATTATATTATATTATATTATATTATATTATATTATATTATATTATATTATTGTTAAGAATTATTGCTAATGTATTTGCTGCACCTCTATAGTTTACTTTACTGACTGGTGTTCAGTGTGTTCACACACACGCACAGATGATGTGTCTGAAAATCTGTGTTTATTATCAGCAAAAAGACCATATTTAAGCTTTTGGCCAGGTTCCCTGTGACATCCCATACATCAAAAGAACCAATCATTAACATGTAGCGACAGGCGATAGGAAATACATTAACATTTTCCGGACACAAGCTGTTTGTATTTGTCCTAACTGTAGGAAGTGTTACAGTACCATATAGGCACACAGGAATGCCCCCACACACACATTTACATTTAGGCATTTGGCAGATGCTCTTATCCAGAGCGACGTACATTTTTATCTCATTATACATCTGAGCAGTTGAGGGTTAAGGGCCTTGCTCAAGGGCCCAACGGTGGCAACTTAGTGGTCGTGGGGTTTGAACCTGGTACCTTCCTAACCATAGTCCACTGAGCTACCACACACACACACACACACACACACACACACATTCATTCAAGTTTAAATCAGGACATATTTCTTTATTTCCTTTTACTAGGCCAAAATGTTACACAGTGCTATCGTCTAAAACAGTCCTCTACAGCTCATTAGAGATCTCTAGTGGATACATGACACTTCGAGAAAGGAACCGTTTTACGTTTCATCTTCGTCCAGCCATTGCTACTTTATTATAAACATGATGTTCTTTTATTTTCATTTATATACCTCCGTTTAACTTGTAACTAATCTGAAACCAGCAACCACAGAGAAAGATTATGAGCAGGGTCATTTCTTGGCATTGCAGCAGCAGCATCAGGATCAGAGCAAATTTCATGCCATGGTTTTATCAGTCGATCCAAAGCCAGGGTGGTATAAGTGAAAGCCCAGCCAAAAGAAAATACATTCTCTCTCTCTCTCTCTCTCTCTCTCTCTTTCTTGACTGATCTGAAACATCTTGTTTCACAGAAGCACAGATGTGCTTGAGGGTTCCATCAAGGTCAACTGGATGGAACATTTGGAGTCATGCAGCTACTGTTTGAGGTGGATGGTATTCAAACAAAAAGCTAAATAACTGATGTTCCTCTTTAAAACAGACTGAACTTAAACAGATTTCTAGCACCATGTCATCAACAACAGATTCCCAAAGATTCAGGCAGAGATATTGGTTTCCAACAAGCTGCATTAAATGCTGATGATTTCCCCAGATTTTAGTGTTGTGCACAGGACAACGCTAATAGTGAGCATAGTGAGCATAGTGAGAATCTTCTTCATGTTACAAGTCCTGCAACTAAAATATACAATCACAAATGTGTTATGTAGGGCTGCACAATTATTTTAAAACATATTGCTTGTGCAATTTAAACTGTGATATTTAACTATTAAATGTATGACTTTATATTCAAACATATTTATTTAGGCTAAAATTTAATAATTGAACAAATGATCTCATTAAGAGGATGTTTGCCAATATTTATTTGTCAATTAAATTTTATTTTTTGTAAAAAATTATTGTTAATACACTTTACATGCATTCCTGACTGTGCATATATTACCTATACCTGCATTCTTTTGTGTATAAGATTCACATTTAAGGACGTAAAGATTCACATGCGTACCTCTAAATCCAAGCTTTGGTCCGGATTGGGACCCCATGGCAAGTTAATCCAGACTCAGCCCGCCTCAAATTAGGAATACAGTACAATAATTCAATTTAATAAAGTACGGTATATAAACCCATCCAAAATCAGCGAGTTAGCTAACAGACTTTCAAGTTCTATCTGTGGGCACGGAAAAGCTAGACTTCAGCGTCTTCTGTCAGTGAACATTACATCCCACATCCCCTATGTGGTAAGGATGTCACGATCCAAATGTGCAAAGAAAAGGTCAGTTTCTCTGTCTAGGGACTTCACTTTTTTTTGCCAAGGTTTAGGCAGCTAATTGAATGAAGACAGGGCCATTTCTCAGACTAGGCTGCTGTGCATTTTGACTGTCTTAGGGGCCATTTACAGTACACTTTTTTGCATCTGTACTGTGCTCAATTGTGTTAGAGAGAGTCACCAACGCAACGCTCATGCATTTTCCATGCGCATCCACGCCACTGTGAGATAAAACATCATAACTTTACTGAATGCTGCAAGTCAATTGACAATAATCAACCAATCAGCTTTAGTCTTTCACTCTGTCTTCCTGGATCAGCTGGTGAAATTCTCTATGTTTTCCTCATTCTTGAAGGATCAGAGGCACCCACGTCTTTTTTTCCTCCCTCTTGTCAACAAATAAATTTAATGCTAGAGTTTAATACTAGGGATTTTTGGAGCTGGATTTCCATTTAAATCTTGCAAAATCCTCATCGTCATGTGCACTGCTCTCACAGAGTGCATCTCTTTGGTTGCAACTGCAGATGCCACTCCACTTGGGAAAGATGGAGAAAGTAATCTTTCAACTCATTTTTAGACGTGATGTGAATGGCCCTGGAAAGAATCCCAGAGCTCCTAAATATGAAAAGCACACAGGGGACATAGCTGAGGAAGAAGAGCTCCTCCACGAGATCAAGCACCTCATCCACGTCTTGCAGTGTCCACTGGCACTGCTGCCAAGTTGAGTTTCCTGCATGACTTGATGGATTTCCTAACAGCTCTTTCTTCCAGCTGTGGGCAAAGAATAGTAGTTGTATCCTCATTAGTCATGTCCCTAATATTTGTACACCATAATTAAACAAAATCATTTTACAGTACTGTTTGTCATATTCTCTATGTTGATGAAAGTCTTCATGATTTTGATTCTTTCACCTGTGTGGTTGCAAGCTGCTGTTTTTGGAAGAGGAACATCTAGTCATAGATCATGGGCAGCTGTTGTCTCTGGTACAGGACACACTTTCGAAACTCACAGATGATTCTCCATCTCATGTCACGTCCCACTGGAAATACCACATCCACGCGGCCCTCCGCCCAGGCTCTCCTCACGATCTCCTCATCATCATTCTCGCACATGGACTAAGACACTTGGCTATCGGCAGACTCATGCTGGCCAGTCATGTGAAAACGTCAGAAATAAATGTCATCAATATATAATTTAAAATAGGAAAACTACACTTTATCACACTCCATTATTGTATTCCTAATTTAAACTGGGCTGGGTCTGGATTGACTTGCCGGACGGTACAGTCCGGAGTCTGGATTTTGAGAAACCTGCTTTGTAGTCTAATCACAGTCACAGTTAGAGTGAACTTTCTAGATTAATAAATAAATTGTCGGTTAAGACACATTTAACGTGATTGTAAGCATTTGTCCTGATATCAACACTGTTGTTGTTTGCGGCAACAATTTGGGATGGAATCCCTGAAGTTGGTACGGCAATATGAAAGGACTATTGTTGTTGCTTTACCGAGAACTCTAGATGTGATGATGGTCCAGTAAAATCTCAGTAGGAGTGATTGCAGGGTAAAACTCAGCAGGAATGCTCAATATATTAATGACCAATATAAACTATTTGTAGTTTAGATGTCCTTTCATTTGCAAACAGGTGTAAATGTGTTAACACTTTCAGCTAGGACATCTACCATCTACACTTTGCAGTTATATAAGTGGGTAAAAAAAAAAAGTTTATCATTTTATTTAGTACTCAATGACTCTTTTTAGGGCTGTGCTGACTGACTGATCAACAACTGATGAGTTTTAATTTTTCTTGGACAATTCTAGACATCAGCATAGAGTGAGAAATGAATACTATATATCTCCAATGCATCTTAAAAAGTTAGAATATTATGAAACAAATATGTAATTTAAAAAGTGAACATGTATAAATTCAACATTGAGAAGTGCTGGGAATTCTTTGTGGAATCTTGAAAGGAAGTGAGCTGGGTAATTATCTGTCTAATTATTTTAGTGTTCTTGAACTATAACACAAGAAACTGTCAAAAAATATATTTAGTTTGTGTCATTTAACCACTTATTGTAAGGGTTAACCACTAGAGGCCGCTGTTTTGTTGTTTGTAGTTTTTTGTTTGACTCAGTTTCCCAGAAGGCACCTCGGTCAGGTGGTGCGAGTGCGCACCTGATCCGAGGTAGCCCATTAAACCATC
>JAQMYJ010000039.1:26865760-26878040 GCA_030014305.1 Clarias laeviceps
TGTCCTTCAGCCTGTGTTTCGCCACAGGGCGTGTGAGAAGTGTCCCAGGTATTAGAGCCTGTCTGTGTCCTGCCAGAGAGCCCATGTTTAATCCTAAGTTAAGTATTGTTTGTTTGTTCCTTTGTTTTTGTATCCTTATTATTTCTGTGACAACCCTCATTAAAAGACTATATTGATTACATGCACCTCTGCCTTTATGCCTGCTCTATCCGCCCCCGGCGATCACCATCAGCCATTACACCCAGAACGTGACACTTATTGCACTCACTGAAGTTATCAGAGCAGCATGTGGGATATGACAAGGTTACACCCAGGAAAAGTGTCAGTCTATACAATTAGAGAAAATATATCTAAAGAGACTTATCATTTTTGGTTTGTTTGGTTATCTATAAAAATAAAGTCTGTCTGTACATTGGTCAGAACTTGCTCTTTTAATGATTTCTTAATGTTTCATACATTGGAGGACCCGAAACCAGTCTCAGAAAAATTTGTCTGTATGTCAGTCCACCCAGATTTTGAACAGAATTTAATCAAACTTTGGCACTTGTTAGGTATTTCATGTTAAACCTACACTATAAATGAACTCCATGTTGAGTAGAAGTGACGTTATGTGCCAAATCACATAACATCTAGGATAAATATATAGCACTTTTTCCCTTGAGGTGCAACAGAGCCAAACAACATGATAGTTTACGGTGTTTAGATATGTGGAAGACACAGAAAAGACCATAATGCACCTACAAGCCACTACAATCCTGTGAATTTTAACATGCTGGAGTCGTTTTAACACAACTTTAAATTTTACTTCTTTTCATCTGATTCACTCTCCAATTACCAAACAGAGGAGATACTAAACCTTAAGATATTCATCCTTACAAAATTTTATTTATTTGAATTAATATTAATAGCATAAGTACCCATCGCTGAGAAAAGAGTTTGTAGAAGTAGTCAAAAGGTTGAAGCTAAAAATAAACTGATCAGTGATATTATTTCAGGTTGAAGCATATGCACTGTACAGTACATGTCTGCCTGTCTTTCTGTACAGCAGAACTCCTTCCCTAACTTATTGATAAAAAGAAATACATTTATGGTGCAGATTTAACTTTAGGCAAATACAGAAGGACTGGAAAAGTTTCTGTCCAGACAGTTTTGTATTACTCGTTTATCAAGTTAAAATTTGTTAACTTTTGCTCCTCTTGCAAAACACTCGCAGATCAAGTTACTCGCAATCTAAGGTTTTACTGTACAGACAAAACCTTTATTTTATTTATATAGATAGATACGGTAGACCTGTATCAATGGCGGCTGGTCAATAGAGGGCGCTCTGGCACCTTTTATTTTAAGACTCGCGAGTAAGAATCTGAAATAAACAGATAAACAAACAATAAGAGATTTTGACTGTATATTTTGTCTCTAGTTGTTTGAGCTTTTAAGATTAGTTTTTTTTTTAAATACTTCTATTTAGTCAATGCAGTACATCCCCACCTACCACAATTCCCACCTGCCACTGCTGTACATACAATACTAAGATAAGGTTTACTATTTATATATCACTAGAAATATAAATGTGAATATAATCTACAATAAAATATAAAAACATTATAAAATATGTGGGCGGCACAGTAATATAGTGGGTAGCACTGTCACCTTGCACCTCCATTCCTGGTCAGGTTCGATTCCTGTCTGTGTGCATGGAGTTTGCATGTTCTCGCCATGCTTGGTGGGTTTTCCTCCGGGTACTCTGGTTTCCTCCCACAGTCCAAAGACCTGCAGATTGTGCTAATTGGTGTTCCCTAATTGCCCCTAGTGTGAGTGTGTGTATGTCTGTGTGCCCTGCGATGGATTGGCACCCTGTCCAGGGTAAACCTTGTTCCCTAAGTCTCCTGGGGCAGGCTCCAGGCCCCCTGACCCTGTATACAGGATAAAGCTGTGTAGAAGATGAGTAAGTGAGAGAATAAAATGTTTTATCAAATTCTAATTGAATTTTTATTTTTCACATACACGGTCATACACAGTACGATATGTAGTGAAATGCTTAAACGACCGCCTGTGACCTAAAATATATATATATATATATATATATATATAATTTTTTTTTTTACTTTTTTTTAGGTCATTTTATATATATATATATATATATATATATTCCATATATATATATATATATATATATTCCGTATATATAAAATAAGAAATAAAATATAGGAAAAAAATGTATGTTAATGAAATATGAAGATAATATGAAGACACGCATGCGCTTTGACACTCTGAGAAGCGACGTCAGGTAGCCATGGTGATGGCAGTTATGCGTCATGTTTATTTTTCAATCGCGCGCTGACGCTCTGACGCTGTCGTCTGTAAAGCCGAGTTTACTCTGGGAACGTTACTGCTGAGTTTTTTGCTCTGCGATAACTACAACCGAGATTTTCTCTGCGATTATTTGACTCTTCTACTGCTATTTTACTGCACCATCTCTGGATCTAGAGCACTTCTGCATCGCTTGTAATCAATCAGCGAGATTAATCTGATTCCTGCAGAAAGATCCAGCATCTCTGCTGCACCGGGATCTACATCGGGACCCAGCCGAGATGAGCTCCAGGAGGAGTGGAGACGCCCCGCGACTCCGGCAGGAGGAGGAACCTCAGAGCAGAGGGCAGTTCATCACCACCGGTGAGTTAATTACTTATTTTATCTCTCTATAGCACAGACAGTGTTAAAGCAGGAAACTAATCAGTCAAATGAAAAGTAGGGGGGAAACAGTGGGCAGAAATAAAGCATTCGGCTAACGGTTTAAAGTTAATGATCCTGGCTTGTGAGCACTTTACAGTATTTTAGTGAAAAAAAGCTAGGTTTCTAAAGTTGATTAAATTCAGATAGAAGCATCATTCAGAAACATTAGCTAAGCTAACTAGCCTGCAACATAAGCACACGGTTGTGTTTAAGTACTGTAACTACTGATTGTTATTGTTGTTGTTTTTTAAATAATGTCACCTCTGGCTGCAAAACAGCAAACACACTCCAGAAAACAGTGTTAGAATCAGTACAAATGCTTACAGTCACATTAAATGTGTCTTAACCTATTATTTATTTATTAATTAACAAGGTTTAGCTGTGACTGTAAACCTAATAGGAAAGAAATTATTGTTGATGTGATCAGACTTTAAAAGATACTAGTCTTACAAAAGGCAAAAAGCGTTAAAACAGCCATTAATGCTGTTACATTATAGTGATGTTGGTGTTAAGATAGTTGTATATAATCATTAAAAACAGTGTTAAAATAGTAACAAATCCTACTTTCTGTCTTCTGCTGTTGTCTGGTTTAAAATGTTTAGAAATCTAATAATGAGTCCAATAATAACATGGTTTGATGATATCATGATATTAAATAAGGTTAGAAAGCCTTAAGCTGGTGGTGATGTATTGCTATGTATATCTATCAAAAAGAGTAAAACCATTTACCATCTGTAATTTTTCCTGTTTTTAAGGCCAAAAATTCCTAAAAATTTGTTTTAATGTCTATATTTGTTACTGTTATTAATTTAAAGAGAGAAAAGGAAAGGTGACTAATTAAAACACACACACACACACACACACACACATAATTAATGTGACAGTGTGCAGAGTTAGCTTACCCAAAATTAAAAATATTTTTTAAATATGGGTCAGCAGTGTCATTGTTAATTATCCCGTAAAGTTAGGGGTAGTGTGATTGTGGGCGAGTCCAGGGGGAGGGGATTACAGTATTTTTTGGGAGGCAGAAACTGGAGCAAGAAATCAATCGGTTTAAAAGCGAACAGTAATAAATCAAGTTCTGATATGTGACTACAGTAATAGCCCTGAGGATGTACTGTATATGCATCTTTCAATATCTAGTGTAAATGTTGTATAATGAATGATTTCTTTTTACAAATCTCACTGTCTCTTCATCTCCCTTTACACAGGAACATGGATGGAGGAAGTTCTGCCTGGCGTGCCACCTGATGGTGATCACCACTACGACACCGTGGAGATTGTGGTGTATGACGATGAACACATTCATGGCCAGGTAAGTAGATCTGACATCTACGAAGAGGACATCGATGAAGAGGACATCAACGAAGACATGCCGCCCAGGAGAACACCGTGGTTGGGAGAAGAAGATGAGGATGACGAGGTTTATGACCTCATTAATTTGGAGAGGATCTCCTCCTCTTTGGGGAGCTTGCTCCCTAGATTAGTGCACCATCACAACATCATTGTGCATTGCAACAATGATGTTTTCTGGGAGAGAAGGAGGGAACAAGTGACAGATGAAGAGGACAACTATGAAGATGCCCCTCCCAGTCAAAGGCAGCGTTTGGAGGAAGAGGAGCTGAACGATTTGGAGAGATCATTTTCGGGTCAACATCATCAACTCCAGTCTCAACTCCAGTCAACATCATCCTCTACCTTGGACAATGAGCTGATCAGTGACAGTGAAGATTTTGATGATGTTGAGCAGGATGACAACGACTATGAGGAGTTGGATCGCCGTGATTCAGAGAGGAACTCATCCTCCTCAAGAAGCATGTCCCCTAATTTTGAGCACATACCCTTTAGTAATGTTTCCCGATACGGTCTTGCCTTTGGGTGGATAAGAGGGCATTACATGCGTTCTGAGGAATGAGCTCAGTTGCCTGGAAACCTGCCATGTCTGAATGGTGTCCCAACTTTCCATTTACAGATCTACTACACCAACCGCACCAGTCTTCAGACTTCAGCAACAATTAGATGTTACTTCTGGACCCGTTTCCATTAACATCCTTTTTTCTAGCACTTACTAATTGCTAATGCTAATTACAGTAAGCACCAGAATTAGTATTTTTAACAATATCTATAGTAAGTATTTCAACTGGAATATTTCTTTAAACATATATCAGTGGTAAGTAAAAAAAAAAAAAAAAGTGGTAAGTATTTAATTCCCATGTTTCTAAGGACAGTAAAAAATAAAAAATGTGATATTTTATTCCTTTGCTTCTAGTGATAACGTTTAAAAAAAGGATTTAATTCTAATGTTTTTCAGCTTCAGGCTCTTAAAAAAAGGTGTTTTATTCTTTTGTTTCTAGGGATATTCTTCGAAAAAGAATTTAAATATTTCTTGCGTTTCTGGGGGTAGTTGTAAAATAATGTGAAAGTATTATTTCCATGTTTCTGTCTTTTAAAAAAATCTGATATTTCATTTCTTTGTTTCTAGGAATAATCTTTGAAAAAAATAACAAAAAAGGATTTTATTCCAATGTTTCAGCACACAGTGTTCTTAAAAAAAATTTTCCTTTGTTTCGAGAGATAGTATTTTTTGTGTGCATGTGTGTGTAAGTTTGTGTTTTGGCAGGGAGACTATTTCTAGAGAGGAGTCAGGCAGCTCAACAGACAAAGGACAAATCACCCTGGTATGGTGCCGTGGACAGAATAGTAGGACAGAAACCATCGAGCTGAATGTGGTCGAGTGAGAACCCGTTTGTGCCACGACACCATCTACAGTACCACACTTCCATCGTCCGAGCCAGACAGCATGGAGCCTAGTCCACCAGAGAACCTGCAAGCGAAAAGTAAGTTAACATTAAGTACTAACATTACGTTACCAATACTCCCATATTATCATGTCATCTTCTGCTAATCGTCCGTGGATCTTGTGGTGACATTTTAAATGCATATAATATGGTATAGAGGATGATCCTTTGATGTTAGCTTACAAAAAAGGTAGCTTTAAATGCTCTTCATGTCTGCTTGCTTAACATCTGTTTTCAGATTTTCTCCAGCCAATTTTAGAAATAAATCACTAGCGTTCCCTGTTCATCCTGCAGTTGTGTTCTTACATATGTCACTGCATAATCTGCATGTTTGAAACACAAAAGAGTAGAATGCATATAACATATTAGAGACGATGATTTTTCACATTTGCTTACATCAAAAGTAGCTTTAAATGCTCCTCATGTCTGCTTGCTTTAAGGCGGCAGATAATTTGCCACTTCGAAACAGTAGATTGCGATGAACTCAAGTGTTGTGCTTATGTGGCTATTGGAGTTACAGGTACTCGTGCATTATTTTATGAATAACCTTTCTGCTTAATACATGTCCATGGCACTTAAGATACTAATGATCCACATAAGCTCCACACACAATTTTAGTTTACCTGTTATTGCTTGTTTAAAGAATTCAAACATTAAACAATACTATTATGGTTGTAACCTTCAGTTATTTTCTGACCTCAGACCGTGGCACAAGACCAGCAAACAACAGAAGAAAGAGGAACGCAAAAACAGATGTGAACAGCTTTATGGACTTGCAGAAGAATCAGTTTACTGAGTTCATGTGAGCAGAGCAGGCAAGAGCAGGAGAGTCTTGATGTGTGGATGAGCTCATCTGGAAATGGAGGAACATCAAGAGTCCAATCAGATGTTGGCGCAGATGATGGACAGTTCTTTTAATTTCATGGTGCCATCGCCGCCTTTTCCACATCACACACCCTCGCGCCTACAACTCCTTCTCGCTACTACCAGGGGTCTCCACTGAACTACACTTCTCATGAAATACCCAAAATCTTTAGACAACCTCCCAGTGCTGGAGCCTCGCTCCTCTCTGCTCACTGTGTGCCCCCTGCACAGGAACCAAATCCATCCCCATCCTATCACAACCTCTGGAAAACATTCTTGCTTCTGTTAAGATTACCTCCATGTAACTTAATTCATGTTTACATTTAAAATTCTATTGCATATACTTTTTACTTCTTATATTCTATTTTTGTAAATATTTATTGTTAAAAAGAACAATATTGTTTTTCTATTCAATTGGTTCAATTGCTTTTCTATTTTTTTTTTCTATTGTATGCATGCAGGCATCCCAAGTCACATGGAAGATCCAGGAGCCACCTGTATGATGGAGGCTCCTGAATCTTCTGGGAGACATGGGTTATCTGTGTATAGTGATTTCTACTGTAATACTGTATGTTGTATATTTGTTAATAGTTACATTTTTATTGTATTTGGAAGCTACTTTTCTATTAAACCTCTTGCACAAGGATATTTTGCTTAAATAATTTTGCTTAAATAATAAGACTTTTTGCACTCTAACCAGAATGTTGTCTCTGTTCTAAATCACTCAAATCCTCACAAGAATTTTACAGTATAGATTTACTGTCAAAAAATAAAAATAAAAAATAGACACTTTGTACACAAAACCTTTTAAACACAAACCCTAGTTTAATGCATGGTGTGGTTTCAAATGAAACAGTTCCTGCACCTCAGCTAAGTTTAAAAAGTTACACTTCAGACGACATGGGAAAAAAAGGACCACAAGGCATCTCTTGTGGTGATGGCAGTTGTGTTCGCATGAAGGGGATTCGTGAAATCTGCAGCAGGCTGTGATTTGATTTTCTCCAGGTGACAATCATATCTCTTCATCGAACACCGCCATCTTCCCTAGAGAATTGCCTTCTCCAAAGTTATCCATGCCTTGCTGAATCTGCAGTTTAAGTTGATCTGTGCAGCTGTTGCACCATTTTCAGGGTATGTAACCTCACCTAACATTACCACTGGTACATCAACCTCCATAATCCACTCTGTGAGATGTGGATCCAGTGCAACACCCTGACCCCTGAGGAAAACACTGAACCTCTCAAACACTCTGGCATCATGAATTCTGCCTGGCCAGCCTACATTTATGTCCCGGAACCTGAATCCGTGGTCCACACCTTGAAGAATAACAGAGTAGAGGCCTTACGGTTGAAGTAGTCTGCAGGAGTATCTGGTGGAGCTAAAATGCCAATGTGAGTCCCATTAATATAGACACATATAGACACACTTTGCTTGACTGGCACTGGACTTCTGAGCCGGGTGACATCACTTATCAGATCATTTAGTATCATGAGCCTTTGATTGGACTATTACTACAGTGATTAATATGTTTCAGCTGCAACACTTGTTTTAGCCCTAACTCATGCAGCAAGCAGCTTCTCGTTTCTTAAACAACTGTAAAGTTTTAAAGTTGCGTAGTTGAATAAATAAGTTGTCTGTCCGCTGTGCTTATATTGTATAACATAATCTGGAGCCTCTTATGTGATGAAAACACTTCCTCAAGACGAATACCAATCAAGGACATGTGGATTGACAAGATGTCTTTATCACAGTGGTTCTCAACCCTGGTCCTGAAGGACCACAGTCTTGCATATTTTAGTGTTTTCCCTGACCTAACACATCCAGTTTAATTCAGGAAAGGCTGGTAATTAGATGATTATTTAAATCAGGTGTGCTGATGGGTGAGAAAATACTAAAATGTGCTGAACAAGGGGTCCTCTGGGACCAGGGTTGAGAACCAGTGCTTTTTTATATTAATGAGAAATGGACTGGCATCACATCCAGCACATTTCTGACAGACCCGCCTCACACACAGTGTTTCTGCAATTGACTCTGGATTGATTCAAACCCTTTGCAGGATAAAGCAGTAACTGAAGATGAATGTATGAGCAGATCAGTGTTATGCCTTATTATTATTTATACATCAGTGTCAGACCTGTAGCAGGCATCAAATGTCAAATGAGCTTTATTTAGATTTTGTGCATAAAATGGTATAATTTCTTAGTTTAAATATTTATGTTCTCTATGTTCTATTGTGAATAAAATAATATTGGCTCATGTGATTTGAATGTCTTAGTTTTCATTTTATTCAAATTTTTAAATGTCCCAACTTTTCCAGAATTCAGGTTGTAAATAGAATGGAATGGGGAGGTTTTATTCACCTTCGGTAAACCATCAAGGTTTCTAAATAAAAATTTTCTCTGCAGCTTCCACATCATAGCCTTGGGAAAAGTCAGTGATGTTCAAGTTTCTTTATTCGGCACACACTTAAGGTGAATCAAGGCTGTCAGGGAATTAGCAAAGTTAGTGCCAGTTAGGCTCAAACAGACAATTTTAAGTTGTATGACCTTCAGGCTTAGAATAAAAATAACTTGATATATTGCTTTCCATAAATGTTTTTTTTGTTGTTGTTGGGGGGATTAGCATCAACCCGAGGAGCAAACATGCCATCTTTGGATGCGAGGGCGAACATGGTTCCATGGTTCAGCATATATGTATTAGTTATAGAGTAACTATTAATAAATTCATTGTTCATTAGCTGATTATACATTAGATTTGTAATTTATGAAAACCTGATTTTTATTTTTGTTCTGTTATTAATAATAATAATAATAATAATAATAATTAAATTGGAAATTGTATCCTTTAATGGAGCTACTGTATAGTGCTTTCCAGTATTTTAAACATTTTGTTTTAAAGAATTTTGGTTAGACTGGAACCTATGATTTTACAAATTATGTAAATGGAATGTTGAATCATGCCCTTTAACCCCTATTTAATAACTAATAACCTTAACTAATTGAAAAGTTTATCCTGTTTATACAAGTTTAAAAAATGTAGCCAAACAATCTTTGTGTATAAGCCATTTTGTATATCGTACTTTGCAAGCAGCTCTTACAACAAGTTAAGTTGATTATTCATAGAGTAAAACAGACTCGTTGCAGTTAGATTAAAACATCAACACGAACAACAGCAGAAGTTCAGTAGTCCAGAATAAACTCTTTCTGTGTCATGCAGAAATCAGGATTCAGGCTCTCAATGGTGCAGTCTGAGGTGTCCATGGTGCACAGACTGCACTCACAGCTTAGTGCCACAGGATATGTGACATGAGGATCCACACCAGGGCGACAGTCTGGCAGGCGAATGGTTTCATAGCGGACGTCTCTGTAGGTGCACACATGCTGATAGATGGAAGAGAACGGGCTCTTGTACACAGGTTCCTGTAGAAAACATATATTTGTCATATAACTGTCATAAAGATTTGCAACTTTAAAAAAAAAATGTAAACAAACTTGTAAATAATGATTGGGAAACCATTTTTTTAGTATTGTTCATGCAGTTATTTGAGAAAAATTAAAAACTAAAAGAATAAAGAATATATTCACCTTGGTGAAGCAGTGTCCGCTGCAGATGCTGGTTTGAAACGCCAGGCATTTCGGGCAGCCGTCTTTCTCCACAGAGACGGTCTCATTAACAGGTTCACAGTGTGTCAGAAGGTAGCTTTGAGCAGGTGAGAAGAAGTTCATAAAGAAAAATAGGAGAAGATATGAGGAAGCTGGCATTCTGTAATAAAACACATTAAAAAATACAACACTTATTAGTTGCGCTAACCAAGAATACTTGAACTAATCAAGCAGTTAGTCAGCAAGTATGGATTATTTTGAGTTCAGACCACTTTTGGATACAATAGTTATACATGTAATTAAATCATACACTATCATATTACTGATCTTACTTTAGAGCTTTCACTGTGATCGCTCAGCAGGCTTCTATCTGTTCCAGCAAGTGTTTAACACGTTTATATAGTGTGCAGAAATGAAACCTGGCCTTATCACATAAATCTCAAAGAAATTATAGCTAAGTGCTCTAACATAATCTCGTTGACTTTTTCAAGGGTACACAATGACACTAGAAACCTGCAGTTCATCTTGTCCTCTGCTACAGCCAAAAGGATTAATTGGCTTCCTATTTGGACATTTTTCTTTCATTTGTGACTGTGTTCAGTTAATAGCTAAGTAACCTTGAGCCTTTTTTCTGATCCCAGTAACTACAACGCTATAATAGTAAGATCCTTGTACTCTGTTCTCCAAAATAAAGATACCAAACTCTGCGTTTTCCAGTTGCTACAGTGACGCCATCAGGGTTACTGTACATTTTTGTACCTTTAGTTTTCCTCTTTAACCTGGCAACATGAATATAGTTTATAGAAATTGACCTTATTTCAACTATAAGGTCAAAAGTTTATGGACACCTGCCCAACACTTCCATTTGTTTTTTGTTTTTTTTATTCCATTCTAGATTTAGTTCCTAGTTTTCTGGGAAGATTTTCCAGATTTTGGAACAAGGCTGTATGCATTCAGACTCTGATGTTGAAAGAGAATCCTGGGGAATAGTCAGAGTTCAACTTTATGTAAAATGTATTCATGGGGTTTAGGTCAGGTCTCTATGCAGTCCACTCCATAGCTGATAAACCATGACTTCATGGAGCTTTTTTTGTGCACGGGGGGATTGTCATACTGAATAAAGTATGTTTTGAGTCACTGACATAGTGGACATGTGTGCATAGTTTTTGCCACATCATCACACTTACTCATCTTTTATACCACTTTATCCTGTATTCAGGCTCGGGGGCCCTGGAGCCTATCCCAGGAGGCTTAGGGCACGAGGCAGGGTACACCCTGGAGAGGGTGCCAGTCCATCACAGGGCACACACACATATACACACTCACACACCCATTCACACACTACGGGCAATTTGGGGATGCCAATTAGCCTAACCTGCATATCTTTGGACTGTGGGAGGAAACCGGAGTACCCAGAGGAAACCCACCAGGCACAGGGAGAACATGCAAACTCCATGCAGACAGAGATGGGAATCGAGCCTGGCCGGGAATCGAACCCAGACCCTGGAGGTGTTTTTGCCACATTTTGGATAAATGTAATAATCAACAGACTTTTATCATTAACTTAAAAAAATAGTTAAGAAGAAGACTGAGTTGAGATTTCTAAAAATATACTTTATTATTTACCAAATAATCACGATGCAATCAAAATGTATTTACTCTAATCAGATTTGCTTGTACTGTACATTGTTTAAATTCAGGAAATTTAATTTAAAAGTTCTGGAGCTTGACCAACATGCACTTCTGACAGCCTAAAGTCTATCTAATAACGTTAATATGAAGTTAAATGGAAAATCTCATTATTTATTTGTTTGCTTGTTCATAAATGAGAAAGTCCCAAAAATGTTAATGATTATTATGCACTTTTATATTATATTATATGATATTACATGATATTATATGATATTAAATTATATTATCATAGTCCCTGAGGTTACCAGCTGAGTGACTAGGAAAAGTCACGTTACATTTTGAACCTTGCCTTTCTGAAAGTGTAAAATAATTATATTATTGTTTGAATTAGTAGTAATTGAAGTAATTAGTAATTTTTTTTTAATTACAGCCCAGTTGCCTTATTTATTTATTTATTTAAATCTAAGACAACCAAAGAGACACCTGGGGTCCGTTCTTCGTACGTCGCTAACTCAGTTAGCTGGATTTGATTGTTGTGGATTGGTCCTGATCTTGGATTGTTTCGTTCTTCGATGCACTTCTCGCATTTGCTGTCATAGCAACATATCCGTAAGCTTGAACCTGCTCGGGAGCAGGTTTATTTCATGTAAACAG
>JAQMYJ010000039.1:26892067-26903281 GCA_030014305.1 Clarias laeviceps
TATTTTATTGGATGTTTGCTGTAAGGTGTCCTTGGGTGTTCAGAAAGGCGCCTTTAAATAAAATGCATTATTATTATCAAAACACATTCAGTTCAAAATCATTGTCCCTGTAGGCAGAATCCTGCATTAGTAAAACCATTTTGTGCACACACACTATCATTATGGTTAAGTGTTGCCGTGATCATCTAAAGGCTGCGATAGACCTACAGTACCTGACTGCATGAAATTTTGGACATGCTCCACCACCAGCTCGCATGAAAGCCCGATGGCGTGTTTAAAGTTAGCAGCTGCGATGTCCCAGTATGAATAATCTCCATGACTTCGCTGGAGCCACAGAGACATGACAGGAAGGAGGAGCTGGACGACTGAGAAAATGGCAAAGCCCGGGCCTGCAAGACAAGACAAGTGGATGATCTGTCAGCAACCCAGGTACTGATCTAGTTGACCCTGTAAGCTGTTGTTTCTTGTGCATTTGATAGTTTACCTGGTGTTTTAGTGACTTCTCGGAGCAACTCGAACAACAGTTCAAGTGTGGGAGGCTGGTGCTGTCGGGGGCAATTAGACACTGCTGCAGTGAGCTGCTCTAACAGCAAAATCCACACCTGGATTAAACCTGCGTAAAACACATTTCGTATCAGTTTGTTAGTTGTTGTTTTTTTTTTTTGCACTGTATATATGTTGTGTTGCATTTTTACTATTTTAACATTTCAATATAAAAAATATTTTATCATGTATAAAAATGTACTGAACCCTCCAGGGCTCATGTAGTAAAGAATTTAACAAACCGAACAAACCGTGCGTGCGGCTTACTAAACCGAGATGCGTTTTTCTTAGCCCTATCCACACAAAAACGTCGTATTCAAAAAAGGCTCGCCCACACAAGACGTTGTGCGCGAATATGATTCTAAAATTGACCTTTTTCCCGTTTTTTAATCCCTGGAATAAAAGAGAAAGATTTTCCTTATCATAACATGCGTTGTATTGTTTTTTAATTACTCTATACACAACACATTATTTTCTATGCTATTTCTAAAAATAAATAAATAAATAAATAAAACTAGTTATTGCATTATGTTTCAAGACATCCCTGATGTACCTTAGTTTACTGAGGTATAATTGATAATCAATGGAAATGAGTTAATATTTTGCTGTGTTAATGTTATGGCTGATATAATAAATCTCTTTTTTTTTCCAGAGCTGTATGTATATAATTTAAGTTTGAAACATTCCTACCCCAATGATGATTTTTCATACGAGTCAAATGTGTGATGGATTGAGAAAATTTTACTATATATTTGGAATGACTACACTGCGTTAAAAAAAAATAGCATTTTAAAGTGAAATTTTCCATTCAGAATCTGACTCACCAAAATACAAAAATACAGCTCTGCTTACACAATTAAAATGAAAGGTTAGAAAGGAGCTTATATAAAACTTACAAAAAGTTGTCTGGTAAAATACAGTATATTCATGTTTTTTTGTTTTTTTTTTTTGCATATGAACGTACTGTATATTACTGGCAGAAAAACTGAATTTGGTTAAAAATCAGATTTTTCATTTTCCACAATTTACTGCCACTGTAACATCAGAAAGTTTTTCACAGACCAAAGCACATAGTGTGACTAATAAGCAGCCAGTTTAAGGAATTACCTGTGCCATCATCGAACTCTGCTAGAACACAGTCCATACCGTCCTCGCTGCTAACCGAACGCTCCTGGGCTCTCATTGGCAGACTGGCCAGCCGTGCACCCAGGAACACTGGCTTTGAAGGCATTTTGTAGATTTTGGCCAGCAGCTGTCACACATAAACTTCAGTGTTAAAAACAATTCTCTTAAACTCAAAAAATAGGCATTTAGAGCTACGTTGTTTACATTAAAGGATAGGCAGAAACTCTTCAAATGTTTTAAAGCAGGTTCTAACCTTCCATCTATACAGTGATGGCTAACTCAGAATTCCACTTACACAAATGTTTTACCAGCTTAAAAGCTTCTGCGGACTGTTAGTCACAGGGCCAGATGGTGACTGTGTGTAGCTATTAAATCAGATGATTACCTGTGAGCATTTCCTCAGATAGTCCAGAGCAGGAAGGCACAGGTCTGTAGAGCTGTATCCATTCGCATGAACACAATCTCCTATCTCCTTATAATCCACCTCTCCTGCAAATGAATTCGTTCATAGCATTACACAAACAGATGTGGATTGAGCATTTGTTCCATTTGTTTAAATCTCAATATTCAAAATGATGCGCATCCATATGAGTTAATGTTTCAGATACTACTGTTATTCAAAAAACTCTACACAAAATAGTGCCACCAGTGAGAGCATAGTACTTGCCTAACTAGTGTGCAGACTTAGACTACATCATTCATATCTTCTTTTTACAGTAAGGTCAATTTTGTACCTTATCTGAGGTTTAGCTTTTAATATATTTAATCTTTTTTTGCAGGGTTGACTTAAACAAAAATTTTAAATATTCATTAAAACATGTGAATGGAAACCAGACTACTATAGCAAAGGCAACATACCTAAACCCTTCACAAACTTCATAAGGCACATGATGTAGTCAGTTGCTGCATTGGCAAAGACCTGAATGTTGTCCGTGTTTATAAAGGCCTCAAAGACGTCAAAAACTGGTGCATGGGATTTGCCTAAAAATAAAACCAGTTGAATTATTAACAGGCACCTGCATCTGCATTACAGTAAAAAATAAATTAATTAATTAATTATGAACTGTACATCACAGTATATTAAACCTTAGTGTATTATCAGTGATCCAGACAGCATTCTCACTGATCTTCAGAGGATTCTCACTGACCCCCAAAAAGTAATTTCACTGACCAATACATTATTTTCACTAACCCACAAACTATTCTCAGTTACCTGTAAAGTATAGATCGCATTGACAAAAAATGAAGTATTCTCAGTGACCCAAAACATACTTACTCACATAGTATTCTCAATGATCCCTAGTCTATTCTCACTGACCCAGAGTGTATTCTTACTTACTCGCATTGTATTCCCAATGACGTACAGAGTATGCTCACTGACCCACAGAGTATTCTCCAATCAGATAGTCCTTCATGTCATTCTTGCTTCCATGCACGGTGCGCAGAGCACTGAACAGCGGCCTCCAGCCTGACTGAATCTGAGGAGAGCACAGCTCCACCAGCTCCCCAATGGATGTGATCACCTTGTAGCCATGATGAAGAAAGAACAGAGTGTCTGAATGATTGTGACCGCACAAACGTACAATAAAATCTCTAAATGTATGACAAATTTCTAGTGGTTAAAAAAAAAAAAAAAGATATATATATATAGATATATATTTATAAGCATAAATGAACTGTGTTATGGTCATGTATGAGGAACTACACAGGCATCAATGTGCTTTTCACCTGGTCCTGCACATCTTCATCACAGAGCTCCAGCTGCATGATGTGCTCAAAAGGCCGGAAAAGCGCCTCGTTGAAATGAAAATGTGGAAGTTCAGCCCAGCTGCTTAGCACCTCCATCAGCACATCATGGATGAATGACACTGCCTTCTGCGATACGTGCCGTTCTTTATGACAAGCAGCCTGAAAAGAAAGAACAACAATCAACTATCACACAATCACTCGGGTTACTGTTTTGTTTTTGAGAAGCATTTGAATGTTTAATGCTTTTAATACGGTGCATGTCATAACCTACAATTAACATGGACCTAAATAACTGAGTAATTACTCTGTCTCCATAGTAACTAATCTGGTACACATAAAAGCCTTAATGAGTCTCTATTACTATTAACATTTAATATTTTTTATACCTCCACCAGATGAGGAGCCACCACACTCCAAGCTCTCATCATGTGCAGAAGAGGTCGGCATTTGTTTCTTACGATATGCAGCATGGCCTCACCCAGCCTGAAGAGGTGAAGGGCACTGCGCTTGTCCTGTGTCGACTTAGCCTCCCCTTTAAGAACAGAACAAGGAAACTAAATGTGTTTAAATGTACAACTGAGGTCTGGGTGAAGAAAAAAATAATAATGACATACCTGGCATGGCTAAGGAGTAGTCTCCAGTTTCTGTGACCGAGTTGAAAAGTTGGGATTGTGAGGCTTTCCTCAGCTGGTGTAGGAATCCCACTAGACCCACCAGGTTAAGTTTACACACTGCATCTTCAAACAGTCTTCAAGAAGTAGGAAAGAGGCATACATTATAAACTCTATTAAAATATAAATGTTGCCTGAAACTGAAATGGTAAGCCAATGCAGAGTCGATGAGGAATGTGCTTTGATGAAGTATTTAAGAAAATGAAAGTTAAACCATCAAGACAGCTGAGAATTAAAAACCTTTTGGTGATTTTTCACAGCAGGAACTGGTACTGACTTCAGAATTCATCACGTTTATATTCACATTCTTCAACATTAAAAGCCAGTGTCTACTTTTCATGGATGTGTAAAAGAGACTCAACTCTCTTGTGACACTTTTTGCTTAATAATTTAACATCTGTCAGGGCTGTGATTATCGTTAAATTTAATTAAGTGCTTGGAAAAGAGCTTTTTTCCCCAAAAAAGTATAGTTCTCTGCATGCTGTGTTTTTCTGTCAGTCATTAATGCATGTTTATTATTAATAAGCCTCAAAGTGGAGTGGAAAAATAGGAGACAGATCTCACTAAGTTGGATACCTATCTGCCTGTGTGGAGAGTGTGCAGACAACTTTAGCAGCACTGTTGCCTGTCAGGAGACTGCCACCGTGCACATCAAAACCTTTTGTGTAGCTGTTGTCACGC
Source organism: Clarias laeviceps (assembly GCA_030014305.1). Lineage (NCBI taxonomy): Eukaryota > Metazoa > Chordata > Actinopteri > Siluriformes > Clariidae > Clarias > Clarias laeviceps. The sequence goes on from JAQMYJ010000039.1 coordinate 26,896,837, forward strand.
AACAGCTCCTGGATGGAAGTGGGCTGGATGACTGGGTGGCTCACGGTCAGCTCCAGCTCAGAGACAGACTCCAAGCAAAACTCTGGATTTCCCATTATCGATGACGCTTGCTGAGTCTGAGTGATGGTCACGGGAGCCTGAGAGGTCCCGTCACTGAAGTGGCTGTGCTCCAGCGAGCTCACATACTCCACCACTCTGAAACGGTGCAGAAGGTATTTAGAAGAAGGGTGATATCTGACTTGCTGACTTGTGGTGTCTCCAACTATGTTGGGCTTAAGTTTCATTCAAGGCATCAACAACTTAATAAACAAAGTAATATTATTGAAAGAAATATAAGTAGAACATAAAGCGAGAAAAACAAAAAGACATACCTGAAAACATGTGGCCAGCAATCATGATTATGGCTGCCCATCTCTAGACCCACGTTGAGGATGGCGTCCATGCAGAGCATATGAGCTGTGTGCAGCTTCACTCCCTGAACCCGACCCATCTGCTCCAACTTCTGCTCCACTCTATGCTTAACTATCATCAGCATACACAAGCACTCCGTTAATGCCCATGTGAAAATAACAGTAGGTTTTCAAAGGCTCAATTGTGGTAACATTATTTGGGCTACACTGTAATGTTCCTAGAAATTTTGCAATACTAAACTCTATGATGCGGAATGTGGGAAACCAAATACAGTGGAACCTTGGATTACGAGCACAATTTCTTCCAGGGCTCATATTTCAAAACACTCATAAATCAAAGCGAGTTTCCCTATAAGAAATAATAGAAACTCAAATTATTCATTCCACAGCCCAAAAAAAAAATAAAAATACGTAAAGAAAATTAACACAAAATACTGTAAAAAGTAAAAATAAAACAAATTAACCTGCACTTTACCTTTAAAAAAAGTAAAAATAAATCACAACAGATAAGTGTTTCCGTTTATGCGCGCAGGCGCTGTGCGAGTGTGTGAGTGTAAATCAGCCCCTCCCCTCTTCTCATCTACACAGTAACACTTCCTCCTCTCTTATTTGAGTTTCTCACACACACACATTAACGGAAAGACTGTTTTATCGGAAAAATTTTCAAGGAACATCGCTAACAACTCTCGTGTGAGCACATACTAACGAAATCACTGCTGTTCAGTAAAAATAAACAAATTAACCTGAACTTTACCTTTGAAAAGAATCACAACAGAGCGTGTAGAGCAGAGAGTGTGTTTGTATGTGTGTGTGAAGGCGCGAGGAGGGGAGGGGGGGAGGTGAAGGGACACGGTGTCAAATTATGCGCGCACACACATAATGGAATGCTGAGGAAGAGAAAGAAAAGGGATCTTTAACCTCTCTAATGAGACTTTATTTTGCTTTACATGCACACGCACACACACGTGTTATAATAAACAGTACACATGCGCTGTACACACACGCATAAACTAAAACACAAAATAAAATATGTTTTACGCGCACACACGTGGTCACAGTGTTATAGTAAACAGTACACGCGTTGTTAACTAAACCAGTGAGAGACGAGCACTAAGACCGACCAGGGGAGACGATTACCCACAATTCCGCAGCGCAAGAGAGAAAAACCGTTGGCTCAGTTGTGATCACGTGACACAAAACAAGAAGCGCATGCGTGATACCAGATAGTCAACACTCGCAAACCTCGTTACTCGCAATCCGAGGTTTCACTGTATTAATTTCTGGATGGGGTGAAAAGATCTGTATCTTATGAATGCATGTTTTTATGAATCAGGCGGTGACCAATCATAAAATAAAATGGCAATTTTTTACATAGAAGTCATGTAAAACACCAGTGTTCAAGGTAATCATAGTTGTTGTTCCACATAACATACTGTATTTGCAATATACAAGCAGATTTTGAACCTTTGTTATGTACTCTAACAGATCACTTAAATTTAATAATTATTTATAACCAATGTAACTTTGTGTGTATCCAATATCAAAAATACAAAACAGAACGATACAGGATAGGTGAATAAATTAAATTTAAATATATTTAAAAAATATGCTAATATATTAATTGCACAAGTGTACCTTGAGCAATAGCATCTCCAGCTTCAGCCTGATCCTTCTCTTCCTTTTCCTCTGGAACACAGGAAGCTGCTGCCATCTGAGCTACAGCTGAGGCACAGTTGGCAGCCACACCTACATTCATGCATGCACACACACACCCACACACATATATTCACACATTTAATAAGAGCTTACATAGAATTACACAAGCAAGAAAGCTTAGCAGATTCTGTTAGAAGATCCTAAAATAAACACATTTCTCAGGTCTAAAGAAAAAAAGTGTGTCAGGATCATTTAAACTTTCCAACACTGACGTCTACAATCTAAAAGATGTCAGAGTGTAATCGTCTAAAAGTTTCCAGTATGTTCAAGGGTGTACATGATTTACAATCATCATTTAATACTTTGATTCCATTTTACCATCAGCTATGATGGTATTTGTTCTTTACCCAGAGCACAGCTGAGTGCAGCAGCCTTGCGCAGACCATCGAGACTAAGGCAGATGGCTTCTCTCTCTCTCTGGTTCTGTACTTTAACACCTTCTGCACCCAGGATGAAGGCCAGAGCTCTTGAGCTGCCTGCCATGCGGCCCGTCAGTGGAGTAGAAAGAGTGTCAATCAGGTTCTTCCAGCAGCCGATCAGGATGTATCGGGCAAACACTATACCTAAAGCAACGAGAAAGTGTATTTCTGTCAGAATCTGCTGATGTGTGTGGTTTGTGATATCTATAGTGTAAATTAAGACTGGGACCAGTTCCCATAATACAAAAACGTCATGCAAACTCTACAGTATAGTAAAAGAGAATTGCTATTTGCATTTGTCTAAGCCTACAGTATGTATTTTGCAAAGATCTGATTTAGAAAAGCCAAGGGAATGAACAGCCACACCATGTGATATACATGTTACGCCTCTCTAAAACAGGAACACTCTTTGTTTGACTAACACTTAGGCTTTATCTTGGTTGACAGATGTAGTCATAGAAACAGCGCTGCCTAAGTGCTTGACCTGTGATGAAAGCCTCCCCCGCCCGCCTCTGTGTGTACACACACTCAAACTGCGTGCACAAATACACAGGGAGGTGCTAGAAAACATACACCGTACCTGCCAACACAGTGTTATTGTCTTTTTTATCACTTGTAAAGGACGACTGTGAAGAGGCTCTTCTGATCAGCTGACCTCCTATAGCACTGCTGCCAAGTCCATCGATATCTGAAAAGAAATGAGACAAAAAACATAGAATGAGTAGATTGAAAAACAATATAGAGCAAGAGAAGGAGGAGAGAGAGAGAGAGAGAGAGAGAGAGGGAGAGGGACGACAGAAATGTGTGCTGATATTTGTTAGTCTCCATATTGTTAAAATAAATTTTCAAAAAGCAAGATTGTAATTCTTTTAGTTCAGGAGTAGCACATCAGCTCATCTAATTCTAATAAAAAAAAGCTGACAAAGGATGTTTTATCAGATGTGCATGCATTTCAGAATTATACAAATAGTTGCCAGTTTATTGGGTTCACTTGCCTTATTCCTATAATATTTAATTTTAAAGTTTTTTTAAATATTTATGTTTTTAATGTTTTTTATCAACTCTCAGTTGTAGGTCCTAATTACTAATAAGGCTAAAGTTGACATACTGGGAGGAGTGTAGCGGCTTTGTTGAGTTTTTAAACACTGTCTACCCTTGGGGATGTTTTAGACATGCCTACCTTGTAAAGACTATAATTCAATTTCAGTAAACAATCATCATATTTACATATGTAAAAAAGCTAGGAGTGGGGGCATGAAGAATGAACAGGAAAGAAGTGAATGTGAATGTGTTTTACGCAGGTTTTAAACAGTGCGTTTGCAGCAACCTCGCAAGCATTACATGCATCACCCCAAATATAAGATGACCCCAATCGATTCTTTAAGAGATAATAATGCAACAATCCTGTAACAACAAACCTCTACATTCTGCATGATCGAAGCTTATACAAAACAAAAAACAAAAACAGGTATCACCAACAGAAACACTGTTCCACATTGGTTTGAGGGATTTTTTTGTCCACTGGTATGTTTTTTTGCCGCTGCTTCTATCTTACAGTATTTGTACCTACCCTGTGTTTCGAGTCATCCTACACCAACTTGCTAATGGCACTTTTAAGACAAGTATGCAGTCCGTGGTCATACTGAGATTTTAATAAAATATTTCTGACACAGCCAGAAAATTTACAGCAGCTGTATTTGGTTGCAGCGGCCACAAGTGACAACCAAAGAAATGTTTTAACAATGAACCTATGAACCATGACCTGCTTCTCCAGTTATCTCAGTGCATTTTATTATAAAAATGCATTCAAGTATAAAATTAAATGTTTCTTTTGCAAGTAAATTCATGTTTCAGGCAAAGTAGAATTTAATAAACATGACCATATTGACAAACCCTATCTCCACCCATGCAGTGTGTTTGTTACCTGTGAGCATGGTGATGAGAGGGAATGAGTGCTCCTCAGGGGACTCCCAATATCCAGCCTCCCCTAGAAGGTTTATCTCTAACACTTGGCTGTACAGTTCCTCTATCCAGGCCTGAGAGAGGACCACTAGAACACCACTGCTCTGGATCTGGTGCACAAACTCTTTCTGTTGAGACAAACCCAGCACATTTAACAGTATGCAGCACGTAATACATTTACTAGGCTTAAGCAGCAGTTGCAACAAACAAAGGTTTTTACACAGCAAAAGCTCAGGTCCATAAATATTTGCACAGTGATGCAATTTTTGTATTTTTGCATCTGAACATCGTTGCAGTGGATTTGACGCAATCAACATCCATAAAAGCATAATAAAAATCATCTGATCATAATGGGTCTTAGTATTAGGCAAATAAAACCTTAGAGAAACAACAACATAAAACTTTTTTCACCATGGCATTATTTATTTACCAAAAATGAAGCCAAAAAAAAAAAAAAAACTTGCACAAGATTGAAGAAGGTAAGTTCCTGCCATGTGCTCCTAATCATTAGCCCTTGATTAACTACTACTACTATTATTATTATTATTATTATTATAACTATTATTATTATAATTCATTTTATTATTACTGTGCAATACAAATAAATAAATAAACCCAAGAAACAAGAGCTTCATCTTCAGGGCTCACTGAGCATGTTAAATGTTAAAGTCCATGACAGCACAATTAGAAGAAGACTGAAAAAGTATGGTTTGTTTGAAAGGGTTGGGAGGTGAAAGAATTTTCTGACTAAAACGATCCTGCAGCATCAGGATCTGGGCACCTTGCAGTCATTGAGTCTGTATACCACAGTATTCTAGAGGCAAATTTCAGACCATTTGTCTGAATTAATTATAGCTTGGTTAAAATTCGGTTATGCAACAGGATAATGATCTGAAGCCAACCAATAAAGCTACATTAGAATGTCTCAAAAATAAGGTTTTGGAATGGCTTAGTTAAAGTTCAGACCTCAGCCCAATTCAAATGCTATAGGGGGTACCTGAAGAAAGCTGTGCATATGCGAATGCCCAAAAACCTCAATAAACTGAAGCAGTCTTGTAAAGAAGAATGAGCTAACATTTCTTCACAACAATGTGAGAGACTGAAAGTCATACAGGAAAGAATACTTCAAGTTATTGCTGCTAAAGGTGGACCTACAAGCTGTTGAATAATTGGGAACTTAGTGCTGATAGATAGAAAGATAGATAGAGTTTGCGCAAATGTTTGCATACCTTTGGGAGAATTTACAAGATGTGTAAATTTATGTCATTATTTTTATTAATTTCGTCATTCTTTTATTTCTTATAGGACTTATAGGCCTCAAGTTCATATGTAAAGCATAACGGTATAGCACAATCATCAAACAAAACATGACAATAAATGTAATAATCTCTGTTTAAAAGTGTGCATGAGATCTCTTTGTGCATGAGATCCATAATTCTCCGAGTTGCCCATTCTACTTGGCTAAATGCCTCCAGTTCCTGTAAGTTTTTTGTCTTGCACAAACTGCATGTTTGAGACCAGTATTTGCCAGTATTTTCTGATAACATGCTGCACCTTGCCATCAATTTTGACTAACTTGCCTGTAACACTGGAGCTCACACAGCCCAAAACATAAGAGATCCACCACCATGCTTTACAGTGGGGATGGTGTACTTTTCACTGTTGGCCTTGTTGACTCCTCTCTAAACATGAACATCTTTGTTCTCATCACTCTAAATGACTTTGCTCCAGAAGCTGTGAGGCTTGTCTAGATGCTGTCTGGTGTACTGCAAGCGAGCCTTTTTGTGGCATGGGCACTGGAACGGCTTACTTACGGCCTCCGAGTGGCGCAGTGGTAAAGTGCTCACCCTATCATGCGGAGATCGCTGGTTCGATCCCCGGGTGATGCTGTAACCTCTCACAGCCAGAGGCCTAGAGAGAGCTGATTGGCCGAGCTCT
>JAQMYJ010000039.1:26913838-26936703 GCA_030014305.1 Clarias laeviceps
AGGGGGCGTATCCCATAGTGAGACACCTCACTTAATGCTATCAGAGAACCGGGGTTACGCAAGTAACCTATTGTTTTCATGGGATAACTAGAGCCACCATGTCTGTGACCAGGATGAAGCAGTTACTGAAGATTAATTAATATATATCCATACATTTTGGGGGATACTTCAAACATAGAAAGCATTACAGAATTTCAGAAGTATCTGCCTTTAACCATATCAATCAGATTTCTGAAAGCAAACAAATCAAAACATGCTGCCGGCATTAATACAAGAAAGGTTAACTCATTTGCACCATCTACAGAGATTTATTCCAAGCCTGCAAGGCCACTACCTGATTTCAGTAACAAGCTTAAAGGAAAAAAACCTCATTAGTCAGGTGTCACGGTGCACGTTTAGACAAACATATATGCCGACGCTGCTATGTCCGGTGGATCGAGCTGAGAACAAATAGACGACAGCATAATACTCAGCCTGAGCGTTCACTGAGGCAGAAGGAATGAAATCCAAGACGCTGCTTACCTGACCTTAAATGCTGGTGTCTTAACTGATCCATTCTGACACTCCAGAGTTTCTGTTACAAGCAGAGATAAACAAATAACCAAAAACTGTATTATGCAAACGTTCAGAAGATAGCTTCAGCCCAGCCTAATCACATTAGTCTCACTTTGTTGTATATGCCGCAGTGTGTTAACACATCAATGACGGACTGGTGCATAATTTCTGGAAAGATTGTTCAGTAACCACACAGTACACAAAGTAACAAAAACAAGGTACAGCGACAAAATAATATTAAGGTCATCATACTGTTTCATGGCTTTGTATATTTCTTTTACAAGCAGATCTTGAAACATGAGAAATATGAGAAGATTCACACTAGGGGTTCATAATGTGCTTTGCTTTTTTCTTTTTTCTAGCATGAGTGGAAACTGATTTACAGATAGAAACACCTCTAATACTCATTCTTGTATACGCAATATGCATATTGTTCAGTCCATTTTTTCTTATTTGCAGAATGATCTTTGTGAAGTCTCTATCATAGCCAACACTAATAATTCAACTTTTATGAGTGTGGAGCATGAATCAGCTTGTACACACTTCTAGTCTGAATTTCTTTTTTGCATTATTATCCTCACTTGAGGGTTTTAAACAAAGCACGATAAGGCAGGTGACCTGTTTCCTGTATATATTAGTTATGCAGTTATTATGATGTTCTCTGCTTATTTATTTCCCTGATGAGGATTGTAAAAGTGCACTTTATGAGTAGGTATGGAGATTAATATTAAATATAGATGCAACCCAGCTGCAAACAGTACAGGAATTACATAACAACTACTGTACTTTATTATATAGTATGACAAAACAGTACTATAGCCTGTACTATGTAGTACAGGAATGACATAAATGCCTGTACTATATACTGTAGTACAGAAATCACATAAATACAACTGTACTATATAGTATAGTATGATAAAATAGTTCTATAGCCTGTACTATATAACACAGGAATCACATAAATTCTACTGTGCTCTATAGTATGTATGGTATTGGGTCCATCCAATACTCCCGACCCTGAAGATATTTCTGTCGTGTCCATGGCAGTTACTTAAGGGTTCAGGGTGCCAGCTCGACGCCTTATTATCATTCACACACTATGGGCAATATGGGAATGTCAATAAGCCTAACTTGCATGTCTCTGGATTCATGGAGGAAATTGGACTACCTGGAGGTAAAAGAGTACTATAGCCTATACTATAGTAGCGCAGGAATCACATAAATACTACTGTCCTACAGTATAGAGCAGGGGTCTTCAATTCCAGTCCTGGAGGGCCAGTGTCCAACACAGTTTGGTGATTCTTCTTCTCAAACACAGCTGATTCAAATAATGTCATTTATTAGATTCAGTGGGTGTGTTCAGGAGTTGGTGAATTACAAACTGTGCTGGTCACTGGCCCTCCAGGACTGGAATAGAAGATCCCTGGTATAGAGTATAGTGTGATATAGTACTGTACTATATATTACAGTAGTATTTATGTGATTCCTGTGCTAAGCAGTACAGGCTACAGTACTGATTTATCATAATATACTATATAGTACAATAGTATTTATGTGATGCCTGTGCTATACAGTACAGACAATAGCACTGTTTTACCATATTATATTGTATAGCACAGTAGTATATACAGTAGTACAAAACGATAAAAACAGTACTGTAGCATGTAGTAAAAAGCTTATTATTCTATTCTATTCTATTCTAACATACAGATTAATCCTGCAGTCAAGCTTGTATTACATTTACTAAGAGCTTTCACGGATATAAAAGAAATGTAGCTGTATGTTGAACACGCATGCTGTTATACAGTGACACGCAGTAATGTAAATAACTGCGAGTAAACCTGTGTAGAGACGCACAGCGGAGCGCTGGAGGCTGGTGACAGGTGGAAACACTCACCACACGCCACGGCGCAACCATCACGAATCGCCTTATATTTGCTCCCAGAGGCGTCTTTTTGAAGCTTTCGGAGAATTTCCTCCATTACGAGACGGAAATGTTGTTGTCCCGAGACTAAAAGATGAAAAGAATGCAGAATGTTCTAGGCCTGCGGCTTAATGCGAGGCATCCCGGCTGTAACGTTAGCTATTGGCTAAGGATGATTCACGCTAGACAAACGAGCAGACGTCAGTCCACTAAACCCGGAGCAACGCTGCTTTCTGCGTTCGTTACAGTTCAAACGTGCGTCTTGTTTTGTTCCAGTATATCCTAGTGTTCGAGCATTTGTAAATAAGGTTTAAAAATAATAACAATTATGTAAGTAAACAGTTTCCCCGGCCAGAGATGCGGCCGCCTCCTTCTCCAGTCGGGAACTGACTGCGTTCAGATTCCAAAAACACAACACAGCGGCTCACGCAGCGCTCACACTCTGTCTACTAATGTGTGTGTGTGTGTTTGTGTGGTGTTTGTGTGTAGGGGTGAAGGAATAAGTGCTTAAAAATAGTCCATGTTGTTAAAATTCTGCTTAACACTCAGATAATCATAAAATTACTGTTGCTGTCATACCTGTTCACACTTATACATTAACTCCAGAACAAACTCGTGCTGATACTAGTTTATAGTGATATAATGTATTTAATTTAATATTATTATTATTATTATTATTATTATATTTTCTTGGGTTATTTTTTTATTATTATTCGAAGGGTTGCCGCATCGGATCATGTGGTCTGCAAGATCTGTCACAAAGATGGCACAGCGGCGTAGTGATTTGCACTGTCACCTTGCACCTTCGTTCGATTTCCACCTTGGGTCTGTGTGCATGGAGTTTGCACACTGTTCTCCCCTCTATGCAAACTCCTGGTTTCCTCCGAGTACTCCAGTTTTCTTCCACACTCCAAAGACATACAGATTAGGTTAATTTATTATTACAAATTAGTAGTGTGTGTGGCCTGCGATGGATTGACACCGCGTCCACGGTGTACCTCACCTCGTGCCCTAAGTCCCCAGGGAAAGCCTCCAGCATCCATGCCACCGTGACCCTGTACACAGGATAAAGTGCTATAGACAATAAGATTTAGCTGGATGAGGTTTTATGCCATACTACAGAGCCCCTCTGGTGACATTGGGGAAGAACAAAAAATATCTAAGACCACGACTTAGATATTGGCATGGGTACAAGATAATACAGTATGTTGTGGCTATGACTTACTAAGCCATGGGAACAAAATAGTATAATGCGTGGCCACACGATCCTGTGTAGCATTTTGCCTCTTGTAAGGTATGCCTAAATTTGAATCAATTTTATTTATAACTGTAAGTATAGATGTATGATTACCATTATTTACTCAGTTAGACGCATAGCATAACTCCAAAACAACAATCATCCTGTCAAATTTGGGATTTGAATGATCTCATTATCACGCGGTCTTAAGTCATGGTCACAACATAGTATCTCGTAGCCATGCTTTATACTATTTGTTCCCACACCATAGTAAGTCACGGCTACACAATATTTTTCCCTCATGTCACCAAAGGGTAACTTCCAAGTACCTTCCTGGCACAACCATCCCATTTTTCCAATCGGCTTTGGACTGGCACTGCATGCCACTGTTGGATTATATGGTGCGTAGGATTAACGTCTGCCCAAATAATCAAGCCACCACCATACGTAATAGGACCACAATTATTCAAGTGGTTAATTATGCAATAATTTGGCAGCAGCACAAGGTGTTAAATTATGCAGATAAAGGACAAGATCATTAGTTAACGTTCACTTCAAACATCAAAAGTTGGAAACAATGTGTTGTCAATGACTTTGTGATATTGCTGTTGAGTATTTCTGAAACTGCTGATTTAATGGAGTTTTTAACCTACAACATTCAGGGCTGTTTGCCTCCAGCACAGCTTGTAATTCAAGAACACTTGAACACATCTACTAAACCTGGCAATTAACTGCCAGTTAAGAATTTAATTCAATCAGCTGTGTCTGAGTGGAAAAAATATCTACCTAAAAGATGTGATGGACACTGGCCCTTCAAAGCTGGATTCGAACAGCCTTGGTTTACACAAAATGTTGCAGAATGTAACAGTTATATGAGCGTAAATGCCTTGATGACGAAAAAGGCCAGACTGGCCCAGGCTAAAAGAAAAGATCAGGTAATAAAAAAAAAAAAAAACACTACAATAGTAATGGAAAAAAACGATTTTATGTGGTTGAGCTACAAACAAAGGCAGCACTGTACAATGCAATTTACACTGCCTTGTAAGTCTCATGGTAGGTAAAATTAGTCTGTTGATTTGTTCATGGTGACATGACTAAGTGGTGAACCAACAACTTCTTCAAAGAACTGTGGTCATAAAATGAAATAAAAAAATCACAGACCATGCTTTGAGATCAGTTAAACAATGGATGAAGTTGTAAAATCAAAAAGCATTTCCACATGCTCCACATGATGTACAGCAGTAATCTGAGGTGCTGGTACTTTCTGAGGTCATTTCTGAGGTTGTCATCCCTCAGCAGAGGTAAGTCTTGGTCTTCCTTAACTGAGAATGCTCCTAATGAGCCAGTTCATCATAGATTTTCATTGCACTTGCAGCTGCTGTACATTTACCAGGGTGAGTCAAAAACGTTCTGTATTCCAGTTATATTAAAACTTCTGTTGGCCACACTGTCTTATCAGAGCTTTCTGTACAAAGCTACTGGCTCTTAAATTGCTGTTCAAAACAATAGTCAAATGAAAATGAACTGATTAAAAAATAAATACTACAGTTTTGTATAACACACACAAGATATTGAATTATTGTTGACAATATTATATTTTTATTTAAAATGGTTTATAATAGTAAATAATTAAATAATTATTGATTAATTAAAGCCCCCAGGGTTCCAGGTTCAGTCCTCGGCTTGGGTTAAATATGTGTGTGAGTTTGTGTTCTCCCTGTCTGTAGGTTTCCTCCAAAACGTCTAAGACAGTAGTATGGATTCAATTATCTTAATCATCAGACACCACTTTGAGATTCATTTTATTAATAAATAGGCATATATATTGAACTGTTATTAATTTATATAACACTTATTTATATTCGTTGTTATTATTATTACTAAAACCAGGACAACGTGCTCCCTTGATTGTTGTTTCTATTATTATTATTATTGGCGGTGGTAGTAGGACTCGTTGAAACGTTGATTATAATAAAGACTTTTTGTGTGTTTGAGCGATAAGAAACACTTCCTCGCGGCTGGCTTCACATGCCTATGCTGTGTACAGCTGAAGTGAAGGCGACCTTGCTCCTGCTGCACTTCTGCTCGACGCTAGGCGTGATGGCTGCCGTGTGGCGTGCTCGCAAATTTGCTCGCTGCGTCGTCCGTTTCTCCGACCGTGATCTGTAAACAACATCGCTACTGAACGGTTTCACGCGTCACGACAAAGCATCAAAGAAGCGCCAAAATGGTAATTATGTCTGATCACTCGTAATTAGGCCAGTTAGCTAATTAGCTTTGTACTTCGACTAATGCAACTTGTATGACGTGTAACGTCACTTTCCTCCCACCCGCCTTCCGGCAAGTCCCGCCTACCGGCTTGTCCAATCAGCGTTTAGAACACAGGGGCGGGGTATAAGTAACCAATCATCATGTTTAGCCGGAATACGAGTGGGAGAAATAACGCAGACGCCTGCAGATGGTGTTGCGTTTATACTGCTTGTGTGGCTTTAAGCCGATTAGTTTGTTTACATGCAGAAGAAGTTTTATCCTCAGCTCGTCAACTTTACACTGTATTTCTGACTAATAGCTAAATAAGTTAAACAGCAACTCGACACGGTGCAGCTTTAACTTAGAGACTTGGCAGTGTTGTCATGGCTTCCCGGAAGTGCTGTCCAGCGCTATTTATGGCAAAGTCAACAAGCTTATGCGCACTCTCTAAAAGGTTGCTAGATGGCGCTAACTGACGTCACGGGGTGATTTGCATATAATCAATAAAATTAAAATTAAACTGTAGAACATAGTTCCTGTCACATTTAAATTATTATTATTAATGCTATTAAATAAATGGACACGAAGGAAAAGATAAGGGATGGAATAACTTGATTTTATTGCTTGTAAAAAAAAATTGATTGATGATTTCACAAGCACAAATGATCAGTGATTGTTGGGAAACAATGGGGATCTGTTATTGGTTGATCAAACCTACTTTCTCAGCTCATTTAAGTTTCAGCTGAGTTGTGAGCAGGAGAGGTGTACTGAGGGGAAAAAAACAACAACGTACTGCTTAAGATATGAATCAGTGAGAATTGGGTGCAGATAATGACCGATGATCAGGTGAGAGGGGAAATGAGGTTGCTGCTGAGGTTATTACATAAACAAATCTTTAGGCACTTTGTAGCCTGTCACAGTAAAACATTTGTTTCAATTTCTACAAAATTAATTGATTTAATATGAACAAATGAGGAGGGACTGAAGACCTTTGAACAGTACTGTATAAGTAGTCTGAAAGCAGAGAACACAGCAAGCACAATGTTTGACCTTGAGATTATTTTCTGTCAGGGACTTTAGGAATGTTTAATTGGCATCGTCTAAGGTCCTAAGAGTTTTTTTTTTTTTTTAAAGAAAGAAACAGAACCTCTTTTGAGCTCTTGATGAACCTGTATGCACTATTTGTAATCAAGTCTTGTGCTATTACACAGTAATAATTAATAAACGATTAATTGTTTTTGGAAATGTAGATAGGGACTGTTTATATTTATCTAGATATACATACACAAATATAATCTTCCTCCATGTTTGTGTCCTTTTAACTTAGCAATTATATTCTGTCAGTCCATATGTTTATCATATTACTGGGCATAGCTGTGCATTACAGTTTGAATAAAGAAAGTGATCAAAATATAGTAAATAATTATATAAATACATAAAGAAATAATGCAAATAAATAGCAATTTAGAAATGCTTAGATAGCATATATTTTTCCATCTTTAAATATAAAAAGGTCTATAAAAAGTCTTTTACAATAGTTTTTGGTTGCTTATTGTTATGTGATATTTATTCAAATTTATTTATTTATTTATTTATTTATTTGCACCTCTCTAAGTAAGTAGTCTTTATGCCATTACATTTCAGTGGGATGGAACCAAACTGTTAAATTAACTTTATTGTGCCTTGATGTGTTTATTTATTATTACCTGTTTGTCTTCCATTTCATAGACTTTTAAGAGACCCAGTGATGTCGCTGTACATACTGGACAAAATACTCATAGGATATACTGTACTGTCTTTATGAACTAGTTCTCCCTGAGATTCTGAGATCCAGAAATCTGTCAATGTTTAACTGCCAAAGTTAGTCATTTGCAGTAACTTAGTATTTGTCCAGCTACATTGTAAAGGTGAATTATGTTACACAAAAACCGAGCCTTTAACATGTCTTATTTTAATAAGATTATTTTGTCCAGGCTGAAAGCAACCAAAATACCAGTGCTGGTTCTGTCGAAGAGGGGGAAGATGAAAATTCTGAGGACTCTAATTTGCAGGTTAGTGAACGCACAAGCACATTTTTTCTTTGGAATCAGAAATTTACATTCATGCAGTTGACAGATGTGAATCCAGTGCTACTTACATGTGAGACATAATATGACAAATATAAAGCTGACTACTAGAAGGAAAATGTTTTTCTTTCCAGAGTTTTAATTCAGCATGTTTAAGGATCTCATTCGGATTTAAGTCTGGACTTTGACTAGGCCACTCCAAAACCTTATTTTGTATTTACATTATCTTTGTGTAATATTAATTTGTTTGATGACCTTAACCATGTGTCACAAATATGCAAAAAAAAACAATATCAGGAAAGAAGCAAATACTTGTTTACAGCACTTTTTCACACCATTTCTACAAATAAACCGAGACTGTACATTTTGCATTGTGTTATAAACCTCATACAAAGCACCTTTCTGTTACAGGATGGTTCTGACAATAGTGCTATACTGTATATTTATAATCCCAATACCATTTCCCACACAACAGCTTCACTTGGGTGCTTCGTACATATTTAGTATGCACTATTGCCACCCCTATATCAAGAAGTGTCATATTGTTTAATTTTTTTGTGCTTACCAAATACTACAGTACTTTCATATCTCAAACTACCGTGACGTACAGTATCTTAGTGCAACATGAGCTTAACATAATGAGGTCAAACAGACGTGTACAAAAGATAAAAGGGACCCAGAGCATTGCATATTAATGTCTAACGGCACTTACCAGCATCATGTTTCATCCTATACCTAAACTAAGTTTTGTCCTAATAGGAAGGAATTGCTCATTATGACCCAGGATTATTCCGCTGCTTACGTTTGTTTCAGCTGGAGCTTAGTGCTTTTAGGGCTCAGTGGATGTCAGAGCTGCGTCCTGGCTCTTTAATTAAGACTGGATTGTCCAAAGCTGCTGATCTCAAAAAGACACAGGAGTTGGTCAGAGAGGAAAAAGTAAGTGGCATTGATATGTTATGACCCAATAGGTCATCAATAATCATATGAGTAATATGATGTATTAATATAAAAGTAATAAAAAAAGGCTTTTTTTCAGATGAGTTCCCTTTATAACTGGATTCACCATTGGGCTCTATAGGTATATGTCCCTAGATATGAACAGATTCATGTGTAAAGTAAATGATTTGTGCAGTAAATGTGGTATTTATGTAAATCCATAAGAAGGTTGGGGAAAAAATGTCCTATATTACTCATGCTCCAGTGTGTGTGAACTTTTTTTTCAGTTTAAAGACAAACTAATGTAAACCTCTACTTGATTATCTTCAAATTATATATTGCACAGAATACTGTACTTTTATATCAGAACATACTGTTAAAGGGAAATTGCTCATTTTTATTCTGCATTTAGTACACGCCCTTATTCAGAGTGACTTACAGTATGAAAGTGCTTTTGAGACTTCCGTAAGTGAAAGAGTTTAATTACATATAACTGGCATCAGTTGGAAGATGATTATAGATTTTGAAAAAAGAAAACGAGTCAGAAGAAAGCTATAAATGAAGACAAGTAAAATAAATGATTTAATTATGGGTTGTCTGTGACTACAAACCACACTGTTGATTTATTACTTGTCTATTATTATTAATGATATTGGAAATTTGGAAGACATGTTTTTCTTTGGTTTGGTTTACACAAGATGGACCAAAAACCAAGATCTTGGGGCATGAATTTTTCACACTTTCCCATGACTTTTCCATGTTGAATCCCAAATAATCTATTCATGAAAATCTCAGAAAAACCATTATCAGTCATTTCATCAAATGTAACTGAATTCTGCGACAGGCTCGAGAGCTGTTCCTGAAGGCTGTTGAGGAGGAGCAAAATGGAGCTGTTTATGAAGGTACTTTTTCAGAAGTGTTATATAATAATAAATAAATCTGATTTGACTGAATTGTTTACTGTATGAATTAATTTCACCACCCAGTTTTTGATACTTTTTCCTTTCTTACAACCCATTGTGCTTACCCTTGTCCTGGATGTGTAACTCTTTATTTTTCCATTGCAGCCATCAAATACTACAAGAGTGCAATGCAGCTGGTTCCTGACATCGAGTTTAGGATCAACTACAGCAGATCTCCTGATCCAGACCGGTGGGTGGGGGCTAGTAAAGGCTAAATATTTGCTCTTAAGTATAGTGTAGTTGAGTATACAGCATGTTGTGTGTGGCTTTTACTGTTTGAGGCTGAAGCGTATTGTAAGGTGTGACCTTGACGTCCTCACTTTCTCCGTTCAGCCTGGAGGAGAATGAAAATGATGGCGAGATCGATGATCTCCTTACATACTTCCAGCAGCAGCTGACTGTAGAGCATTCCTCCCAGAAAATTTGTCAGCCCGAGGTGGAGACATCACCGATGCATATTTCTGGTAATATAAAAAAATTCCACTCAGGGATGGTTTTTGAAAGCCATTGATTATGATATTTGTGCGAAAGATGAACTTTTTTGTTTTTTATTTTCTCTGGCGTGTGCGCCCATAGTGTTGCCACTAGAGGTGCTGATGTACATCTTCCGCTGGGTGGTGAGCTCGGATTTGGATATGCGGGCGTTAGAGCAGCTTTCCCTCGTCTGCAGGGGTTTCTATATCTGTGCAAGGTGAAGAACATATTTTCTCTGTTGCACTAATGAGAATAATGTCTGAAAGAAATTCTTTGAGCCCGAGGTAAAGTGTTGCATTAGTATGTCCAATACTGCTCTTGCCAGCTTGTCCATCATCTGTGGCATGCCATTAAAAACTGATTGGAACAACACTGGTCAGTGTAAAGAACTGTCATTATTTCTAAAATAGCTTTTTAGTATTAACTTTTTTTGCATTGTGCTTTTGCTGTCTTTGTTATTTCTATTAAGGGCTAACGTTGATCTTGAGTAAGCTTTTGCTATTCTGGTAACTAATAAACTGTGAACTTGGTGTTCATATGGATACTGCAGGTACTATGGATTTGATAATTACGCTACACCGTTGTGTACAAGTTTGTAGACATCTGACCATCACACTCGCATGTGCAATTTCAAATCCCATTCCAAAATCCTGGGCATTTACATGGAGTCAATCCCATTTTTCAGCTATTACCACTCTTCTGGAAAGGGTTTGCTCTAGGTTTTGGCTTGTGGCTGGCAGCATTTAAGCTCATTCAGGTGCTAAGATCGAGCACTGATTTCAGGTGAAGATGCCTGAGGTGCAGTCAGCATTATAATTTATTCCAAAGGTGTTTAGATGGGTTGAAGTCAGGGAAAGCCACTTCAACCCCAAAAAATTTAGTTCTTCCATTCCAGCCTTGGCTCCTTAGTTCCAGTAAAGGCAATTCATAATTTTGCACCAAAATCGTACTATCGTTTGCTTAGTGGCAAAATTCTATGGCATGGCCCATGTATGGGTATGATGGTCAGGTGTATATCTTCTAGGCAATTTGCATGTGTTCTTACAGTTTCAATTCCAAGTTTCATCAAGGTAATTCCTGGTTTTATCCCAGAACTTGTGATAATACTCATCATCTGCTGTTGATGGTTCACACACACACAGAGACCCTGAGATTTGGCGCTCTGCCTGTTTGAGAGTGTGGGGCCGGAGCTGCACCAAATTGCTGCCGTTCACCTCTTGGAGGGACATGTTCTTAGAGCGGCCACGTGTCCGCTATGATGGTAAATAGTACTGTATGTGTGTCTTTATTTCATATTTTTGAGCAGTTAAGTCTGCATTGATGCAGACACTTAAGGAAAACTGAATATTCATTTCATTGTTTTTTTATTTATTTATTTATTTTTTATTATTAATCACCACCATAAATATTAGGACCATTATGGACCAGCTGATATAATCTTATCATAACACTGTATTGCAATTCTGTTAGCATCACGGTTTTATAAATATCACCATTCAATTTTTAATAATCTTTATTTGATATTTTTTTAGATAAATAATTCACTCCTACCACACAGAATGTTGTGCTCCCTGCCAATGTGTAAATAGTTTAACTTGTGCCACCTGTAGGATTCGATTTTGGAGTCAGTATGGTGATACATCAATGCATCAAATTCAAATTAGATTTTATTTGTCACATACACCGTCATACACAGTACGATATGCAGTGAAATGCTTATACGACTGCCCGTGACCTTAAAAAACAAAACAAAAAATGCCAGCAAGCTCATCAGTAAGAAATAAATTATGGAATAAAATATAGAAAAACTTTACTGTAGCTACAGAAAATATAGCTATAGAAAAAAATATAAAACTTATGAAAAAAACTGTACAAAATATAGAACATTTTATAGAGCATATAGAACTGTTGTGGAGATTGACAGAATTTAAATAGAAATGTCCGGGGAGTTTGCAAATATGCATGAATGTGTGGATAAAATGTGCAGTGTTCAAAAATGATTCTTCAGTCCAACTCCAAGGTTTAAATGAAGGAATTGATTGTCTTGTCTTTATTTGTAGGTGTTTATATCAGTAAAACATCATACATCCGTCAGGGAGAGGAGTCGCTGGATGGCTTCTACAGAGCATGGCACCAGGTGGACTATTACAGGTAGAGAATAACTACAGTGAACACTGAAGTGTTTTCCTGTCATTTAATGTTCACAAATGTTAAAAAACAAAACTTATTTAATACAAATCTGATTAATTAAGTCTGTCTGGGAAACTACAATAACACAATAACATGAAGTTCTCATCAAACATCAAATTCTCATGCAACTTGTGTGTGTGTGTGTGTGTGTGTGTGTGTGTGTGTGTGTGTGGGTCCATGATCCAGGTACCTACGCTTCTTCCCCGATGGTCAAGTAATGATGTTGACCACTCCTGAGGAGCCCCTGGCCATAGTTCCACGACTGCGCAGCAAGAACACCAGGTGTTTTGTCGAATAATACTTTAGTTGAGGTCGTGAACTTAACACTGTTTTGATGCTAAATTTATTAGTGTAAATATTAACAGCAAAGCAAAATGAAAAATACCTATACTCAACCCTTTTAAAAACATTTATAGCTAATATTATTTTAATTTTCCCTTTAAATTCTGTACATCTCTCTTCTTTTTGGGTGTGTGTGCAGTATGACAACTGCACAGAATTCACAAATAGGGATATGTTTATGAAAGTCACAAGAAAATTGTTAACATTGGCAAGGTATGCACAAGAAAGAGTTAACTTTACTTTAGTATGGCAGTTTTAGTGTTCGTGCGTCTGTACACCACCACAAAGGATTTAAAATGAATCATTCAGGATATAATTAAAGTGTAGCTTTTCATCTTTTATTCAAATCGTTTAACAAAAATATTGCATCAACCATTCTCATGCTCACATAAATTGGATTAATTTGGATTAATTAATAAATTGAGCTGCAGTTTTATGTCCAATCATGGCCTTTGTCCTCATTATTCCAGTCCAATAATTTATCTAATTCTTAAGAAAAACTGGAACTGGGTAACTCATGTGCAATGATAATGTGACTGCTGATGAAAATACTGGGATAATTTTTGAAGTGTATTATGCTGCATTTGACTGCACAGATTCAGGCAAATGTTGAAAAACCGATAGAATGGCACTTTATAGTACAGATGGATAATTACCCAAAATGTACAGCAAAAGCAAGAAAAGAGATTCTTAAAGGAAAGAAATGAAATGCTTTTAAAAGGCAGAGTCTGACTTCAACCCAGCTGAGCATGATTTTTACTTTCTAAAGACAAGACAGAATCAGAAGGAAAATTGAAACGCCCTCAAAAAAGCGGCATTTAATGGTAGCTGCAATAAAGGCCTGGCAAAGCATCTTGAGCAAGGAAAATCCACATTTGGCGATGCCCATGATTTCTGGACTTTAGGCCGTCATTGATGGGATGAAGGATTTGCATCCAAGTATTAAAAATATTCCCTATATTCATACTTGTATTGTCCAATTACCTTTGAGCCTGTGAAAATGAAAGGACTGTTTAAAGAAATGACTGTAACTCCTCCTAAAACAGTTAATGCACGATTTTTGGTAAACGGTTCATGATCGACACTTCAATCACGTCTTGATTGCTCTATTTTAAATCTACTATGGTGGTGTACAGGTGCAATCTTAGAAAACGTGTCCTTGTCCCAATATTTATGGACCTGAGTTGAATTAAGTCACCAGTACTGTAGATGGTGAAATGTCTTTAAGATAATGTAATCATAGCCAAACTCAAGAACAGAGCTTACCCAGAAGGCATTGCAAAATTGTGCAAATTTTTATTTTATAATTGAATACCTTACTCTCATAAGAGCAAAAACTGAAAAACGATTAATCTCTCTAATTTAAACAGGAACAAATAAGGTTCCTACTGAATATAACATTTCAGCTTATACATTCCAAATTGTATTCAGCCAAATGCTCCATCATGTCATGAAACAGTTTCCAAAACAGCTTGTGGATTTCTGTTTTGCTTAGAATGGAGTCCATCATGATCGGCCACTACCGGCTATCCCAGGACACAGACAATCAAACCAAAGTTTATGTTGTTGTATCCAAGAGAAAAGATGAGGTAAGTGCCTGCAGACTTGCCAACCTTGGCAACATATTTTGGAAACTGGCTCCACATTTTAACACTGGCCTCGGCTAATGTGATGTAAATAATAGTCCAAAAGTGATGAGTGTGTTATGGTAATGCAAGTTCTCAAAAAAAAAACGAAAAGAAAACTGAGTCTAATGGGGCGGGGTCTATGTTGAATACGAATAATAATGTGAATGTGTCAAATCTCACACTTGGTAATTGTGATGAAAGTTAGATTAATTTAATTTTCAGGCTGAAAATCACTGACCTGATGAACATTAAAAGTTTTAAAAAGTTTTCAATTGTTAGGGAAGTCTAGTGATGTAACGAATCATAGTTGATGCCTGATCTATATCGTTTCCTCTCCGGCACGGTTCGGCATACGCATGAACCACCAATTAAGTGCATATCACTATATTGCAAGGCATTGCAGAAATTATGCAATTTGTTTTCAGTACAATTCGTAATAAAAATTTATTTTTTACTACTGCTGTATGATGGTATATTTGGGCCCATTCATGAGCACATGCACACATATTATATTTTCACTCACTCGGTCTCTGTCTGCACTAATCAATTGTATTTGCTGTACAAAAACTATTTTTGTGCAAAGGCTTTGTGCTTACCAGGGTTGCCAGATCACACAATACACCGATATAAACTTTGTTTCTCTGAAATTATCCATTTTTAATTACCAAGATAAACAAGTATGCCAATTAATTATATGTTTTTTTTCACTATGTTTTAATGGAAGGAGGCCAACACCTACTTTCTTTGAACAGTAGGGACTGAGAAAATAGCCTGTGCCACATCACCAGAAAAAATGGCAAAATCCAAAGCATTCTTCATATAAACCTGGCTGATTTTGAAATTTGATTCTTGAATGTTATTTTTTTTTATTTAAGATGATGGGCAAAAATTCCTTGCTTTAAGTGTTCTTTAAGCTCTACAAGTAGTATATAAAAAAACATTTATTTATTTACATTTTTGGCTGATCCTAAAAAGATCCAAATCATGACCAAAACTGTGGTCTGATTCCAACTGATCCATTGCATTTCATGGGAAATTACTTCTAGTTTCTAAGGTTGTCTTTTGTACTTAAATCCACTTGACTATAAAGATCTCATCTATACTGCTTATATTATTTGCCCCCTAAACCATCATCATGAACATCATAAACACTCTTGATTTATTGCTAAGCCACTGCAGGATGTTGTCGGCCATTCTGCATGTTAATCACAAGGTGTTTTATAGCACCTGAAACTGTGATCAAGAATAGTTTAAAGGTCAGCTGTTGTTTATTTGTTTGATATTGTTTTTGTAACTTTTTTTATTTCTGTATTTAATATATCTTAGTTGTGAAATGCATTATAAAAGTGATATCTTGTGGTTGTAGAAGGTGCCCGAGTACCAAAGGAGTCGGTTCGGCAGGCGGTACCCTGTGCCTGAGTCAGAACGTTCTTTCCATGTGGGGCTGCAGCTCCCCTCTGGGGGGCGCCAGTGCTTCAACAAGCTTGTGTGGATCCATCACTCCTGCCACATCACATACAGGTAGAGCTCCGCTGTTACCTAAAACTTGTCAAGGTTCAGCCACTTTATACTTTAGAATAATACAACAATATAGCTGTTTTTGTACATCACAAAAATTAGCGTTGACTTTTTTTAAATTTTTATATTTGTTATCCTAGATCAACTGGAGAAACGATCATCACAGCATTCGACCTCGACAAAATGTATACACCATTGTATTTTGCCAGGGTGAAGAGCTACACTGCATTTTCAGAACGCCCCCTGTAGGGCTACAGTAGCGCTGCATGTAGAACATCAAGAATAAAAAATTGTTTATGCACTTTCCAACAAACGTGTCGCCCCCGTCCCCACCCACCCCTCCTCGCTTTAAGCATGAGGCTAAAGAATGTTTAAAAAATGGGTTACATGAGGATTTCTTAGAATTCCTTATAGCACCATTGAAAAGCATTACCTTCCAGGTTTACTGTTTGTCTGTTTAAATTGATCACTGGCTTACTGTTGTAACTGCAGATGTACAGTAGTAGTTTTAAAGTATATGAGCAGCTGTTTCCTCCTTACTTTTCACAAATGCTGAATTTTTTCATTTAGATATTTTTGTGGATTTGTGTGTCTACTGATGACTGGAGCAACTAAATAAACATGCTACAGGTTGTTTTCTTGCCCCGCCCCCAACCCGCATCCCCCTCCCCTTTGATTTCAGTACATTTTTCATCCATAACAATAAATGCAAACTATTGCAAGGAAATTTGATTTTCATTTGTTTGCTTATTTCATATTTTATACAAAATGTTTACATTTTTAGATTTGCTTGCTTTGCTTATTTACATTTACCTGGGCAAAAAAAAACAGTACATACTAATATTTAATTAGACTACCTTTACCTTTGAATTCAGTGCGACATTGTTTTGACAAACGTGTGCAACGTTTTTGTCACGTTTAATTTTATAGCCAAGATTTTGTAATGATACCAAAAGTAAAGTCGATAGCCTCATCACAGCACAAATAATTTTAGTGGTGTCACTAAAAGATCAGAACTATGTGGTGTCCGGACAATCCAGGTGTGAAACTGATTTCTTATGCATTCAGAACCACGCTTTCATGATTTGAAATGAATGAATCTTTTCATCCAGCACTTGTCGTCCTGCAATACGGCTGTGCTGTAAGCGAAGGAAAAAAATCCATTGCTGTGTTAACATGGACAGTAATCATCTCAATTTTATTTTCATTTATTTTTATTTTCTGTAGAGCTTTTTACAATGGTCATTTTCGCTATTTACATAATATGAAATAAATTTAAAAAATGTTTAACCTTTTTTTTAAATATATAAATTATCAATTTGTTCCTAATGAGCAAGCAGAGGGCAATAGTGCCAGGGAAAAACTCCCTGAGAGGAAAATAGGAACTGTTGACAGGAGCTAGACTCAACGTGGAACCCGTCCTCATTTGAGTGATCGTATGACCTTAAATCAGTGCAGCAATTTCACATTTAACTCTTTACAAATCTGTCAAGTCAGTGAATACATTTCAAGCACACATCAGAATAAACATTAAGGCCTTTATTTATTTCAACCACAATAACATTAGTTTCTACTATAGCATCTGCATTTTCCTGCGTCACTTGATCACTGCCGTGAAAAAAAGCTTAGATTGTCCAAAGGAATGTTTTTACTATACTGTACATACAGTAATGTTACAGTAATAAGCCTTGTTTCATGTAACTCCTAACACAGAACACACACACAGAAGTGGAATGGAGTTGAAAATGTTAGTAAGGTTGCTTTATGCTTATAAGGCAATGGTGAGAAACAGTATAGCCACTGGTAGTGGTATGATTTAAAGTGTACAATTACAGTCACTGAATGAGTGTATACACATGTATGCACTGCAGTTAGCCAATGGTGGCAGCAGCACTATGCAAAAGTCCAGGTCAAGAACAGGAACTACCTAAAGCACATGACCTCTATTGTACTCTTACTGCATGATGGACTGATTTAATAACTGCAAGCATAAGCCAATCTACAGGTGTTCCTAATACAGTGGTCAGTTAGTGTAAATGATTCACTAGCCTAGACTTCTAAACACAAGATTTTGGTTAGTGTAATACACATAAATGGAATAAGAATTTTATATTCATCTTACAAATTAAACAGTGCTTAAGGCATCACAATCATGTTAAAGCTTATAAATGATGCTTACATTTGAGGTTTATAAAGCGTTTTTTTTTCCTTCAATATTATGTTTCTAGACGCTGTACTGATTGATGCCCATGTACTTATAAACCAACTATTCTTCATTTATTAAAATAAATCTGTTGCCTTTCCATTAAAAATCATCATGCCTGGAGTTATTTTGTACGACAGACATTTTATGTCGGTTTATAACTATTAATTGATTCTGTGGTTAGAAAAGTGCACTATGTTTGTTTTGTACAATTTAAGTGAAAAAGGAGAATAGCATCATGCAAAAGTTTTTCCGCCCCAAGAGATCTGAGCTCTCGAATAAGATTCACCAAGGCCTAAGAACTTAATTAGTTCAATTAGGGCTATGGTTTGTTCACAATCATTATAAGGAAGGAACTGCCACATGGATAATTTACCCCTTGGACCTTGTCTCACAATTAGAAGCTAAGCAGCTGTCTAGCACTCTGAACATTAAAATTTACATTAAATAAATTTTACAATTAGCATTTGGTAAACTCATTATTCATCTGAGCAGTTCTATAGAAGGGCTTTGCTCAAGGGCCCAACAGGGACAACTTGGTGGTTGTGGGATTTGAACCTGGGACCTTTAGTCCAATGATCTATAGTCCAATGCCTTAACCACTGAGCTCCCCCTGACCCCAACTGAACTAATTGATGCCCACAAACTAAGAGAGGACTATAAGAAAGACTCATTAGAGGATTGCTAGAAAATTTAGCAGACACTAGAGACCACTGTTCTGCTGAGCAGTGCTACTTGCACAAATAAAACCTTCATGGAAGAGTCATCATTAGAAAACCTTTCCTGCATCGTCACTACAAAACTCAGCATCAAAAGTTCATAAAACATTTAAGTCTAATGCATTTTGCAAATGTCCAGCTAAAATAGTGAGTATTTTGTCATTCAAATGGATGCCAGTGAGGTTTCAGTGTAATCCATGGACAAGTGACATTCAAATTCAGTTCACCTTGCTTATTTAGGCAGTTTTGTCCCAGGTGTTTTTGTGAAATATGTGACCCGACCTGTAAAAACCCAGCTAAAGTCACTTTTTTTTTTGTGATTCATTGTTTCGTTCATAACAATATTCTACATATAATTTTATGTAGACAACAGGTCACAAATCTTGCAAGCTGCTGACAGAACAAAAGATAAAATTGATTGTTAGATTTAGAACTGATTTTGCACTTGATATTAAGTTAGATGGCTGTAATATTCATACAGCTTATTTTATGTGCTTGAAAATCACAATATCCTTGCAAATTTATGCATAACCAGTGTCCAAAAATCCGAGGCCCCACTGAAATGAACAGAAAGTTTTAGAATTAAAGTAATATTCAAGGTGCTTCACTATTTCTAGATTCCTACTTTAATGTAAGTACAGTAAGTCAAATTAATAATTTGTGCCATCAACCAGGTTAAATGCTTTGCACAAAGTTAAAGTTTCCTTTAGTCTTGTACATTCTGTTAAATGTCCTCAGATGACTTTAGTAAAATACAAATAATATCTATACAAAATTAAATATGTTTTACATAAATTATACTAATTAAATCCATGTAAATGTTCCTAACTCAGTTTACTAATGAAATTCAAATTAACTTAGGTTGTAAAATTTTCTCCAAAATCAAATCAAGAAATTGGTGCAAAATGAAATTAGTCAGTGATTGAACTAAAAAGAGAAAACCTTTGGATCTCATTTCTGAGATTGCCTCCATTATTGCTTTTTTTTTTCTAGATTCCATTTTTCAATCTTTATCCAAATATTATCTTATCTTTTTTTGTAGCTTTTGTTCCTTTTTATATACAAGTACATCAAGATTTTGTGTTAAAACAGTACTTTCCATTAAAACAGTCATTAAAATATGTGTGACAGCCATGGAAAACCCTTCACAAGGTGTACAGTATATGCATGTTATCTTAAAGAATTCAGCTATATCACACTACAGTATCTGATGAGTTTTTCCAATCCGTCACACATACAAGACATTAATATACTCTAAAATATTCTACATACCTCAGACCCTGTTATTTATTTATTTCTTCAACTCCATTGTACTTCTACTCTTACTAAAGTAAATTCAGTATGAACGAGAACAGGACATAAAAGTGTGCAAAATGGTACTACTCTCTTCAACATTAAAATCCTTTCACTTTTATTTTGCTTCCGTCTCTGCAGTGTGAAGACTCGGGAAGTCGATCAACACATTCGCAGAAGTGTTACACAGCTAAAGAGGAACTGGGCGAATGTACAGGTCCTCAGTCGCCCCTCGGCTTCCTTTGTTTTACTGTTTCTTTATGAGTTGCGCCGTTCGAGTGGCCATTCACAGACTTAACGGCGCTGTGTCGGTGATCGCTTTTCAGAGCATCCCCGCGCTTCTTGTAAGTCTGATGGATAAAGAACAAAGAACAACATGATCTTAGCACAATGTTAGTACTTACTTAGTATACACTGACACATATACTACATTGATTCCAAAAGCTCTTTCAAGATGCCTCAAGTGATACTATTTTGCTAATATACTGTTATGTTGAGACTTTTTTTTTTTTTTTTTTTTACATTTTAGTGTTTATGGAATGCATCATGGAATTTCGAGCATCAGGGCTTTGGAACAGTCAGGGGTAAAACTGTAAATAAGATTTCAGAGATGGTAAAATATTCCAGGGTCTTTTCCAGCTGCATTTTTTTAAAAAACTGTTTCTAACTTCACAAAATAAAAAGAGAGCCTTTTGAGGAAGCTGTCAAGGTTGGTATAATGTATACTAATATGCTCTAAAGTGTATGAACACCTGACCATTATGTGTACATGTAATCCTTCCCTAATCTGTTGCCACAAATTTGAAAGCGAGAGTTATCTTGAAAGTATTTTACAACAGAGCCTTGCCCATAACACCTCTGAACACTTCTAGGATCATTTGGAACACTAAATACAACATGCTTAGCGTCAGACCTCACTAATGCTCTTGTGGGGGGAAAAAAACCAAAAAACTTTTTTCCAACAGAGTGGAGGTTATTATTTTAAAAAAGGGCCAACATCTGGAATATGATGTTTAAAGAGCACATACAGCATATGGGTGTGATTGTCACCTTGGTGAAGCTGGCCCTCTCCATATAGATCTCCAAATAAATAATAATAAAAAATAAAAAAAATCCTCTGTTCATTTGTTGAAAATCATTTCAAATTAATTATTTCATGAGACTTTTTTTTTTTTAATGCAACCCCCCATTCAACCCCCATATTGTCAAAATCACTTAAAATTGTTCAGTTTGTTTGTGCATTTTTTTCGTATGCAAAGTAAGGATTTGTGCTCATTCTGTTTTTGAGATTTTATTTTTAACACAGTCCCCAGTAGCAATCACAGCTACATTAAATGCTAATAGAATAGTAATCGATAATAGAATCTCTCTCATATTGCTATCCGTTCTGCATTTAAACCCTTATCTGGCACGTACGTCATGGCGAGATCAAACAGAGCGAAATCCATTTGGGGAGCACCATAAACACTGGCACCTTTCAAAAGAAGAAAATTTGCTAAATATGCTGTTAATGACACGAATTTCATTGATTGCTAAAATCATAATCAATAATTTTACAATTTAGTGATGGGTATAGAACATTTCTGTGCAATAGCATGGTGTCTATGCAATACTACAACACTTCTATGTTTATTTTGCACGTCACGTTATTACAAACTTTCTGCCATGGGCTACGTGACCAGAGCAACACGACATCACTCCAAGCCTGTAATATAGCTGCAACTGGTATGGGGGTTCTTGTATATAAAAGTTAATAATATCTTGAAAAATAAATAAACACAAATAATTATTTTGCTTGTATAAGCATGCACAAAAGATGAACAAATAAACAAGACCAATTTGAAGTGATTTGGCCAATACGGAGGGCAAGTTGGTGGGGGTCTGCATTTAAAAAAAAAAAGTATTAATATCTTAAAACCTGACCAAGGACAAATGTTCATTTTGTGTAGACAAACATGCAGAAACGATGCACAAAAGAATTGGCATTGTGTTAATTAATTAATAAAAACCTACATTCAGAACCTCTAATTGATACATGTCAATTATTTCCTTCTTTTACTGTTTTTTTTATTTTATTTCGTTAACTTTCTTCACTGTGTATGTTTATGTACTGTCCCCTTAAAAGCATACTACCGCATATGTAGTCACATGACCCTGCGCTTTTCAGTCTGCGACATTAAAGCAATGGAAGAGAACACTTTCATTGGAAAAAATAGCTATGCTTTAATAGATGACCGTACAGTATGTTCAATACAAACTTTGTCAGGAAACTATGAGGGCAAAAAAAACAAAAAAACATCAAAATAATCGTTCATTTATAATAATCGAGGTAAAATAGGGTGTGTTCATTTTCTGATCTTGTGGGGATGCCGACTTTACACAGGTGTGATGGTGGGGAGTCAAATCTTTGGACATATAGCTACTGTGATTACAAAACCACAGTAAGTTGTTTCGCAGATATTCTTTAACATAAAAGGCATGCTCAATCTTATCCAGAAAGGGCCAGTGTCAATGTCAAGTAGATGCCACACCTGATAGTCTAAAGGACAAAGGGTATAGTGTTCATAA
>JAQMYJ010000039.1:26948533-26968827 GCA_030014305.1 Clarias laeviceps
CTGGGATTTTTGCTCACAGTTCTTGTGATCATTTTGACCCCACGGGGTGAGATCTTGCGTGGAGCCCCAGATCGAGGAAGATTATCAGTGGTCTTGTATGTCCACAGTTGATTTTTTTCACACCAAGCTACTTACCTATTGCAGATTCAGTCTTCCCAGCCTGGTGCAGGTCTACAATTTTGTTTCCGGTGTCCTTTGACAGCTCTTTGGTCTTGGCCATAGTGGACTTTGGAGTGTGTCTTTTATACTGATAACCGATGACATTAATACAGGTAACCTGTATCATCATATACCTATGATGAAAATTATAGGCCTCGCTCATCTTTTTAAGTGGAAGAACTTGCACAATTGGTGGCTGACTAAATACTTTTTTGCACCACTGTAAATGCATGGTTTCAATCAGCTTATAAATTGCATTAAATAATGTCAGTAAAGGGAATCTTAATGTAAAGTCATACTGAAATGGCTTTCAGTTTCAGTTTTAGATTATCAAAAAGACAAAGCTTGTTGAAATTACAAAAGCTTGTTAACTTTTAACCTACATAAGGGCATTAACAATAACAGTCAAATAATGGAAAGTAAAATTTTGTAAATATTTTACAGCAGCACCCACACTGTCAAATAGGTACATTTAATAATGCATTAAACCCTTTTCTGTTTTTGATAATCAGAGTTTGGATTAATGGCTGATAATCTGATACTCTCCCAACAACAGTATCCAATCAATTTCACAAAGGGACGGTTGTAGGTGCAGGTTATTATTCCAGCCAAGGAGGAACCACAATTGATTGCACATGCTTAATCAGCAGATCTTGTGTTTCAATGGCAGTGGACTATCTGGCGTAACTTCTGCTTGTGTGGAAAGAAGATCTGCACCCACACCAGCCATTTGTAGATAAGATTACACAAGCTTTTTAATCAGGTGATGTGAAACATTATGATTAGTACAACTTCCTACCATGTTCATGGGCAAGAAAATTAATGTCAGTCAACAACCTTTGTATTCACAGTATGCTGAGAATGTGGAAATAAAATATAACTTTTTGAAAGTGATCTCAAGCAGAGACAGTGTTTTTGGTTAGCATTAGCTCTAATGTTACTAACAGAATCGGTTCCTGTACTGTTTTTCCTATGTCCTAATCAACTTCCTCTTAACAGACAGAAGTTACATGCAGCATATGAGATTTCACTTGAAGTGACTTTGTTCCCAAATTGTAACAAACTGCATTCAAACTCATCTTCACACTGGTTACCAATGAGGTAGTTCTGGTAAACGCCACTTAAAAGCTAGATGTATAAGTACAACTTAGTTAGTCACATTCTTGATTTCATGACCACTATAAAGACATGCACCCAAAGATGACCCTAACTAAACCAGCAAGCCACTGTTAGACAGCAGAAGATAAAAAATCTCACATAAGAACAACACCCAACTCAAATCCAGGTCAATCAAAAGAAGAAAATCAAGGTTTTGGGATGGCCCATTCATAATCCAGATCGAAATTCTATCAACAGCCTGTGGAAATACACTGTGCACGTTAAATTCTACCCCTTACAATTTGATTGATCTGGAAAAAAAATTTCAAGAAAATTTTTAAAGGCTACCAGCTAGCTAGATGAGCTAATCTGTTAGCCTTTTACCCAAAAAAGAATGAGTATTGTATTACAAAATGTGTGTTCATAAAGTTAAAAATTAGTTTCGGGCTGAACACTGTAGAGTGTTATTTGTTTTCCCTCTAAAACCTTTTTATTTAGTTCTTCACTAGAATTCTGTTGATTGCTATAAATCACATTAAAGGTGGAAACTTTGTACACTATAGTAAATCAGGTGACACTCAAAATGTATATCTAATAAACATCAGTTTCATGAGCTGTATAAAAATAAAAAAATTAAAAATAAAAACCAGGAGGTCAACAAGTGCATGTTAAAAAGACACAGAAGAAGACCATGCACTCAAGAAGGTGCGAGTTGTGCCAGTTGTGAACTCGACTGTGAACTTTGCTTGCACAGAAGGCTTTAAATTTAAATTAAGGCCGGAATGGGTGATAACTTACCCCTGGGTCCCATCCATGAGTCAATATAGTTGTTTAGCCTGTGGTTAAAGATTTCCATTTTTACTCTGTGGGGAAAAAAAAGTAGAGATTCATTTGAATTTTGCAAAGTCACACATCATTTTTGCTCTGATGCCACATATAGAAATTTAACAACAGGTTCTACTGAACAAGTACAAGATAACTAATCCATTGTTTTCAAATGTAGTCATGATAGGTGCATACATTGTTTAAACTGAATATGACACACACTGATACATAAACCACAGCTGAAAGCCTAATTTCTGGTCAACTTTGTTTACATAGACAAAGACTTTAGTTACTGCTGTTTTGATGTATTAGGAATAGTTTTATACCTGAAGAAAAAGTGCAACTGAGGATGAGAACTTAAACTTAAATGTAGGTTTATGCCTAATTAAATTGACAAGTAATGTAATGTATAACGTGGCATTAAGCAAACTGCAGCTTAACAAAAGTAGCCACATTGTCATGGAGATAAAGTGTGAAATGTGTCTTGCCAAGTACTACATATGACAACAGTACTCACCACACACACACACACACACACACACATCACACATTACACATTATACTTTAGGTTTGTCCAAAGGTTCAACTGGGTGTTATGTTTAGCTTTTCTGACATGCTGTGCTAGCAGGTTTAACGTTCCCAATCACACATACTGTAAGGTAACATCTGAGACAGCTATGAGATAAATGTGTGGGAGTAAGCCGGATCGACTACTCGTAACTTTTAGTCTACAATTTAGAAAACTGTGCAATAAATGTACAGAACATAGAAATATATATACTGTGGCTTTACACACACAGACACACACAGAGGGGGGAAGAGCGCGAGAGATCAGGCATTCATAACATTATGAAAACCTTCCTAATATTGAGTAGGTGACATATTTTGCCTACAAAACAGTAATGACCTGTGTGTTCTGACAACTATCTATTGGAACCAACATGTACAAGCATTCTTGTAGGATTTTCCTGTTCTGCATTAGTCAAGAGTGCACATGGGGAGTGAAGGCTGTCCCATGAATTCCGATCCAATAGAAGATCAAATTGATGAAAAGGTTAATAATGGTTGTGATAAAAAGGTGTCAGAACACACAGTGCATCATTGATATGTAATTTAACACCATAACAGTGATGCACTGTGTTCTGAAACCTTAGAACTACTCAATATTAGGCATGTGTTATATAGCTTATATACACACACACAAACACTTTCAAACTTCAAAAAAGACATATTGTAAATTATCTAAGATATTGTGAAAATTCCTATTTCCCTAACTCAACAGGTCACTCAGGCTTCTTTGTAAGCTGAAATATTTAACCAAACTTGAATTAAATCAGTTTATGAAAGAAATAAAGAACAATACTTCAGAGATTACACATTAATCATTGTGGTCTGTGTCATTTCTGCAAAGTGTTTTTGTGAAAAGCACCTGACCCATCACAATCCTGATTATTATAATTGATAGTAACAGAACTAATAACCCTATCTTATGAAGTGGAATGGATTTTGTTGTTGTTTATTAGACTATATTTTACCATATAAGGAGATCTCGGTATTCTGTAACTGTAACTCACGTGTTGCTGCAGCTGTGTAACTTTTCTTTTCATCGTGTTAGACAATCACTTTCTACATGGACACCATTGTGTCACGTGACACCAAAATCTTCCTAGAGATCTCAACAGGAAAATAGAGCCCCCTCCCACCTGAACTTAGTTACCTTGTACTAACTAGCTTTGTACACAAGCGTCATACATATAAAAGCGCAACGAAACACGCAGCATCATGCCAATGCTTTGATATTTCGCCGAATAGAGCAAGAACAAAGAATGGTTTGTGTATCCGATATGATAAACGTACCTCCTCCGTGTGGATGGACGTCCTTGGCTCCGTGCTCCCGCTGTTTCAATCGGTGTGTGTCTGTGCGCGCGCGCGTGCGTGTGATTAGAGAGAGAGGTGGAAGCGGGATGCGCGTGATAACGGGGCAGATTTACCGCCTCACAGTAGCCTGATAGGGCAAAGTCTACTAATCCGCGGCAGGTTTTTAGTGGATATATAATGTAAGAATTTTTTTTTATTTTATTTGAGGCGGTCACTTAGACGCAATTTCCGACTATACAAAGAAAACCTTCTACTTTAAGATCTTCTCTAAACTAAACCCAAGCCAGTTAATCAGTCCTTAATTCAAAAATAATCACGATGACCCTGTACAGAAAACATCTAATCCAATCATATAATCATAACTAACTCGAAAAACATGTCTTCTGGAGTGGACTTTCACAGTCTGGGAAAGTCTACTTTTACAACTTCGTTATCTCGGCCCCTGAATAAGCACTCACTGTTCACTCCGGTATTGTGCGATTTAGGACACAGCCCACCCTTCACTAGGCGTTTCACCCGTCTCTCGTCCGGTCACCCCATTCGTCAGGAGTCTTAACTGACCAATCACAGCGCTGTTCTCATAGTCTCACAGACCGCGCATGCGCACAAGGACAGCCTGTCTTATTAGAACAGTATTAAAGCTCCTAAATCTGGTGCAGTAACAGGGGTTACTCCTGGTTGGAAGCGTGGGTTATAAACAGTATTATAAAAACAAGTTTAAGGGAAAATACAATTGATTTTAAAAAGTATTTTTAAGCATCCTTTTGAAACCTGAATGTCCTCATATGAAAAATATAGGGAAATAAAAAATAAAGGGAAAAGTGTCAATAGAAATTGCAGTGTAAGATACACCAGAAGATTCTGGGTCTCATGGAAAAATATTGGACACTGATCAGGCCTGTATAGGATTCTGATTATGTTTTGAGTATTTTTAATGCAACCATGGCATTGAATACTAATAAAGAATGTAAGTGTTATGAGCAAACTAAAATATGTTTTATAAATAGAAATCACTTAGTTTGAAGCCATGTACTCAAATGCAGCCCTACCTAATTTTGGCCTTAAAAATCCATTTTATGCAGTATAGTGTTTCAGTCAAGAGCATCCTCTAGTGGATAACACCATAACCATTACATAAAAACACATAATTGTTGACCATAAATAACTTTAGGATCAGCTGACAATCATATATGATGTTTTAGATGAATATGTGCCACAACTTCTATTTAGTAAAAACTAGAGATTACCTCCCATGTGCAGATCCTGGCGCTCATACTGGCATGCGTGCTGTCATTACCTGCGAATGGAGGGGGTGGTCACCTCACTGCCGCTCCTCACGCTGCGCCAATTTTTCAGCTGCCCTTACTTCTGCCTGTCGCATTCGCCAGTTATGTAGACTCTCTGCAGTCTGATTCGGGGTTTCAATAGCTATGAGCTCGCCCCGATGTACCCATTTTCATATACTGAGGAACACCTTTGACTCGCTCACAGTGTGACATAATGGTTACATTGCATTACAAAGTTACAGTTACATCACAGTATGACATGAGTTGATGGTGATGCTGCCTACTCGCATGAGCACACCTGTTTAAACACTAGTCACAGGCCACCAGCCACACAGAATTTCTATTCTGTTCAAGTGATGGTAATTGAAGGTAACAAGTCAACATTTTGGTACATAGACTTGTTAACTGATTTAAGAATGTGCTATGGGTAGACTTTTTTCTATAGGAATCTTTTCAAAATTTACCTACACACAACCTCAGAGAGCAGGCTCTTTAGTAAAAACAAGATGAAAATATAGTTATAAGCAACGATGCGGGCCCAAGCACCCTGTGTCATCGCCACCCTGGGTGCACCGCACAACCTGTGCGGTTTTTGAGCGTGTTACTACCTACAAAAAAGGGCTGATGTCAGTTTGGGCCCTAAATTTGTTAAGTGCGTTTGTGTGTGTGTGTGTGTGTGTGTGAGTGAGAGAGAGTGATTTGTGTGAATGTTAACATTCTTTGTTGTGATCTTTGTGTGTAGCTGTGTGTGTGATATACGAGTGTGTTTGTGCGTGCGTGCGTGTGGACGTGTGTGAGTGTTAACATTTGTGAACACTCACACACATGTGTGTATGTGTGTGATATGAGTATGTTTGTGCATGCGTGTGTGTGTGTGTGTGTGTGTGTGTGTGTGTGTAGAATAGGCTGCAGATGATGGAAAAAAAAGCATCACATTATGATGTTATTCAATGTGATGTCATTGAAAGTGCTGTCGCTGAAAGTGTCACTCTATATAATGTCACTCTATACAATGTCTCACAGAAAGTTATTAACCACGTTTCAGCGTAACTTTAAGGCATCGTCATGGCTGACCCGTTTGAGATATCAAAAATCCCTCTAGAATTTGGCTTCCTTAATGTCTTTAGATCACAAAGGCCCAGTTTGGTGGTGATCATATAAATTTCCTAGGAGGAGTATATCAAAATATCAAAAGACTTACAAAAGCCTTAACACACTCAAAAGACAAATTGCCGCCAGGGTGCACCGCACAACTTGCACATTTCACACAATATGCTGTAATAAGGTTGATGTCAGCTTGGGCTCTAAATATTTGTCATGTTAACTGTGTGTGTGTGTGTGTGTGTGTGTAAGAGAGAATGAGAGATGTGACTGTTAACATTTGTGATTGTGTGTGTGTGTGTGTGTGTAGAATAGGGGGAATTTTATGTGAAGACCTCCAAAAAGCTGGTGTGTGTGTGTGTGTGTGTGTCTGTTTACATGTGTGACAGTGAGAGATGTGAGTGTATGAGTGCTAACATTTGTGATGTGTGTTATGTATGTGTCTGTTTATGCGGACATGCGTGTGTGTGTCTGTGTGAGAGAGAGAGAGAGAGATGTGTGTGTATGTGTGTGTGTTTGTGAGTGTTAACATTTGTGATGTGTACGTGTGTAGAATAGGCTGCAGATGCTGGGGAAAAAAGCATCACACTATGATGTTACTCAATGTGATGTTACTGAACAGGTTACTCAATATAATGTCACTTTATTTAATGTCCCACAGAAAGCTATTAACCACTTTCCAGCGTAAGTTTAAGGCATTATCACGGCAGACCGGTTTGAAACATCAAAAATCCCTCTACAATTTAACATCCTCAATGTCTTTAGATCACATAGGCCCGGTTTGGTGGCAATCGTATAAATCCCCTAGGGGTATATCAAAATCCATCGGGTGTACATGTGTAAATGAGAGATGTGAGTGTGTGTGTTAACATTTGTTATGTGTGTGTGGTTGTGGGTAATGTATGAGTGTGTTTATGCATGCATGCATGTGTGTGGGTGTCTGTGTGAGAGAGAGAGGTTTAACAGGTTTTATGGCCTAAAGTGGAGTTAAGACATAATTAAGCTTTTGGGAACTCTATTAATGATCCTTCATTTGCTTATTTAAACCCACACCCATGAAGTTATTCAAGGTGAGTTGTAATCATGGAAAACACAAAGGAGCTTCCATAAATGCTGAAAGATATTTCATCACACCTAAAAGGCCTTGGGTGTAAGAAGATTTCCAAAAAAATTTACATTCCAATTGAGGCACCATTAGGTGCATTATAAAGAAGTTTAAAACTTATAAAATAAGTAAACCTGTGAAAGAAAGCCCAACATTTCATTAAGGCCCTGTGCCAGCTTAAGCTACGTTTACACTGTCAGTTAAATGTGACCCAATTCCAATTTTTTCTCATATGTGACTCATATCGGATATGTTCTATGTCCATGTAAACAGGAAAAAAACACATGCATTCCAATATTTCGAGATCGGTTTCAGGCCTCCTTCATATGTTGAAATAAATCAGATATAAATGTGAAAATCAGATATGTGCTAATGTGATTGTCATGTAAACAGACAGATCGGATTTCCTGAGGCATTGTGTTCTGTACGTTATTAAAACTGCGACTTCTTCACGGTTTAATGACGTATTCTCCGGTGGAGCCGCGTGTGGACAGGTGACATGGAAGAGGAAAATACGGGGCAGTGGTCGACGGCTGAAGTTACCCTGTGGGGTGAAGAGTCAGTTCAAGATAAAATTAAAGGCTCGTACAGAAACAAATCTGTTTTCGAGGAAATTTCAGCTGCAATGATTGAACAAGGATACAAACGTTACTGGCTCCAGTGTCAGTGAAAAATTAAGTCCCTTAAATCTAAGTACAAGGAGATGAAGGATCACAATAATAAAAGTGGTAATGGGCGAATTACATTCCTGTTCTATCAGCAAATGGACAGCATTTTAGGGGACAAGCCCAGCGTCACACCAAGAAATGTTCTAGACAGTTGCCTCAAAGAAGAGCTTGTGAATGAGGAGGACACCGATATTTCTACATGTAAGAACTTTACTCACATTAATGTTTGCTAGCCTACGTTGTCGTTTACTCGCCAGAGGAGAAAAAGTGATGTGTTCATTAATGTTAGTGACTGCCCTCCCGAAACAAGTTTACATTTACGCTATACAGCTCTGTAAAAAAATAAGAGACCACTGTGTCCACCAATGTGGACAAACGTTGACACAACATATCAAAGGTTGGCTTGCTCATCCTAAAATTTCGGACCCACTGCGCCTCGTTACAGCCAGCCACAACATGCTCCCACCAGTCCTGAGATCTCTCTCGCACCCATACATTCCTCTGAATGGTCGAGGACACAATAAATGAAACATATGCACAGGCTGCAATGATGGCCCTTTTCCTCCTCCTCCGTTTCAAAACCATGGTGACGTTTCGCAAACTTTGCATATATTGCAGAGCTAGCATCAAGCATATTTTGCCTTCGTCCATCTTGCCTAGTGTGTAGCGGAAGAACCTCCCTTTAAGTATGCACGATGTTTCAGATAGTATGGCAAGTGTAAACACTTGAATCGGATATGGTTCATAGTTGAAAGAACGTGTAAACACGCGGTCAAAAAAATGAGATATAGGCAACAAATCAGAATTGGGCAGGCGAGACCTGCAGTGTAAACGGGGCTTTAGTCAGGACAACTAAGAGGCCCCCCACCCTTGAGACTGCAAAACACCTATAGGATGACCTTATGAAGTGCTTCAGTGGCAACTATAATTGGTGCACTAAATAAACAAGGACGCACTCCACTCTTGACCACAAGAAATATCAAATTTGAACTAGAAAATGCCAGGAGGAATTTGGATAAAACGACTGAGTTTTGGGAGAGTTATATGGACTGATGAAATCAAACTGGAACTGTTTGGACATATGGACCAACAGTATGTCTGGTGTACGAAAGGCCATGCTTATGACCAGAAAAATACCATGGTCAAGCACGGAGATGGGTCACTGACGTTGAGCAGGAACTGGCAATTTTGATTGTATACCTGGCATCATGGATTCCCAGATATATCAGGAGATTTTAAAGAGGAACTTGATGCCTTCTGTTGACGAATTAAACCTTGTGCAGAGTGCAAGCAGGGACTCCGGCAGGACTAACTGTGACAGCTTAACTAAAAGGGAGAGCCAGAAGGAAACACAGACACGAGGGCTCCCTGAGATGTAAAGCAAGCAATCACTTCACAGTCAACAAACCTGAGTGATCAGTGAAAGTGGGGAAGACAGCATCTAAACATATCCAGTTTACCATAACACTCTACGTCCATTAGTCTCCCAGATCTGCATCTTTACCTAAAGTAAGCCAAATCTATTTACAAAAATGCTTGGCTAAATAAATAGGTTTTTAGCCTAGACTTAAACACTGAGACTGTGTCTAAGTCCTGAACATTGATTGGAAGTCTATTCCATAACTTTGGGGCTTTGTTCTGCCCCCTGCTGTAGTTTTCATAATAGGGAGTACTGACAAGCAGCCTGCATCTTTTGACTGAAGTAGGCGTGGCCAATCGTAAGACACTTGCAGTACACACAGATACTGCGGTGTGAGAACATTTATTGCTTTATATGTCAAAAGTAATATTTTAAAATTAATGCAAAATTTCACTGGGAGCCAATGCAGTATGGATAAGATAGAGGTTACAGTATGTGCTCGTATCTTCTGGTTCTAGTGAGGACTCTAGCTACTGCATTCTGGACTAACTGAAACTATCTACATGTGCTTCAAATGAAAGACTGGAATCTATAATCACACCAAGGTACTTTTACTGTACTGTTGCACTTCAAATTCAAATTCAAATTTTATTTGTCACGTACACAATCATACAGTACGATATGCAGTGACCTTAAAAAAATAAAAATAAAAACTTATACGTAAGGAATAAATATGAATAAAAAGAAATACTAAAGAAAAATAAGTTTAACTAGTAAAATAAACTGTACAAATAAGGGCATAATAAAAT
The DNA here is from genome assembly GCA_030014305.1 of Clarias laeviceps. Lineage (NCBI taxonomy): Eukaryota > Metazoa > Chordata > Actinopteri > Siluriformes > Clariidae > Clarias > Clarias laeviceps. The sequence goes on from JAQMYJ010000039.1 coordinate 26,958,823, forward strand.
ATCACAAAATAAGGGTGTGATCAAAAAGCTTGCTTCTAGCTGCATGTGGTCCTATGGCAAAAACTTCTGTCTTGTCAGGATTAAGCAGAAATATATTTATATTAATTATATTAATTATTAATTATATAAATTACTTAACATCCAGTCCTTCACACATTGCTGTACTTTATTTAAGCAGAATAGTCACCATTTAAATCTACAAACTGATAATAATAGGATCTGAGTCAGGAGAGAGCAGTTCCCTTAATTCCTACTACATTTTCTAATCTGTGAAGGAGAATACTATGATCAATGGTGGCAAAAGCTGCATTGAGGTCAAATAACACAATTATATTGATGCAACCCTGATCAGAGGCCAATAGGAGGTCATTTACTACTTTAACAAGTGCTGTCTCTGTGCTGTAATGAGGCCTAAATCCTGACTGATACAGTTTGTGTATGCTATTCCTATCTTTTCCAGAATCTTAGAGATAAAAGGGAGGTTTGATATCGGCCTGTAATTAAACAGCTGACAGGGGTTGAGGTCGGGTTTCTTAATTAATGGTTTAATAACTGCTAATAAAAAAAAAATGGAACAAACCCTCTGCTGAGTAAAGAGTTAATTATTTTCAACAGGGGTTCTGTTATTGCTGGTACTATCTGCTTGAGAAAATGTGTCGGTATAGGATCTAATACACAGGTTAATGATTTTGCAGAAGTGATGAGTTAAATTGGTTCATTCTCTTCAAGATGAGTAAAGTATTCTAGGTTCCGATCTGATATGGTTTGTTTATCTTCTGCATCAATTAAATTCAAAGCCTGAATTTCTTTGCCTAATATTTACGATTTTGGTATTGAAAAAGTTCACTTACGTATGTTGTTGTGGAGATTTCTGCAGTGTTCTTATTTTTAGTTACAATTTTGCTATGGTATTAATCAAAAATCTGAGTTCTTAGATCACTATCTTGTCTCAATTAAAGTGTGTCATAGTAATAATGTACGCACAGTGCAGCACTACAGCATTAAACATACATTTACATCAACTACCACACAGAGTTTTATCAGTAATCTCCCAGAGTTTGGATCACTGTCTGACCCCATAAAAATCGGTTTGAAAATGGTTTGAAAATTAGAACGTAAATGGCATCAAACTAAATTGTTGGTATTTCAAATAAATCTGCAAATTCAAAGAGAAATTAGAGTATGGTCCTGAGGGTCTGTAAATGATAATTAGCGGGATCGACTGAGCAGACTGTTACTACAGAGAACTTCAAATGCATTAAATTTGTGTCCATGTTTTTGTATGATAGTCAGATTATCAATGTAAATAACTGCGATACCTCCTCCTCCACACAAAATTCAGGTGTATGGAGGCTATTTAATGTGTTGAGCCACGGCGCTTGTTGGAGTGACCATATAGCTTTGCGTTTGGTCTGCATCCAGCTCTAATCGAGGGATGGAACCTCATTATCTCATGAGCTGATCCCTGGCTGACAATGCTACATGTAACGGTGCTGCTGTTTTGCTTTTATCCATTTTTTGTTTTGTTTTTATCCTTTTTTTGTTTAGTTTTTATCCATTTTCTGTTTTGCGCATATCCATTCTCTATTTTGCTGTTACTGTAGATTTTTTTTTGTTGTTATTTTGCCTATGAACATTTTGTTCTGTGGTAGTTACAGACATTAGGACTGCAATTGCTGAGGGCATGGCTGCTGTTTGGGTTAGTAGCCCTATCCTTGTGCTCTTGCCAGGCTATCCTTTAATTTTATTTTGTTATTAAGGTTCATTGTTTTGTGTTATTTTTTTGCTTGGTTTATGTTTTTGTAGTTTCTTCTATTGTCTCTTGACATTTCGTTGGGTTTAGTACAATGTGTTGTACTGGGCCTGGTAAGCATTGATTTTGTTTGTATTTATTATAATTTTGTTTATGGGCACGGCTATCTGCCCTTGTTGCATTTTTTTTGTCGGAAGCCTGAGTACTGGAGTTGGTCCACCCAGTGTTTGTACCATTAGTTTGATTTGTTTATTTTTCTTTATTTATTGTAAATTGCTTTTGTATGTTTTGGGGGTTATTGTGTGCGTCTTTTTCTCTTTTTTTTTTCTTTCCATCTTTTGTTTTATTGAGAGCCAGTGGGGACTTTGGTGTGGAGCAGGGGAGGCTAGCTGCTCTTTCTTTAAAGGGATGTGTTTCACAGATTGCTGTGTGTGTTGGCACAAAAGCGAGTGTGATGGTTGAGTGTGGATTTAGGTGGGGTTAGATGACCGCTCGAGTTGCGGCCTGTCCTGTTCCACCAAGTTTAGTCCCAGGGAAGATTACTTTTATAATTCTGTGTGTTTGTCTAAGAGGACAGACCATTTTATTAAATGTTATCTTAATAAAGCATATTTTTGTATCGTTACTCATGTCTCACTGCATTTTGTTTCCCTTGCCTCTTGTTGGTAAAACGTATCTGTGTCCACATTGAGAGTAATTCCCTGGCACCCCACCCGGGTGGCGTAATCAGATAACATATTATATATTTATATTATATACAATATAATATAAATATAAATTATACAGAATTATGATGTAAAATGTGATACCAGTGCAATAATATGTGTTAAAGTAACTGTGTTAAAGTGACTGTGTGCTGAATTTGTCGATCATTGATGAGGTTGTTTGTTTAATGCCGTTATAGTCTGATGGAAAAAGCTGGTGTTCAGTCTTTCAGTACGTGCTCTGAGTGACCCGAGTCTCTTACTAGATGGCAGCCACTGGAACAGATTGTGATTAGGGTGGAGAATGTCTTTTGCAATGCTCTGTCCCCTGGACATGCACCTCCTGATATACAGTAAATGTTCCTGTAGATCAGGCAATTAAGTCCTAGTGATGCGCTCAACTTCTTTCGCTGGTCGCAAGCATAAGAATGGATGGTTTCTCCAGGCATTTGTTTGTGATTATGGAACTCTCATTCCGCTACGAATAGGAAGTTTGTCTCCATAGGTCTGGTCCAAAGCATCAAAGATCTCATCCACGGATCTGTCATTTCTGGTGAGAATAAACTTGACGGTCATATTTTAAAATTCATCTTTTAAATTCTACTTAACAAACTGAATTTTGTCAGGAATCACCTTAAGGGCAGACTTCATTAAACTTATCCATTCCTTCACACTCAACTCACTGGGTCTGGATCAACATCCACCAAACTCTGGGAGTTTACAATCTCCAGGGATGTAAACAGTACATGGTATTCGATGGGCAACAGCTTGTTGTTCAATAACACCCAATGTTTTGAGTATAACAGGATTATACATATAGCAAGGTGGGTGGTATAATATGTTGGTGCCTATTGTGTTGCTATATGATAATGCTACAGATGAGGTGAGGTGGGCCCCAGGAATTGAATCTATGCACGATGGCCCCCGGAGCATGTACTGTACTGTATAATGCAGATAACCTAGAAGGTGAATGTTGTTCTGTAAAACCCACCTACTCCAGATCTAACAGGATAGGTGAGACGCCCCCACTGAAAGTGAATCAGTTTTTATACATTAACTAATAAGGAATATTTGATTCAGTAAATATTATTAACTTATTGATGCAATAAATGAATTGTAACTCTTTTCTTTCTTCACAGGTGAAGTGAAATGATTTTTAAGCTCAACGTATTCAGAATCACATAAAAAAAAAAAATAAAGATAATATAAAACAGTTTTTCAGTTGAATACCTGAGAACAAACTAATAATCAGTGTTTTCTCTTTTAATACACTAAAAAAGACAATAAACAAAAACAATCAATTTAAATAGTTCAGTCACTTTAATGTCCCCTTTAGAATAAAGGAAATATACTCTGTCCATGAACTTGTCAAAATGTTTATTAACCCAGCCAAAAAAAGGTATATGAATCTCTCTGGAAAAAAAGATACGGTTCTCTGTTCCACAAACAGTTTTTTCAGTTTATAAACTCCTTGAAAAAAAAAAATTATCCGCTTACCTGCTTTCAGTAGAAAATGAAAGGGAGTGCTATATCACCACTCTTGAGTTATGGATGGAGCACTGAAGGATGTCCAGATAGGCAGGGCATTGTCTCATCTCACATTAACGATTATAGGTTATTCCTTTATCACAAACCTATAAATGTTATTTAAAATGGACTTAATTTAAAATCACCTCCTCAAAAAGTAGTTTCATTTTAAAATTAGGAGAAGCAGCAACCTCATAAAGGTTGCTTCATTAAATACTGTAGTCAATTGAAAGTAATTTAAAAAAATGAAAACAATGAAGTGATGTTTAGCAGTCTAACTTTTATTTCACTATTTCTGTTTAGAATACAATTTACATTTTAAACTAATAGATTTAAAAACTTGCTATATTTTTACACATCAATGTGTGAAAATCCTAAAATTTAGGATTTGTATGTATACCATATTGTTATACAATATCACTCTGTAATATTACTCACCACAATGGGGCAGAAGTGGGCAAGAAAATCATAAAGATATCAAGCTTCACTGATGCTGCAAGCTTGAAATGTGACCTAAATAACAGTAGGGCAAGTTACAGTTTACAGCAGAATAAAGAGTTAACATTTCACATCATATTGTTTAAAATGTTTTAAACCTAACAGTACTGGTACCAATACTGTTCTTACAATACACTTACCGGGCGCACACACACACACACACACACACACGCAGGCTTGATGTCTGAAGATCTCTGTTTATTCTCAGCAAAGAGAGCACATTTAAACGGTGCTACGTCCCGAACATCAAAAGAACCAGTCATTAACATGTCAGTCATCGAGGGACCCAGAGACAGACAGGTGAGAGGAAATACATTTGAATTCTCTGGATTAAACAAAAGGGTCATAGTAGACAAGAGCCATTTGGATTAACATCTTTTTTCCGGTGAGTAACATCTTTTTTCCAAGATGGCGCTGGTGAGGTCGGCTGCCGTCATGACTGCTCAGACCTACTTTACTTTGTTTTTGTCTTTTAAGTTAATTTTCAGTGACCGGCAAATTCATCACCATTGAGTGCATTAAGTACGATAGAGATACTCTTATTTCTATTCTATTATTTCTCACAATTCGACATTTTTAACTCCAGATCCGAGCTGGCCGAGTGAGATCCTGAGGGAGAACAAAGGACGCGACACGAAGCGGCGGCCTCGAGGGAAACGATCCCGCATCAGGAACAGACTGAGAGCCCGTGCACACCGCACACCTCTGCCTAGCATCCTGCTTGCCAACGTCCAGTCACTGGAGAACAAGCTTGATGACCTCAGTTCCAGACAGACATTCAGGACTGCAATCTCCTCTGCTTCACCGAGACATGGCTGAACCCAGCGGTGCCGGACCATGCCATCCAGCCGGCCGAGTTCTTCTCGGTTCACCGCATGGACAGGACACGGGCCTCGGGGAAGTCAAGGGGAGGCGACGTGTGTTTAATGGTGAACAACAGCTGGTGCAACAGCGCGAGCGTTGTTCCCCTCATATGCTCCTGCACACGCAACCTGAAACTACTGTCCATCATGTGTCCATACTGTCCTTTTTATCTACCTCGGGAGTTCACATCGGTCACAATCAGCGCCGTTTATATTCCACCACAAGCGGACACGGACACTGCCTTATGCGATGCGCTTATTGTGGCGGGGGACTTTAACAGCGCCAACCTCAAACGCACAGCGTCAAACTTTTATCAACACATCACCTGCCCCACCAGGGGTGAAAGGACACTGGATCATTGTTATACAATGGTCAAGGACGGCTACAAGGCACAATCTCGCCCTCCGTTTGGGAAATCCGACCATGCCGCCATATATTGCCAAAATACAAACAAAGGCTCAAACAGGACATTCCGTTTCAGAGGGAGGACGCATGCTGGACGGACCCGGTGGCCGCGTTACAGGACGCACTCGATGACGCAGACTGGGACATGTTCTGAAACAGCTCTGATGACATCAGCGTGTTTACGGAAGCGGTTGTGGGATTCATCGGGAGACTAGCGGATGATACCGTAGAAAAAATAACTATCAGAACGTTTCCCAATCAAAAGCCGTGGGTGGATAAAACCATCCATGACGCTCTGAAATCTCGCACCGCCACCTACAACGCGGGACTTGCGTCGGGGGACCCGTACAAGGCTGCGTCATATAATGTCCGGAAGGCGATGAAGGAGGCGAAGCAACGCTACGGGAGGAGACAGCTCCAACAGAGTGACTCTAGGAGCCTGTGGCAGGGACTAAGAACAATAACGGACTATAAAGCACCAACATGCGGTATGTCGAACACGGATGCATCTCTGGCAAACGAGCTGAACACATTCTATGCTTCTAGGAAGACACTGCCAGCACCGGAAACTCCATCATCCTCTCCATCATCCTGTTTCCCTTAATGACTATCGCCCTGTAGCCCTCACCTCAGTAGTAATGAAGTGCTTTGAGCGGCTGGTCAAAGACTTCATCATTTCTTTACTACCGGACACACTCGATCCACTACAATTCGCTTACCCCCCAGGGTTGTGTTCTGAGCCCCCTGCTGTACTCTCTGTACACGTATGACTGTGTGGCCACTACCAGCTCCACCACCATCATTAAGTTTGCTGATGACACCGTCGGGGTGGGCCTGATCTCTGACAACAATGAGTTGGCCTACCTGAAGGAGATTGGGAATCTGGAGAACTGGTGCCAGAGGAACAACCTCGTTCTAAACGCCAGTAAGACAAAGGAGTTGATAGTGGACTTCAGCACTAAGCAGGAAAGGAACTACCAGACCCCTGTCATCAACGAGAGCCCAGTGGAGAGAGTGGACAGCTTCCGATACCTCGGTGTTCACATCATGCAGGACCTGTCATGGTCCTGTCACATCAACACGTGGTGAAAAAGGCCCGACAGCATCTCTACCACCTCAGATACTTGAGAAACTTTAGACTGCCCTCCAAGGTGCTCAGGAACTTTTACTCCTGCACCATAGAGAGCATCCTGATGTGAAACATCACAACCTGGTTCGGGAACAGCACCATCCAGGAAAGATGAGCCCTACAGAGGGTGGTGCGTTCAGCTGAGCGCCTCATCCGCATCGAGCTCCCTGACCTGCACTCGATCTACAGCAAGTGGTGCTGAACCAAGGCCAGAAAGATCGTGAAGGACCTCAGCCACCCCAGCAATGGACTGTTCTCTCTGTTGCAGTCAGAAAACTGCTTCCGCTCCCTAAAGCTGGGGAGCGGAAAAGAGAGACTGAGGAGCTTCTTCCCGCAGGCGATACGGTCTCTAAACCAGATCACTACATAGGACTAATCATCTCTGTATTTTTGCACACCGCACAGAAATGGACACTTATGGACATTATTAATCTGTTCACTCATTCATCTGTTCACTCAATCTGTACGCTATAGACCGGACACACATGGACATTGCACATGGACATTGCACATGGACATTGCACATTTGCATATGCATGCACATTTGCACACTTCCTGGACATTCCATTTATTTCCAATTCCATTTTTATTTCCATTTAAATTTATTGCTATTTTTGTCCACATTTGTACAGATAAGTTTTAATATTTTTTATATTTTTTTGAAAATTTTAAATTTTGTTCTATTTTCCTATGTTTTTATAGCTAAACCTACTCTTATTTTATTTTATCTTATTTTATTTTATTCCACTATTTATTTCTTAATTGTTTTTTAAATTTTTTAAGGTCACGGTCGGTCGTATAAGCATTTCACTGCATATCGTACTGTGTATGACTGTGTATGTGACAAAGTTAGAATTTGAATTTGGATGTATATTCGCCTGGATACAGGATATAGAAGGTGTTACCACATAAGACATAAGGAAGCACAGTGAGGGGTCTGTTGTCAGGGCACAGGAATCTTCTTCTTAGATTACAATGTCTTACAATATTATAAAACCTTACACAGGTGAACTTCACAAATTATGCATTGCATCTATCTGTACTGTATATCTGCATTTATTGTATACATTATTATGCCTAGAGAGGTAGAAACTGTTGAATCTTTGACCGTTCTTAATTATTAATTAAGAACAACTAAATTGTAACCCATTTCCATCAAAAACAGCATTTAATACTTTAATATAGAGATATTGACTGACTTCGTACCTTGATCACTGATAAACTTGATTATCAACATGACAGACAGTGTCACCACCCAGAAACAGGTCACTATGTACCCAAATCATAAGCCTTGGATGAACAAAGAGGTTCGCCTCTTACTGAAGGCTCACAACGCTGCCTTTAGATCTGGCGTATGCACAGGCCTACAGTACAGGCCCATCAACCCCTTACCCCCATCCACTGATATCTCATTTCCCAATGAGCTAAACAATTTCTACGCTCGCTTTGAAAGGAATAACCTGGAGCCAGCAATCAAATTCGAGTGCCCTGCAGGCTACCAACCACTCACACTCTCCACCAATGATGTCAGCACAGTTCTGAGCCAGATCAATACACAGAAAGCTGCAGGGCCTGATGGTCTCCCCGGACGTGTCCTCAGAGCATGTGCTGGAGAACTGGCAGGGGTCCTAACGGACTTATTCAACCTTCCTCTAGCCCAAGCTATTGTACCCACCTGCCTTAAGACCACCTCCATTGTGCCAGTACCCAAACGCTCCACTGCAATATGCCTTAATGACTACCGCACAGTAGCGCTCACCGCCATCATCACCAAGTGCTTTGAGCGGCTGGTCCTGGCACACCTCAAAACCTGTCTTCCTGCCACCACCAATTTGCTTACTGTCAGAACAGGAGCACGGAGGATGCAGTTTCCATAGCGCTGCACTCTAACCCCTCTCACATGGACAATAAAGACACGTGTGCCAGAATGCTTTTCCTCGATTTTAGTTCAGCACTGTCATTCCCTCCAAATTGTCACGAACTGGGTAGTGTCTGTGCTTGAGATGGGCAGGCATAAACTCAGAGGGTATGATCGTCAGGGTCTTTATAATAAATAAACAAATCATAAATAACCAAAAGAAGCAAACAAAGCAACTTAAACAAAGAACTTGATCAAAGGCATAGAACTAAACACAGACATAGAGCTAAACACAGTTTCTTTGGCTAAACACAGGCATAGAGCTTAACACAGAGCTGAACAAAACAAACTTGGAGCTGAACTAAACTAAAATGAGACAAACCAGAGACAGACCAGACAAGACAGACTAGAGACGGGAGAGACTATAGACGGGAGAGATTAAAGACGGGAAAGACTAATGATTGATCGGGTTAGTAGTTAGTCGGGTTACTATCTAAACTAGTCATTGTCAGAATGGATGATGACCTAAACGGGTTAGTAACTAAGCGGGTTAGTATTTAAGCGGGTTAGTAACTGAACATGCAAGGGGACCAAGACACAAGAGGCTAATCCATACTAGAGGCTGAACCTACTAGAGGCTAAAGCCACTAGCGGCCAATCCTACTGGAGGCTAAACCTACTAGCGGCTAAAACCTACTAGCGGCTAATCACTCAAGTGGCTAAACATGGAAGTAACCAAACATAGAAGTAACTAAACATACAAGTGACTAGACATACGAGAGGCTCACAGACATTGGAAAAACACAGAACAGTACTTACACAGACCAAGAGACAAACTAACAACACTTACTTAATCAGAATAGCTCCACAAATCAAAATGCAAAATAAACATAACATAACAAAACTAGAGCCAACTTAACTCAACAAACGTTACAGCAAAAATGCAAACACATACTAAAATAAAACAAGACAAAACGAATGCTTGACCCAGTTTCCCTAGAACAGCTTTTTATAATGGATCTAATGAGCTACATCGGTTCAGGTGAGCGCTCTCATCACCTGACTGAGGTGCATTCTGGGAAACTGAGTCTACAAAAAAAAAACTACACAAAACTCACATACAAAATTATTGGGCGCACAGCGCCCTCTAGGGGTGAACCCTTAAACAAATTAGTCACTAAACTCGGAGACCTGGGGCCTGATGTATAAACGTTGCGTACGCCCAAAATGGGCATAGAAATATGCGTACGCATTTTTCCACGCACAT
>JAQMYJ010000039.1:26989324-26999383 GCA_030014305.1 Clarias laeviceps
CTCATTGAAATGCAACTTAATTCATAACATTTGTATCATGTGCTTTTTCTGGAATTTTGGTTGATATTCTGTCTCAATCCTTTACCATAAACCTATGATAAAAATTATAGACCCTTCATTTCTTTGTTACAGGGCTTTATCCTGACAAGACAGAAGTTTTAATCATAGTTCCACATGCAGCTAGAAGCAAGCTTTTTGATCACACTGTAACTTTAGATGGCCTTTCTGTTCCATCAAGTGCAACAGTAAAAGACCTTGGTGTGATTATAGATTACAGTCTTTCATTTGAAGCATATGTAGATAATATTACCAGGATAGTATTCTTTTATCATAGAAATATTGCCAACATAAAAGGAATATATTGTCACTAAACAATGCAAAAAAATTAGTTCATGCTTTTCTCACCTCTACTGTAGGTTGGACTATTGTAATGCCTCGCTGTCTGGTTGTTCAACTAGGTGCATAAACAAGCTTCAGTTGTCACAGAGCGGGGCAGAACGAGATGAATCCAGGTGCAGAAAGATGACGGCATAACTGGAACACATGAAACGTGGGATTGATGTGTCGCATATTGGAGGGGAGCAAGAGCTTGACGGCACACGGGTTGACAATCACCTGAGGTCAACTTGTCCCTTGTATCTTTTACCAATCCATAATAGTGTCTTTCTGGCTTGTTGCCAGGTCCTTCTGCAGTGACGGACGGATGCTAGGGCAGACGGGACATTGACCTCCTGCTCCTGAGATGGGAACAAGGACGGTTGATATCCCAGGCAGCATTGGAGTCAACCCGGTGGATGACGAGCCTTGGCAGGTGTGGCCGCTGGAAGAGGGTAACCCTGTGACAAAGTCCAGTGCGATGTCCGACCAAGGGCGGTGTGGGATTGGTAAGGGTCCGAGGAGGCCTGCTGGAGCTGTATTGACGCGCTTATTGCTTATACAAACGTCACATGCTGCCACAAAGCTATGCTGCCTCCTTTGATGATGGCCACCAAAAATGTTGCTGGATTTGGGACAGGGTTTGAGCGGTCCCAGGGTGGCAAGAGAGCTTGGAGATTGGGCCTGCTTGACCTTGGTTTCAATGTCTAGTTCGGCTGCTGCGAGCAAGCAGGGGCAAGGGAGGATAGTGTCACAGGCAGTGCAGTCTTGGGTGGGCATGAACTGTCTGGAGAGGGTATCTAGTTTGGAGTTTTTAGACCCTGTGTGATAAGAGAGGGTGAAGTTAAACCTCTTAAAGAACAGCAACCACTGGGCCTGGCAGGAGTTGAGTCTCTTGGCACCTCATAGGTATTCCAGGTTCTTGTGATCGGTCCAGACCAGGAATGGAACCTCTGACCCCTCTAACCAATGTCGCCATTCCTCTATTGCCAGCTTGATGGCTAGGAGCTCTCAGTTGCTGATGCTATAGTTTGCTTCAACAGGGCTTAGGCAGTGTGTAAAGAAGGAGCAGGGGTGCAGCTTATTGTCGTGCGCAGACCTCTGGAAAAGTACGCCCCCTACTCCTGTGCTGGAAGCGTAGACCTCCACAATGAATTGTCATGACGGGTCTGGGATGGTGAAGATAGGGGCAGACGTGAATTGCTCCTTGAGCTCTGTGAAGTCTCTTTCAGATTCCTGGTTCCAGTTGAATCGATTCAGGGCCGTGAGGGGGGTTGCAATGGAGCTGTAGCCTTAAATGAATCGTTGGTTGAAATTTACAAAGCCCTAGAATCTTTGAAGTTCTTGCCGTGAGGTGGGTGTGGGCCAATTCGCCACTGCTTGGAGCTTGGCAGGCTCCATCTCGATGCCTGAAGGGCCAGTGACAAACCCGAGAAACGTGGTCGATGTGACGTGGAATTTGCATTTCTCCGCCTTAACAAACAGGTTATTCTCTAGGAGCCACTGAAGTACTTGGCAGACATGGTGTTGGCGTTCCTCCAGGTCTCAAGAAAAAATCAGGATATCATCCAAGTAGACAAAGACAGATGAGTTAAGGAAGTCCCTGACTATGTCATTAATAAGAACTTGGAAGACTGCCCGGGCATTCGTCAGGCCGAACGGGACCACTAGATACTCATAATGTCCTGCAGTCTTACACTTGTCTCCGTCTCGAATGCAGACAAGGTGGTATGTGTTTCGCAAATCCAGTTTGCTTATCCCGTGGAGGAGTTCAAATTCGGTGGACATCAGCGGGAGAGGGTATCGGTTCTTTATTGTGATATCATTTAGGCCTCGATAATCGATACAGGGACGAAGGAAACCATCTTTTTTACCCACGAAGAATATATCGGTCCATTGCTTCGCGTTCCTTGGGTGATAAGGAATAGAGATGATGCCGGAATGTGAGTGAGATATGGTGGTTCCTTCTCACAGGTAGGACTGAGGCATGACATGGCGGCGGCTTGTAAGCAGGTCGTGGAGCATGACGGACCAGGCCATGATTGAATTCCTGGCCCAGTCGATCTGCAGGTTGTGGCGGGTTAACCAGGGCAGATACATGAGGCATGAGAACCCTCCATGATAAATAGTGAGGTTCGCTCAAAGTGTTTACCTGAGACCCTCAGGCCTGAGTCCTGCGAGTGATAGACGGGAGTGGGCTCACATCGAGGGCCTTGACCTTGAGATGGGTCTCCAAAGGCAGTGTAGGGATTTGCAGCACCTTTGCCGAGGCTGCATTGATTAAATTGCGGTCTGAACCTGAGTCAATTAACGCCTGTACCAGGTGGGTCGAGGAAACCAGGGAGCAGCCGCCGTTGGTCTGGGAGTCTCCTCGGAGCCGTGTCCTCGAGTGCTCCTAGCTCCTAGAACTTGAGGGACCCCATTTTTTGTTGGGCAGTTCTTAAGTAGATGGCCCAATCTCCTACAGTAAAAGCAGGCTCCCTCCACTTGGCAGCGCCGTCGCTCCTCTGGTGTGATACGAGTCCTATCTAGCAGTACAGGTCACATTCTGGCAGCTTTTTCTTACAAGGCCCCAAAGTTATGGAATAGCCTTCCAATTAATGTTCGGAATTCAGACACAGTCAGACACTGGTATGTTTAGATGCTGTCTTTCCCACTCTCATTGACCACTCAGGTTTGTTGACGGTCAAGTGATTGGTCGCTTTACATCACTCATGTCTGTGTTTCCTTCTGGCTCTCCCTTTTAGTTAAGCTGTCATAGTTAGTCCTGGCTGAGTCCCTGCTTGCACTCTGCACTAAATATACATTCATCTTATATACTGTGTTACTGTCACCATACCTAACTGTTATCTCTCCTACTCTTCTCCTCTCTTCTCCTCTTCTCTCTCTCTCTCCCTCTCTCTCTTTCCCTCTTTCCTGTCTCTCTGTCTAGCTATACATGTCGCTCCTGTGCTGCCAGTGATCCAGACCCCCTCTGCCCTCTGGACCTGTCTGACTCATGCTGGTGTTCCGCTTCTGGTTGCAGATCTCGTCGCATGGCTGCCCCGTGTGGTCTGCCTTGGATGCGTGTGTTGACTGGGGATGGTTCCACTTTACCATGAAGACAGTCCTGGCCTCGACTGAAAGAGACAGCTCTTCTTTAAGGACATGTTGTAAGGGTTAACCCCTAGAGGGCGCCAAACGCCCAGACTCTGTGTCTTCGGTTGTAGTCTTTCCCATAATGCACCTCGGTCAGGTGATGGGAACACTCACCTGAGTCTAGGTGACTCATTAGTTTAATTATTATAAATAGCCTGTTTACGTTCAGTTTGATGTGTAGCATTTGTTGTGGTTATGTTAAGGTTGTTTTTCATAGTTAAAATTAAAGTAAAGTTTCCTGTTGTGCTCAAAGTCGAGTTTTGGTTTCAGTTTGACTTTCTGTCGTTATTAATAAAAAGAACTTTCAAATCGTCACCTGTGCCTCTGCATTTATGCCACGACGACCCAAACACCCGAAACGTGACAGAATGCTACACCTTACCAGTGTAATAGCAGAGGTGTCTCCCCTAGATGTTTTATTGGGGTGGACTTTAGAAGCGGTCGGCTAGCCATCCGGCGCAACTTCGAGGAGCGCGCAGAAGCTTGAGGAGCGGATCCCTGCACAGCGCGCGGGAGGGACATGGAACTAGGTGAGCGAATGGAGTAGCTGAACTAGGAAGGCTGCCGGCTCGCTATTAGACGCACGCCTTTTAAAAACGATGCAGCTCGGGGTAACAGAATTCCCCGCGCCGACCAGGAGATACGGGCCAGGAGGTTCATGTTTGGCGGTGAGCAGGGGGAAGGAGAACACCAGACTATGCGTCAGTGGAAGGCGGATAAGGAGGAAGTTAGTAGAAATCTCTACATGGGCAGAAGACAATGAGGAGCGCATACAATGCCTGCGGGAGCAGGTGGAACAGCTCCAAAGACTGCTTGTCCAGCTCAAGACTTAAGAGAGCCATGCTGTGGGCCCGGATCTTCACGAGAGCCTGAGTTGTTCATTTAACTAGGGATACAGCTTTTATTTAATGTTTTAAATTAAATAGCATTAACAAGTGAGAGATTAAAAATCTCCCATATCAGTGCCACTGTCTCTAAGCCTTAGAGCATTGCTGATCTCACCACTGTCCTAAACACCTTTCCTTCCATTCCTGCTGATACTCTTTTAACACACAACACTTTCCTCCACCTGATCCAATCTGCCTGCACATGTCACCTTCTTTCCACACTCTCCATTGCTCTGTACTGTTGACCCTAGGTACTTAAAGTCCTGCACCTTCTTTACCTCTGCTCCCTGTAGCCTCACCGTTCTACTTGTGTCCTTCTCATTCTCACGTGTGAACTCCGTCTTGCTGCAGCTAATCTTCATTCCTCTGCTTTACAAAGCATACTTCTACCTCTCTAGATTTTCCTCCACCTGTTCCCTGCTCTCGCTACAAAGCACAATGCCATCTGAAAACATCATAGTCCATGGCGACTCCTGTCTAACCTCATCTTTTATCCTGTCCATCACCGGAGCAAACAAGAAGAGGCTTAGAGCTGATACTTGATGCAGACCCACCTCCACCTTGAACTCTTCTATCACACCTACAGCACATCTAACACATATTACCTTCTCTGTACTTCTCCATCAGCATCTTCAAAGCAAATACTCCATCTGTTGTACTGTTTTTAGACATGAAACCATATTGCTGTTCACAAATGCTCATCTCTGCCCTTAACCTAGCTTCCACTAATCTTTCCCAAAGCTTCATTGTATGGCTCATTAACTTTATTCTTCTGTAGTTGCCACAGCTCTGGACATCTCCCTTGTTCTTAAAAATCGGCACCAATACACTTCTCCATTCCTCTGGGATCCTCTCACTCTCTTGTTAAATAGACTAGGCCCCCGCCCAACCTCAGAACTTCTATATCTCCACACAAATGTCATCAGGACCAACTGCCTTAGCACTCTTCATCCTCTTCAATGCCCTTCTCACCTCACTCTTACTAACATTTGCTACTTCCTGCTCCACAACAGTCACCTATTCTACTCTTTGTTCTCTTTCATTTTCCTTATTCATCAACTCTTCAAAGTACTCCTTCCATCTTCCCATCACACTCCTGGCACCTGTCAGTATATTTTCATCCCTATCTTTAATTACTCTAACATGCTGCACACCCTTCCCATCTCTATTTCTCTGCCTCGCCAACCTGTACAGATCCACCTCTCTCTCCATACTGTCCAACCTAGCATACAAATGTGCATATGCCTTTTCCACCTCTACCTTTAGTGTCCCACTTCTTCCTAGCTCATTCTTCCCTTCCCCACTGAAATCTGCACCAATCACCACTCTCTCACCTCTGGGGATACTCTACATCAATTCATCTAACTCATTTTAGAATTTCTTAATTCATAACCACTAACAACATTGAACACAACACCTTCAATTTCCAGCTTTAGACTCAACACTCTAACGATACTCTTTTCACCTCCAGAATATTCCTTTGACGCAATGGCTGTGATTGCACTAGCCTTTCTTATCTCTGCATTGCGGGCAGACACATGATGGGAATGCTTACACTGCAGTGGCTCATACAGGTCTTTGCATGATGTTGCTCCTTACAGTACTTAAATAGCGACATTTTGCCCTTCTCCCTGTGAAGTTCCCTGGGCCTGTGGCATCACCCTTTTTCTAAGCCACATTATAGCGAGCTTGTGCGGAGATGGCGCCACCACTGATCAAAGGGGCTGAGACAGGAAGAAGGGCGTGTGTAAGCTGGTGCATCAACAATGTTGCAACTTCTCCTTTGTACCTTCGTTGGGAAATGTGGATTTGCCCTGCTCACATGCCACTCACGTGTGCAGAAGTGTCCTCATTGGCGGCTTTAAAGCGGCAGAGTGGTTTCTCCTGGCTTTTGCTCATGCAGGCTTTAATGTGGCTTAACTCCTCCATTCGGCAAAGCGCCAGCTGGCCTTGCCCATCCATCCATCCTTTTCCTTGGTGGCTGGATCAAGATAGCTGGTGCATGGTGTAGGTGAGGGTGCCATGGCATGCTTTAAGAGCGCCATGTAGTTTGCATGCCCTCTTGTGAGTCTCCAACGGGTGGCTCCTGCGTCCCTCCTGTGAAACTCAGGTGCAGCTTGTGCACTGGAATGCCCATCATGGTCCAGAATCTCATGCAGTGATCAACCGGCAATGCTTCCTTTACTCGCCTTTGAAGTTTCTGGCATCTCTTCGCCCACATGCCGCTCTCTTCTATAATGTTGACCACACGACATTAGGCTGAGCCTTAAAACTCTGATGTTTGCTTGTGGACTATATATTAACTTGAATACCTCTCCAGTTACACAAAAAGGCTCCTGGAAAGAAGCCCTCCCTGCTTCACCCACATCCTCACAGAGAACCGGCCCACGTTCACCTCCTTCGGAGCTTCTAAGGGATGAGTCTATGCCCACTAAACCCAAACTGACCAGATTTGTCAGTATGAGAAATGAACAGAGAGGCTGAGGATTGTGGTCAAATCCGGCACATCATACTTCATAATCTGCGGCGGGCTCCTGTATTTTCGCAAGCAAAGAAAAAAGCAAGATGTAAGATCTCCTGGTTGTGCCACAAAGCAAAAATCTGTCATGGTGTGGCATGGGGCTGAAGGATCCAAGTGCAGAGCAAGCATTTGCGAGATTGCGGAAGTGCCGAGCCGGCATGTGTGGACATCTGGAAAAAATTAAAGACCTGTTCCACTAGCCAGGGCTTGAATCCAAGATCCATAAATTCTGTCAACGGTGCCTTGAGTGCGAGAAAACCATATCTAAGAAGCCAGCTCCCGACCCACCAATCCCGCTGCCCATCATCGGCATGTCATTTAGGAGCATTGGGATGGACCTGGCCGACCCACCAGGTAGGGGCCACGAGTAAATTCTGGCTGTGGTCGATTACGCCACCCGCTACCCTGAAGCAGTTCTATGAAGAAAAGTCACTTTAAAAAGCATCATGAAGCTGGTGCTATTCTTCATTCGAGTGGGTCTGCCCAAGGAGATCCTGACCAATCAAGGTAGATTATTGATATCTCATTTACTAAAAGGGCTGTGTTGGCTGTTGCAGGTCAAACAGCTTTGCACTTGTGTACCCTCCACAAACAGATGGTCTGGTGGAGTGCTTTAACCAGACACAAAAGAGGATGCTTCGATAATTGTTGGATGAAGGCAACCCTGCCAAATTCAAAAGCGAAGGAACTGCACTTGCAGCACCTTATACCCTGACTCTCTCCTCCCCTACCATTTTCCTCATCACCATTTTAAATAAAAGATCCGTTTTCGGTTTGCCCTGCTCAAGGCTTTACAATAAATAGATAGATAGGTTAACAGACAGACAGACTGATAAATACAGTCTGAGAGAATCATTATCATTATAAGCATCATGGACAACACCCATTATAATCATTATAAGCATCATGGCCTACACCCATTATAATCATTATAAGCATCATGGCCTACACCCATTATAATCATTATAAGCATCATGGACTACACCCAACATGCGTCGCTTATACAATCATTGTTGTTTGTACATGCCTGATCCTGCCTACTTTAAAAAAAAAAAAATTTAACTTGTCTGTGTTTATAATTAAACCTCCTGCTTTATTTGCATCTACATCCTTGACCACCTTCATTGTCCCTAAAATATAGATATTGATATAAACATGTTCTAGCCAAAGAAGTTGCTGTTTGGATTTAAATAAATAAATAAATACTTTAGCGCCATTAATGAGATAATTACTACAGTAATAAGTAGTCTTCCACCTAGTGACAATTTCCTTAAACATTACAGATGCAGTAATTAATTTCTAATTAAACAAAATGGAAAAAAGTTTACAATATCATCAACCTCTATCAGTTTTATTTTTATTTGGTACATGATCACAGCTCCCAGTCATAGTACAGTTACGCACAGTTTAACCAACAGCTTCCCAAAACTGCCCAACAGCATTTCATGTCTCTTTTCTCAGAAGAAAGTGTCAGAAACTGGAACTAGCTATTGCCATACATGCTTGCACACAATCATTCTCACCAGTGTTATGACTGAACACACCTGGCCTTAATTACCAAATCAATTGTTCACTCATTGTTGTTTGTACATGCCTGACCCTGCCTGTTTTTTTTTTACCTTGCTTTTTGATTACTGTTTTAAACTTGTTTTTGCTGTCAGCTGTCTCTGCTCCACTCTGTAGTGGAGTATGTGCAGGATGTGCAAGATAAGTTGTAACTTCCTACAGGGCATAAGTACATATAAAGCCCTAAGCCTAGCACAAAGCCTATGACCAGCCTGCAACAAGAGCTTCCACCAAGAGCACCAAGGTCCCTCAGGTTATACAATGAATTTAGGCAGCTAAACTAGGTCTCGGAATTCGACAATTTGCAGCGAGTTGACGCCCTCATTAAATTCCATGTCCATCAAATTGACCATGGGTAACTGGTAGATGGCTTTCTCCCCAGAGGTGAAGGACAAAAACAGCCTTCAGCACAGAGTGTGACCACTGGCAGTATCGAGAACTCTCCTGCAGACTGCATTGGTCCCCTGCTACATTCCAAAGGCTCATGGACATTCTTCTTTGTTACCACCGGGTATGTAGTGGCCTACCTAGATGATGTGGTCATCCACTCTTGCAACTAGCACAATCATATGCATCACCTCCTTCCTCAAGAAGTTCCACAAAGCAGGTCTGATGGCACACCCAAAAAAGCGGGCTGATCATGGGCTGACCGAAGCACAGTAACTGGGATATCAGATCAGCTGCGGGCTGTTGAAGCCCCAGGAAAAAAAGTTGAAGTGGTCTGCATCTACCCACAGCTGGAAAAAAAGCTAGAAAGTTATTATAGATGATTTGTTTCATGGCAGCAGCCTTCTCTGTTCTCTTTAGGAACAGACAGCCTGAAAAAGTGATATGGACAGCAGAATCAAAAAAGGCATTTCAACTTTTAAACACCCACTTCATCACCTCACTGACTTCAACCGTCCGTTCCTAGTGCACAGTGATGCTTCATAGGCTGAGCTTGGCACGGACCTTACTCACTCACTTACTTATTGTCTATACCGCTTTATCTGGTATACTTGGTTGTGAGAGGCCTGGAGCCTATCCAAAATTTTGTGCCAGCAATTGAAAAAAAGGGTTGAGTGACAGAACCTTTTTAATTGCAAAGGTTGTTGAAGATCATGAGAAATATTATAAGAGCTCACAAAAATTTACAACAGAATAAAAAAGCTGATGCTTGAAGCCTTGGGGGTGTGCTGGGATGGCAGACCTACAGCCAGTGCCTCTTACTGTGTTCACACTCCTTGCTCAACCAGGAAAACAAGACCAAGCAAACTCTTCAGCACCACAGCCAGCTCCACTGTTCGTTTAAGAGGCCTGATGTGTATCAGTATTGTCAGAAGTGAGTCTCAAGTATGGAACTTACATTTATTTTGTCTCTCCGCACTTTTAGTTACCATGCTGTAAGCTCTACCACACGGGGCACAGTTCTGTAAACTTCAGGCTTAGACCATCTCCTCTGATTCCTTGTCTTCAGCCTCCATTAGCCAACCATCCCCCTTTACCTCTTCACTGTTTTTGTCAAGAACTAACCTGAGTAGACCAGAAGACGTAGCTTTAGCGGTTAGCCCTTTGTAGCGTGGATGGTAAACC
>JAQMYJ010000039.1:27010914-27021597 GCA_030014305.1 Clarias laeviceps
GGTGCTCGCATTCAAGTGAAAATGAGCCGTGAAAGTGAGGCCGAAAATGAGCTTCCCCTATTTGACAGACCAGTAGGCGCCACTGATATTTTATTTGAATATAATATTCAATTCCCCTATTCCCCTATATGACAGACTACTGGCGCCACTGATATTTTATTTGAATATAATATTCAATTCCCCTATTCCCCTATTTGACAGACTACTGGTCTGTCAAATAGGGGAAGCTCATTTTTATATTATATAATAATGGAAACTCAAATTATTCATTCTACAGCCCAAAAAAATAAATACATAAAAATAATTAACACAAAATATAAATCAAATCAAATCAAATTCAAATTTTATTTGTCACATACACAGTCATACACAGTCATACACAGTACGATATGCAGTGAAATGCAAATAAAACAAATTAACCTGCACTTTACCTTTCAAAAAACTTAAAAATAAATCGCGACAGATAAGTGTTTCCATTTGTGCACGCAGGCGCTGTGTGTGTGTATGTGTAATGTGCGTGCACACACACACACATACACACATACATTAACGGAGAGACCATTTTTAAAACCGCTTAAAAATTAACCGTTTAAAAATTAGCAAGGAACACCGCTAGTCACACTCGCGTGAGCGCATACTAACGGAATCACTGCTGTAAAGTAAAACAACAACAACAAAAAAATAAATAAAAACAAAATTAACCAGCACCTCACCTTTGAAAAGAATCGCGACAGAGCAGAGAGTGTGTGTACTTGTTTGGGAACCTGAGAGGAGGGGGGGCTGTAAAGCCGAGAGGGAGTGTGTGTGTGTTGGTGTAAGTGAATGAGCGCACACACACACACACACACACTCGCCTTTACAGCCCCCCTCCTCTCAACATTTAAACTGTATCTTTTTATCTGATTTTTGGCTAATTATATTTATTTTTAACCATTATAACAACTGATGTATGCCCAATACTCTTTTTTAACTACAATAGGAGCAGTATGGACAATATGTGTTTTAAAACTTTTTATTTATTTTAAAAAAAATATTCACATACTTGGTCTGTTGTAAGGATAGCTTGTATGGGTCACAATCATTTGCTAGCTTAATGGGTTTGGCAATGGTTTAGCTATAAAATAAAATATATATCATATAACAAAACATAATTACAACAAGATTACAACAACATTGAGATTTTTATGGTACGCTTTGATGTGTCTCTTCAGGTTTGTGTGGTATTTTTCACAGAAATTGTGTGCCCACACTCTTTCCCCTCCGATATTATTACACGTCAGCTTTTTTTCTTCGGTTCAATATAAAGTAAATGGGCCCAAATATCGGCTCTTCTTTTTTGCCCAGGTAATACTGCTGTCATGACGAAGTGTTAAAGATGACTGAGTTTGTAACATGAAATTACAATTAAGAAAGATCAGCTAACTCTCCTCACATACCCAACAGGTAAAATAACTTTGAAATCACATACCGTAAGAATAGGATCCCATAGAACCTAATCAAACAGGCAGGCAAACAACACATTGGAAAGCTAAGAGTTCATGTAGTCTATATGGGAAGCAATAGTCACCACGCAGAGGCAGAAACATGCCAATAATATTCTAAAAAAAAAAAAAACGCTACCATAAGCTAAAGTACACCATAAACAACTCAGCCAACATCCCCTAACTACCTGGATGACAGACTGGTGACACGACAGGTAAGGGGCGGGACTCATGATGCAATACTACTTTGCCAACAAACTTATATATTCCCGCACCTCCCTATGATAGGACAACCAATGAACCAACTAGCCAATCAATTATAAGCAGGGGGAGCTAGTAGTCCTGCCACAATTGATATCTGTGATGTCTCATCATCGCCTTGTCTTAGTCATGAGAAAAAAATGTCGTCAATGAATATTTTATGTCATTATGTCATTAACACTACCGTGCAGACTGTTGGACATAGCAATAGAAGCCTGGGAGGAACAACTGTCTCCATTCCACTCTGTAGTGGAGTACATACAAAGCCTCCAAGTTAAAATCAGCTGTGTACCCCTTATAGTGCGATAACTTATGGAACAAATGCAGATGGAGCATTGCAGTGCACAAGACCAGTCTGCGCAGCCCAGGGAGTTCTGACCCAGTGATCGCCTCCCGCTGTTACTGCTCAGTGGGAGGTTATACTGTATATAGTATACATATAAAAATTCTGTACCTTTAAATATGTCCTTTCTGAAATAAAAAAGGCCTTCTTGCACTGCATTTCGTTTCTGTGCAACTTTCATGTTGTCGTCAACCTAAAAAATTTTTTTGATTTAATTGTTGAATTTAAATGTTATGACCTTAGTAACACAAAATTAGAAAAGCATAAAAAAACAAACCTTCGACAAGGGAATGAGGAAGTCTAACTTGTAAGAAAGCATTACTCGTGTAAGGAGAATGACAAACACAACATATGCAGCATTCTCAAAGTCAGTTAACTGAACCTGTGTGTGAGAGAAATGGTTCAAATATTCATGTACATAATCAAGTTACAAATATCATCTACAATTTTTTGACTAGCATAGCATGCTTGAAGAAGTTGAGACATGGTTAAATGTCTGTGAAGGCAGGGGGAGCTGGAAAGGGTGAGAAGCAAAAAATGTATTGATGAACATTTCTTTAATCTGTGTTCTGTGTTGCAATAAGTGCTGAAGCAAAATGACAAAATGGCAGAAAAGAAGAAAGAGGGGCGAGATGAAAATTATGAGAGAGAAAGAAAGAGAGCTGAGCAGGACAGAAATAAATGTGTGTGTGTGTGTGTGAATGTGTATGTGCAATAAAATCAATGGAAATAGTAGATAGAAAGGAAAAAACAACCCTTTTGAAGGTGTCCCAAGCCTGCCTACCTTTGCATAACAACCGCAAAGCCTATTGACTGCAATGCATTTTTGGATAATACAAAATACCCTAAAAATTTTAACTAAGAACCAATTGATATTTAGGGGGCATTTAGATTAACCACTCACCTCCATGGGACGGAACTCGACTCTCCATCCTATGTCAGTATTTGGAGGAGGTGGTTTGAATCTCATGGTCTGCCAGTTAGTTGATTGAAGATTCTGTATAACAAGACAAAAATATGTTTTTTAAAATATGTCTGTTTTCAAAAGAAAACATGAAAAATATTTTGCAGTATAACTGACAATTTATGCACCAAGTACCTCAAAGTGTTCTGATTCATTCTCATCATCCAAATGAATCTTCTCCTGTAAGAGCAACAATGGGTCACGAATAAAGAGGTGGGCAATGTGCTGGGCCAGTAATCTGTCAATGCCTGCAACATAGATTAATATCAAAATATAGTACTTATTTTAGAAACAGAAATGCTTTATCATTTCACGTAAATCCCTGCTCTCCTTTTACCTGCATCAAGGAGCTGATTGTAGATGTCATCATCTTTTGTCAATTCTATATCATTGTACTTTTCCCCCCTAAAAGAAAGGTAGCTGTCAATGGAATCACATCTTGATTTGTGGATCCTGAACTTGTTGTTTTTCAAAGGCTGAAAGGCATGATCAAATAGGCCAAAATTATTTAGGGGACGTTTACTACTGGAAAGAATTCACCGCAGTGCAGACAATCCTAATGAGTACTAGTATATAATTTTGTTTCATTTTCAACTGCCGCTCTGACCTCCAGCCCTCGTTCTTCCCGAGTCCGGTCATCTGCAGAGGCTGACATGACACACCATTGGCAGTCGATATCTGATATGTAGCCATGATAGAAGGGAGAAGCAGCACTGAGGGCCATCTGCACATATTGTGACACATTGTAAAGCTATAGCTCAATTGAAAAATGCTTATTTAAGGGCCAACCAAATAGTCAGACACACATTCCACTATACTCTGGTATACATAATTAATTCATTTAATTAATTTAAAAGTAACTTCTTCAATTTAATATTGTATGATTGTCACATTTAATAAAGTTTTACACATTTTATATCTTTCATGATTCAACTGTGAAATGCAAGCTTGTTTCTGATAGGCTTTTTTGTTTCTGTGCAACGTTCATGTTGTTGGCAACCTAAAAAAAAAAATTATTTAATTGCCGAAGTCAAATGTTATGACCTTAGTAACACAAAATCATAAAAGCATAAAAAAAAAAAACTGCGACAAGAGAAAGAGGAAGTCTAACTTGCAAGTAAGTATCACCCATGTAAGAAGAATGACAAACACAACATATGCAGCATTCATTACAATGATAATTCCATATAGCATGACCTGAGTAGTGTTACTGACTCTTGGATGTACAGACAGACTACCCAAAAACATAATGCTCCCAAGAATTGGTCAAAGTCGCATAAAAACTGGAGACTTCAATCAGAATAATCCAAATATAATTTTTATGGATCGCCTTTATCACATTTAAAATTTCTGTCATGAAGGGGAAGTTTTTCATGAATGAAGCCATAAACACTGACATTTACAGGTGACATCAAGCACAGTATGGTTAAAGAAAACCATTTATCCTGGCTAAGGTGGCAGAGCCCACTGCAGCCATTCCCATAAAAATTCAGCAAGTAGAACACCTGATTCTAGAAAACTAACAAATAACTTGGGGAATAGATCTGTCTGTGGAAACTGTACACACAATAATTTATGAATGCCACTTTAACAATGCAGGTACTATGATCATGAATACCTTGATTGTATCCAACCACTAGTGAAATGCTGGAATAAATGCATTAGTGTAGCAGGGGATTATATAGAGAAATAATGGTGATCTTTACTCTCAAACTGTGTTCTGTTGTTCTGCACAATCAAAAGTCCTGGTTTGACTTGACCACCCCTCATACATGCTATGACTATCATACTCACCACATTTAAACACAATCAAACAACCAGGATAGGCTTTGGGTTACACGGTGCTCTCCGCAGCAATCAGCACACCAGTTGATGGGATATCTCTAGACCAGAGAGTGTAACTATTTGCTAGCTAAGACACTTTATGTAGGTTATATCTTTGTCACTCACCTGTAGATTTTACTTAAAATGTACTTTAATTTACATTTTAACGAAAATTCCCCAACAAGAAGTTTTCCTTTAAAACTAGGAGAGGCAGACAACGATCAAATGATTTTCTAACGATCAAACTATTACAGAAAAGCTTCATTAAAGTCATGGGGAAGATGCTATGACTTTGTAACAATTCATTATGAGTACAGTGAAACCTCGGATTACGAGTAACGCAGTTTGCGAGTGTTCCGCAAGACGAGCAAAGATTTTTAATAAATTTTGACTTGAAAAACGAACAAGTCTTGGTTTACGAGTACCGAGTATCATGTACCACGCATGCGCTTTTTGTTTTGATGTATTTTAATTAATTAAAATAATTGTGGGTAATCGTCTCCCCCGCTGGGTCTAAGTGCGCGTCTCTTACTGGTATAATCAACATCCGTTCATGCGTGTATTGTTTACTATAACACCGTGACCACGTATGTGCTCGTAAAACATATTTTATTTTGTGTCTGTATGCGTGTAACTGTGTGTGTACTGCGTGCGTGTAAAGCAAAAGCAAGTCTCATTAGAGACATTAAAAATCCATTTTCTCTTTGGCTGCTCTTTGCCTGCTGTGTGTGTGTCTGTGTGCGCGCGCGTCATTGGACACCATGCCACACACACACACATAGACCCCTCCTACTTTCGCCTTCACAGACATACACACAGACACACATACTCTTTCTCTTTGCTTTACACAGAAACACAGCTCTGTCGCGATTCTTTTCAAAGGTAAAGTGCAGATTAATTTGTTTTATTTTTACTTTACAGCAGTGATTCCGTTAGTGTATCGCTCAATAGAGTGTCATTAGAGATTTCTAGAGATTTCTTGTTTATTTTTCCGATAAACCAGCGTTTTCGTTGTGTGCGCGTGCGTGTGTGAAAAGAGTGGAGGAAGGGTAATTGCATAAGACGACAAGAGGGAGAGGGGAGCTTACTTTAGATTCACACACACACACAGCGCCTGTGCGCACAAACGGAAACACTTATCTGTTTGGATTTATTTTTACTTTTTAAGTTAAAGTGCAGGTTAATTTGTTTTATTTTTAATTTGTTTTATTTTTACTTAATATTTTGTGTTAATTGTTTTTATGTATTTATTTTTTGGGCTGTGGAATGTATAATTAGAGTTTCCATTATTTCTTATGGGAAATTAAATTTGGTTTATGAGTGTTTTGGAATACAAGCCTGCTTCTGGAACGAATTATGCTCATAATCCAAGGTTCCACTATACTTAATTAAAATCATTTATAAAAATCATTTACTTAGTAAACAATGAATCCCCCCCCCCACACACACACACAGTTAGGCATGTTTAAATATTTTACTGCTTTGAGTGTTCATTTCACAATGTAAACTAACAGGTTCACAGTCTTTCTAGTTTTCCACACAAGATGAGCTTTATTTAAAAGTTAGAATTTGGGTTATTAAAGACCATATAATATTACTCACCACTATGGGGCAGAATGTGGCCAGCTGGTCATAGAGGTATCGAGCTTCACTGATATTGCAAGCTTGAAATGTGACCTACATAACATCAATTATTTAGACAGCAAAGAGTTAACATTAGCACTAGTGAACTTGTAGAAGCTGTGTAAGCAGAAAAAATGAGCTATTCTCTAATGTACTGCATATACAGCTTCACCTGTAGAGAGCAGTTTCCCATTCCGAAGCCGAAGGCATCCATATAGATGTGGTCAGGCAGGGCTGCTCTCGTTGCCTCCCCATCATCCTCTGTAAATGTCTCCACAAATGGAGTTGGTGTGTTTTTATCTTTAAAGACTATTAAAAAGATACAAATGTTGATATTTAAGGTCCCTGGTTCACAATATACAATACTGTGCAAAAGTGTTGAGCCACCTATCATTTCTTCATATTTTGCTTCCAAAGAGCCATACTTTCTTTAGGAATGACTTTTGGAATGTATAGTCTTTAGGAATGACTTTTTTATTGCTGCATCCAAAACCATGTATAATGTTTAAGTACATGTATTGACATTGATCACTATCTTCTCCCCCCTTCTGAGAAGAATGTTCCTGGTTATAGTGCTTGAACAAGTGAACAAATAAACACGGTTAATACATGAACCAACAAAAAATGTACCTAGAGCACTGCAGTAATAATAATGCAATTACAGTGAGAATATACATGGAAATATCCTCTTAAGAACTGTATGTTCTCATATGAGTGCAGGACATTTTCTTAACCTCATTCGGGGATGTTTGTTGATGGCCTGATCGGGGAAGAAAAGGGACTTGCTGACTCCTTTTTCAACAGGTGTCGGCCTGTATTCTGGCTTTGTGAAACCAGGGCAACCCAACCTGAAATGCTGTGAAATGCAAAGTATTTCACTACACAGAAAAAAAAAAAAAAAAAGGTCACATTTTGTGTTTACCTGTGTTGAAACTAATGTAATTTTTTTTATTGTCTACATTATCAGACACATTTGTATATAACACAGTATTAACAGTGCTCTCTGGGCTCAGCTATTTTAATGTCAGGATTTTTCCACAACTTCATTCTTTTGCAGAACACAAATTTTCCAGAGTTGTTGTTGGAATCTGCATTCCATGTTGTTGGTTCCATGCTACCTGGGGAATGATGTGAAGGTGAACAGAGTCTCGTCCTTGTTGAGAACAGAGCAAGCCTCCTTCCTCCGTTTGCCCATGTTGTCTTCTACAGCAGTAAACTCTGACAATGTCCAACCGTAAGGCTGTCCTGGAGTGCCCTCGATCATGTAGCTGCCATATTCTGGCATCCACAGCGTCGGATGGCTGCAGATTATGGTAAAAACAAACAAACAAACAAAAAGAATAAAACAGACTCATCACCTCAATGGTGATTTTTCAAGTTATCACACAATTGCGTCTGGATGCTAACCATTATGACTCTTCACTGTGGATTACCACAAAACATGCAGAACTATGAAAGGCAGCAGATTACCCTCTCACATTTGCTATCTAGAAAGTACTTAGCCTGGCACAATAAATTATGTAAGAAATGTGAAGCAGTGTCTGTTAGTAGTATTGGTGTTAAATGTGTAGTATCTGTGCTCGTTAGCTGATCTTTAATGTGGGGAAACTCCTATGGATGGGTGGAAATTGGTTATAACTAAACTGGGGGAAAATTTGGTTAAAATTTTAAAAAGCCACAAAATGTTCAATTGTGTTACACAGAAGTAAACTAATATTGTAGCAGCTCACTTTAAATCAGTATATAAGCTCTCATTTTGCAACATAATGACAGTAGTGACTCACTTGGGGTTGGCCTTTTTCCCCTTTTCTTGCAGCGTTTCCAATACTTTGTTTCCATTCAGAACAAGACATGCTTTTTCACTTTTTGTATCTAGTTGGACCAACATGTACTCCACCTGAAAAAAAAAATGTGATATTGTCCTGTGGGTTGCCTCTGAATACAGTGCCAAGACTGTAATAGCAACATTCATCTTGAACACCATGGATAACAATAATTACATTAAACCTTAAACTATGAATTTATTAAAATTTTTCTATCCCAAACCAGTGAGGCTTTTTCAAGCATACAAAAACCAGTGTATCTTACACTAACTATTAATACTTAATCCAGGCAATGTGTCATAAATCTCACTCATCATCTATACCACTTTGACCATGCAGGGTCATGGGGCACCTGGAAGCTTTTCCAGGAGGCTTAGGGCAAGAGACAGGGTGCACCACCATGGGTGGGTTGTGTCTTTTAATAAATTTTGACTTGAAAAACGAACAAGTCTTGGTTTACGAGTACAGAGTATCATGTATCACGCATGCGCTTCTTGTTTTAACGCCGAGTGTCACGTGATCACAACTGTACTGTTTAGTATAAAACATATTTATTTTGAAGTTGTGTGTTTGTATGCATGTGTGTACAGCTCGTGTGTACTGTTTATTATAACACACGTGTGCGTGCGTGTGTAAAGCAAAAGCAAGTTTTATTAGACAGGTTAAAGATCCATTTTCTCTCTCTCTGTGTCACCCTGCTGTTATGTGTGCGTCATTGGACACCTTGCCTGGATGAGACCGGATGAGAACGAAAAGTAATGCAAGTAAACAGACAAAGCTTCATACCTTGCTGAAAATTGGTGCTCGATTCATAACTAAACAGTAAGATTAAACCCAAGGCTCTGCTCTTGTGAATTTCAGGTCTAGTAAACATTACTAGAAGAACATTAACTTTCACCCTCTGATCTGTTTATGTGTGTGTGTGTGTGTGCGTGTGTGTGATTATGTAGTATAGTTTCATGTACCGTAGATTAGTCAAATAAATTCTTGCTTCTTTGTAAAGAATTGTTGTCTTGGTCATGTATTTTAAAGTTTAAACATTTGCCCAGATCTTAGGTTACCTTATTCATAAATTGGTAAATACCTGATTTTGTATTATCATCGTCGGCCGCGGGATAAACAGAATTGGTAAGATACACTAAATCATGCTAAACGCTGGACGGATAGATGATTAAGTGTATGAATTTATAACTGTATAAATTTTGTTCAGTTTAATCAAATTAACCTGAATCGTTAAAGATTCGATTCACCTCTGACCCAGAGTTGAAACCCTACATATATTGGTGGAGAATGCGTTGGCATTTTGTCCCCATTAATGACACTACAATATTCACAAAAAACAACTCACGTGCACAAAATATATTCATAATACACGTTTCACAAATGCAAAACACAATTCACAGATGTAGAACTGTGTAAATTTTTGAATGTTTAAAATTCACAAGTGAATCATGGACTGTGGATGTGCAAATCATCTTTCCTGTGTGAATCGCCCTGGATTTGTACGTGTGTGAATTTTTGAGACTTGGGTCACTCGTACTCTTTAGCCAATCAGATGTGACCTCACCATTTAACCAATCACAGTCCTCCAGGAGCACAGCACTCAAGTAGCTCAGCTTTGCACACCTTTTGTGCAATTTGAGTTAATACCTACTCAAACCAAGAACAGGATGCATGTGTAAGTTATTACTTTATTTCGTAATGTTTCATTAATGAATTTAACACGAAAATAACACAGCTAACCACTTTATAAACACTTTACCCTCATTACGTTTGTCAAACCTCTTTTTAATTTGGAGAATAGATGTTTCTATGGGTCACAGGGTATTCCGATATGTCTGAATGCCACCAGATTTGTTTTTATTTCATTAACTGCTCAAGTGTGTATAACATAATGGATTAAAGCTGCACAATTTCAATTCAAACAGTCATACGATCTAATTCCTAAATAACAATGTCAAATATGATCACGTTCAAATTTCCTTGGTGCTGTCACTGAGCCAGAGAGCAGTTGTCATTTATAGGTTTTATTAAACAACTTCACAAACAGTCTCTTCAGTCACCATTATTTCTTGCAATATGATTTCCTTACAATAATTCAAATTATCAGAGGTACTGGGATAAACGTTTGTATTTCTGATATAAACACTAATGTCTACAATACAAACCAAAATAGAGTTTTAAAAAATTTGAAACATTTTGAAAGTGATTTTAGCTTCAAATAAAGTATCAGTTATTTCAGGAGGGGCGACAAGTGGTTGCTAAAAATGTACTTCATTCAAAAGATTTGTCATGATTCACGCCCTGTCTGCCGTCTTTTTCCCACGCTGTCACTTCTCCTCACGTGCTCATGTTTTCCCCTAG